>VDFB02000008.1:67865391-68465391 GCA_007258455.2 Sequoia sempervirens
GTTTCAATATATCTTAAGTGAACCTATACTTATAATCAAATTATAATTTTTTGTTGATTATATAATTAAATCACATCCAAAATTGAATTTATAGATTTCATCCTTATTGATAAGGGTCATGGATTTGACATCATTTTTAATGAAATAACTTGCACAAGAGAAGAATATAATGTAAACACTTGATAATAAATGAGAATAACAAGACACTTCAAGGGGGATACCTACTATAGTCTTCAATAAGAATTGAATACTCAACATGATGATTATAACTAATAACTCCTATATATACCATATTATCTATGCCTAGGATATCATTGAATCCAACTTAGACAACAACATATAATGCCTAGGCTGACCTAATTAAATAAATAAGAATATAATAATGATAATGACTTAATTAGGGGTCAATATAGCCACAAGATAACTACTCATAACCCATACAAAAGCATTTTCCTCGATGCTAATTAATTATAGATGATTTTGCAAAAGATCTTCAACTTCATCTCTCTTATTTTTTTATTTTTATTTTCCTTCTTATTCATATGCTTTTTCTTCTTATTCTACTTCGTATTCTTGTTCTTGTTCTTTCTCTGTCTTTTTTTTTGTTCTCTCTTTCTTTTGTTTTTTTGCTAAGCAGTCTGCAAACTAAGCAAACTATAGTACTGAAGCATTTTCCATTTAATGAACTTGTCTTCAAGATTAATCAAGCATGTCAACAATGTTTTTCAAACAGAAATGTTCCACAGAGGTGCCCCACCTTCAACTCAGTAGCTCAATGTCAACCAAACCCATTATAGAATATTTTTCCTTAACAAGTTCCTCTGAAGCTGATAAAAACTGTGCATGACTTATTGTTCAGGTTTTTAAGATAACTAATTCATTTCATACAAAATCCTTTTGAGCAGGAAACAATGGATAATTCCATTGAAAAGATCTGTATAAATATGGACTAAAAGACGATCTGTATAAATGTAAATTGAATTATTTTCTGTTACAATGTACAATAAGATAACTCATTCTCTCAATGGCATTGGATACTGAGAAAATTTCCTACCAAGATTTTAAAGAACAGAGGCACTGTATATGCCCATCAAAGGCCACCACACACTCTAGAACCAGGCAGATAGGGAAAATTACTTGAGATCCCACTGTCTGTGATATAATGTGCCAAATTTTCATGAACCTTCTCTCCTTTCAAGGTAGGGACTCTAATAGCAGAACCACTGGTAAACAAATAATTTAATGGAAAAATTCTCTAGTATATGCATATTTTTCAATTCAAACTCCTCATGAATGTCAACCGTTTGATTTTGCAATTCACAAGGAAAAATTGCCCGAGACTATTCAGATAGCTTCTGGGTTGGTCTGAAATATAACGCTCTGTTCTTTTTGTTTCCAAAACAGATTTCAACTGAAAACAACCCTTTAGAAATGGCAGAAATACAAGATCCGTGTGTTCCCAAATAGATCTTATTCATGTTTATATGCCCAACCATTGTCCTTGAGATAAGCCCTTACAGCTGCTTTGATGGCAAAATTGGGTATAATTTGATCGGCTAGCAGTGGTGCTCGGGTAACTGGATCAAACTCTCCAACCGTGTGAAGATGCTCCAGAAGAGAAGATTTTTCATATGTTATGCCACTGGGAGTTATTACAGGGTCATTTAATATATCCAATGTTATTCTACATGTCAGGTGATCTGGAATCTCTGATGGTGTATCACACTGAGCTGCCTTATCAAACACTTCGGACAGAGTGTGGCATCTTTCCATATACATTGCACTCAAATACTCTGCTCTTTTGGACCTCCTAATCCTTTGCTGATGTTCTTGTGCTTCTAAATGTTTAACAGCCTGATCATGATCTAGTTTTATAGCCCTTTCACAAATTGCCCTAAGGGCGGAAGCATGTTCCCATTTTTCATATTGTGCTTTGGCCAGTGCATCCCTAGTATACACAAAATAATCATTAAGTTTTTCCACTTTGCTCAGCTCCATTGCCTTATCAAGAAGCCCAATTGCTTCGACAAATTGCTTGCTCTCAAGCATAGCTAAACCAAGAAGGTAAAGGGCCTTAACACACTGTTTGTCAAGCTCCAAAGCCTTCCTAGAATCAGCCTCAACCCGCTTCCAATCTTTGAGCTTCTTGTGACAAAGTGCTCTGTTTGTCCAATAAATTATTCTGTCTGGGTATAAGGTTATTGCCTCGGTATATAACTCAATTGCTGCCTTGTATCGCCCTCTTCTGTAGCTTTTATTGCCCTGCTCTTTCAATTTTTCAGCAACCCCCGCCATAGTTTACTGTAATTTTTTTGGGATTTTTTCGATCTGCAGACCTGGGGGAGTTTTTCAGAATGGGAACATTCGGTGGCTTTTACAGATAAGATGTCTTCTCTTTTTCTTATGTTTTTTCTTGTTCTTTCTTTTTTTTCTTGTTATTTTTCTTTTATCTTTTTCTTTCTTCTTCTTCTTCTTTTTATTCTACTTTGGCTAGATCTTCTTCTTACAGTAAATCATTGAATGAAATCAAAATAATCTAAAAAAAGTTACCAAATTCTAGGAATCACTTTGCAAGAAAAATCTTTAAGAAATTAGTTGATTTGCAACATTGGATCAAATTTATTAGAAACCTTGATTATACAATAAATAACTTAAATATAATACTTCTCTAGATTAGATGCTTCAATTTGTCCCCTTAAAAAATTAGAAAAATTGAAGATATATGTACTTCCCACAAAATTTTGATAAAAATCCTAATTCTAAAATAAAACACTTAATTTGACTCCAATTACATAAAATTTTATCATATATGCCTCAATATGTTCTTAAAAAGAACATTAAAAGTCAAGAAAAAAATCATCAAGATTTGAGAGATATGCACTTCCCAAAAAAGTGGTTAGAAACCCTAATTCTATAATAAATTACTTAATTCAAATCTAATTTAAAATAATTATTTAAGACATTCGAATATGCTACTGAGAAAGCATCCAAAAATTAAGAATTTTTTTACAAAAATCTTAGAGATATGCACTTCAAAATGGACCTCCAAGATTGATAAAAATACCTTGCCTTCACAATTCTTCGATCATATTTTGATATCTTGCACAAGAGAAGAATATAATATGGAATATTTTGAATATACTTGATATTAACTAAGAATAATAAACTACTTTGAGGGGTCAACATCCTAATCAAATTTGAGGAGGATAATTTCAATAGGCTTCAATAAGAACTTAGTATTCAACATGAGGATAATTACTAACCTATACCTCCTATATATACCATATTTGAGCCTAGGATATCACCCTAGCCAACATAGACAACAACATATAATATGTAGGCTAGCTTAATTAACTTAAAAAGAATATAATAATGATAATATGACTTTATTAAGAGATAAGGTATGAACAAGCCGAGTACTCATAACCTAATACACACTATAGGGTTACATGCATAGTATCATTGGATGAACCCACAATAATGTATCCTACATGTGTGATGGAAAATTAAAAAAAAAAATTGGAAGGTAAAAAATAATTGAACATCTTTAAATGTTTTGGAGTAGCTAAGATGTGCTAGCAAACTCAAAATAATCCACAAATAAACATATGTAAAATGAGAAAATATCATAAACATGTGATGTGTTTAAATGTGCAAATGAGCCTTTCTTATAAAGACAAGAAAGAATAGGTGAGAAGGTAGGAGTCAAACTCTTACTACCCCTCCAAGTATGAAACAAGTGTAGGACTCTATGGACAAGTGTCAGGACACTTGGTGAGTCTACATGAGGTGAGACAAAAGTCTAGATAATGTCTAAGTGAGCTCAAGTGTAGCATGAATAGAACTCTACTAAGTAGGTTAAAAGCTAACTAGTTTGATAATAACTCTTTTCACACTAACACCCATGGTTAAGTGATACTTAGGGATTAAGCCAAACACTAAAAATATGAGTCCTAATAACAAGGCCTAATAAGGTACTCATGTACAATAATAATCTCTCACAAATGAAGAAAAATGAGAAAACCTGATGGAAACAAAACTCCTCTCCAAAAGAGAGAAAGAAAAGGATAAGACCTCCTAAAAATATGTCACATAAAGATAGGAACATGATGATGAATGTTGAATACACCATAATATTGAGAGGGGCGGTGAATCGACATGCTTTAAAATTCAATCCCAATTAGCTACTGCTAAAGTTAAGTTATACCAATTAAGCATTCATCCACTTAATCAAAACAAGAGAGAAGATGAGCTACCACACAAGAATACAGATAACACCAAATTTATGTAGAAAACCTCATAGGGGAAAAACCATGGTGAGAAATGCTACTAGGAGCTATTGTCCTAATCTAGCCTCACAAGTAAATAATAGTTTATAACTTTGATTTTGTGCTACAACCCAAGCAAGAAACTACTCCATAACTTTATTTTAGGGGCTAAAACCCAAGGAAGCTACTACTCCCTAATTGAAAAAGGAACAATTGAAATATGATTGATTTATGGCTTCAACCACTGATATGTTGAGAATAGGTGACTCAATCTTACTGGCGTTCAAGTTTCACCTTCATCGATGTGATAGTTGAATGTCAGTATGAAAGTGTTGCAAGTCTCATCGATACGCTGACAAGATTTTTGGGCTTCATGTTTCAAGTTTGCATTGGTGGTAAAGCTATGTTGGGTAGACATTGCTTTATCGAAGAGAGTCTCTAAGTAGTCTCCTCAATAACCCGTTGCGGGGGTTTGTTTCTTCATCAATGAGACAGTGCTATATCACTGAGACATGAAATGGAGTCTCCTCGACATCTCGATGGGACGGATCAATAAGTGATGGAATTGTATCGAAGTGACTTTGAGTGTTCAGAGATACATGGTCTCATGTCTCTTCGACACTCTGGTGACTGAACATCTTGGTGGGTATGCATGTCGGAGTGGGTGTTGGAATTCAAAGAGAGATTGTCTCAAGTATCTACAATGCTCCGGTGGTAAGTGTTGGCAAAGGAAGTAGCTAGAGATGTGTCAAGGTAACACTGGGAATTCAAAGAGAGACTATTCCCAGTCTCTTCAACATTCCAATAGGAGAATGCAATGACAGTTACGATTTTTTAGTTCAGTAGGGAGATGTAACGATTGGCTTCCTGGAATTATTGTAAACTATGTGCTAATTCCATAGTGCATTGTATGCAACGGTAACAAATAGATGATATGAGATTGATCGAGAGGTTGATCAATGAAATGTTATGTTGCAAGAATTGGAATTGACTCTGTAAACTAATACTCGAAAGAGAAAGTTCTGAAAATTGTATGTAAATGTCTTTTTACTATAACACAAGTGAGCATTGCTTTGGTGTGTGGGTTTTTCTCCTATAAGGGTTTTCCCATGATAAATCTGGTCTTCAAATTGTGTGATGCTTTAATTCTATGTTTTGTTAATTTCATGAAATGTGCATCTTAAGTGAACTATAATTGTGAAAATTAAATGAAATTTATGTATCTCTCTCCTGTAAAATTGGTGTTAGGAAGGAATTTATGCACTTAGCTTTCCTTACAAGTGGTATTAGAGCCTAGCTAGCTATTTTATCCTTGTGGGTGAGTTGGGTTTTTTGTGCTGATTTTTTCAAGTGGGAGTTCTATAGAGAGAATCAATTTGAAAACTTGTTACAAATTTGAGATGGCGAGCACATCTGGAAGAATGGAAATTGACAAATTTAATGGTGGAAATTTTGAGTTGTGGAAACTCAAAATGATGGATTTACTCATTGATCGAGATCTCTAGGAATTAGTTTCTAGAAATAATCCAGCAACAATGTCTCAAACTGAATGGGATGCAAAGGATCGAAAAGCCAAAGGTCTGATCAGACTTTGTGTGTCTAATTTGGTTCTCTTGAACATCCATGAGGAGAAGATAGCTAAACTTCTATGGAAGAAGCCAGGTGATATTTATTAGGGATAATTGTTGGTGAATAAGTTATTCTTGAGGAAGAAGTTGAACTCTTTGAAAATGGAGGAAGGGGCATCTATAGTAGATCAGTTAAATACATTTAACATGATCATTGCTCAGTTGGTGTTTGTTGGTGTAAAAATTGATGATGAGGATCATTGTATGCTTCTACTATGTTCTTTTCTTGACACTTGGGATCATTTAGTAATGGCTATTGGGAGTACAAAAACCACTTTCAAGATGGAAGATGTGGTTTCTTTGCTGCTATCAAAATAAATGCAAAGGAAATATTTTGAGATGGCCAAGGAGGCTCTTGTTGTTTGGGGCAGATTGAAGTCATGGGGGAGATCAAAGTCTCCTAGAAAGAAGTCCAAGGTGAAGTGCTAGAATTGTGGGCAGACTAGACACATCCAAAAAGATTGCAAAGAAGAGAAGAAGAAGAAAAATAGAAATTATTTTGATAACAAATCTTCTCAAAGTGATGCAGATGCCTTCATTGCAGTCTTGGCGACTCAGGCATCAGATGATGTTTGGTTGATTGACTCAAGTGCATATTTTCACATGACCTCTCATAGAGGTTGGTTCTCTAAATATGAAAAGTATGCTGGTGGAAAGGTGTATCTGGGAGATGTTTCTCACCTTGAAATTGTGGGTCGTGGAAAAGTCAAAATTTAATTTTTTGATGAAAGAATTAAAGGAATAAATGACGTAATGCATATACCAGGCCTTGCTCATAATTTTCTATCTATAAGTAAGTTGACTGATGTTGGTGTACAAGTTTATTTTTCAAACAATATATGTAAAATGACTAGAGGTTCGATGGTGTTGGCTAAGTGTGCACAAATTGGCACTTGATATAAGCTAGATGCATATGTTGTACAATGTAATAGTGCTTTTGTAAAGTCATGTAATTCGGACCAAGTAGAGAAGGAAAATGTTGTACCTATGGGTGCAAAATCTTTAGAGGTGAAGCTCCCAACGGAGAAAAATATGTTATGGCACCAAAGGCTCAGCCACATTGGTGAAAAATGCTTAAAAGCCTTGAAAAATAAAAGCCTGGTTGAAGAGCTTGATGATTGTAACCTTGAATTCGAATTTTGTGAACATTGTATGTATGGAAAGCAGGACCGTGTTTCTTTTTATTTGAGTCCTCATAAATCTTCTGTAATTTTGGATTACATTCATGTTGATGTATTTGATCCAGTAAATGTACCTTCATTATTGACATCCGTGTATTTTGTCTCATTCATAGATGACTACTCGAGAAGGAAAATTATGTATTTTCTAAAAAGAAAAACATAAGTTTTCAACCAGTTTAAGGAGTTTAAAACCTTGGTAGAAAATCAGACTGGTAGAAAAATTAAATGCTTGAGGATGGATAATGGAGGTGAATTTTGTTCAGCAGAGTTCAATATGTATTTCAAAGATCATGGAATTAAAATACATAGGACTACTCCTTACACTCCACAACAAAATGGAATTGTTGAAAGGATGAATAGAATGATGATGGAAAGGGCGAGAAATATGTTGAGCAGTGTTGGTTTGGAATAAAAGTTCAGGGCTGAGGTTGTAGCTACGACATGTTATTTAATTAATAGATCTCCCACTTTCACATTCATGGATAAAACACCTATAGAAGCATGGTCTGGTAGAAATCCCTCTTTGAGACACATTAGAGTCTTCGGCTATGAGGAATATGCATATGTGCTAAATGAGAAAATATCTAAATTGGATAACAAGGCAGTAAAATGTATCTTCATCGGTTATGGGATTGGTGTGAAAGGGTACAAGCTTTGGAATCTAGTTACTAAGAAGGTGTTTTACAAAAAAAGTGTAATATTTCATGAGTTGAAACCTTATACAATTGATCTATAGTTAGAGGTGAAAGAAGCAAAGAAAAAGGAGGTAGTTGAAATTCCACTTACTCCAAAGAAGGAGGAACTACACACTCCTGGTGGACCTATTAATGAGGAGAGCTCAAGCAGCTCTGAAAATTTTGATCATAAAGAAGAACCTCAAACTTAGCCTATGAGGAGGTCTACGTGTGAGAAGTGACAACCTGAAAGGTTTGGTTTTTATATGTTAGATTCCAGTTGTGCCTATGCTTTTATTGCTAACACTAATGAGCTTAGGACTACTACACAGGCATTGGATATATTTGATTCAAGTTCCTAGTTGGAAGCCATGAATGAAGAAATGGTCTCATTGAAGAAGAATGAAACTTGGGATATGCTACCTTTGTCTGAAGGTCGAAAGCCTGTTGGGTGAAAATGGGTATTTAAAAATAAAATCGATCTAGATGGCAGTGTTGAGAAGCATAAAGCAAAGCCTGTCGCAAAAGGGTATTCTGAGGTGCAGGGAATTGACTATGGAAAAATATTTTCTCCTGTGGTAAAGTTGACATCAATCAAATTTCTATTGTCATTTACAACAGCGTATAACTTAGAGATCGAGTAGATGGATGTGAAGACATAATTTCTTCATGGTGACTTGAATGAAGAAATTTACATGTCCCAGCCAAAGCACTTCATTAAGAAAGGTAAGGAAAATTTTGTTTGGAAGTTACAAAAATCTTTGTATGGTTTGAAGCAGTCGCCTAGAATGTGGTACCAAAAGTTTGACAATTATGTGTTGTCTTTGGGATTTGTGAGATCAAAACCTAATCATTGCGTATATTTCAAAGCTGAAAATGGTTGTCTTCTTATTCTTTCCTTGTATTTGGATGACATGTTATTCATTGGGAATAATAAAGGTAGGATTTCTTAATTAAAATCTCAATTGTCAGTACAGTTTGAAATGAAGGATCTAGAATCAACTAGGTATATTCTAGGGATGGAAATCAAAAGGGATAAAGGAAATAGAAAAATTTGGCTCAGCCAGAGCAAGTATATTAATGTTTTCCTAGAGAGATTTAATATGATAAATTGCAAGTAGTTAGTTGTTCCAGTGTTGCAGGGAATGAAACTTTATGTTGAACATTGTCCAAAATCTCCTACTAAGATGGAGGACATGACTAGGGTTCCTTATGCAAGTGCAGTTGGTAGTTTAATGTATGCAATGGTCTGTACCAGTCCAAACATTTCCCAAGCAGTGGGAGTACTTAGTCATTTTATGGATAAACCAAGAAGGTCACATTGGGATGTTGTGAAAAGAGTTTCTAGACATTTGAGGGGTACTATTGAGTACACTTTGTGCTATCATGGTTACTCTACTAGAGTTCAGTTAGCATTCATGGATATGTGGATTCTGATTGGGAAGGGGACATTGATAGCAAGAGACCCACTAGTGGATATGTGTTCACATTAAATGGCATTGCAATTAGCTAGATGAGCAAGCGGCAAGATGTAGTCGCTTTGTCCACTACCGAGGTTGAGTACATGGAAGCAACTGATGCCTATAAGGAAGTTTTTTGGCTTAGACATTTGTGCTCTGAAATTAGTTTTGATGTAGGGAAGATTTTTATTTGCTATGATAGTCAAAGTGCTATTTTTTTGGTGAAAAATCCAACTTTCCATTCTAGGACAAAACATATTGACGGATAGTACCACTTTTTTCATGATATGGTGGAGGATGGAAAAGTTAATCTGGAGAAGGTTGATACTGTGATGAATATTGCTAATGCATTGACGAAGCATGTGAGCACAAATAAGCTCAAATGGTGCGTCATTTTGATGGGCCTTAGGGCCTATGATATTTAGTGACTTCAAACTTAGGAGGAGCCAGTTAGTTCTTCGTCAAGTGGGAGAATGTTGAGAATAGATGACTCAATCTTACTAGTGTTCAAGTTTTACCTTCATCACTATGACATTTGAATGTTGGAATAACAGTGTTGCAAGTCTCATCAATACCCTAACAAGCTTTTCGGACTTCATGTTTCAAGTTTGCATTGGTAGTAAAGTTATGTCAGACAGACATTTCTTTGTCGAAGAGAGTCTCTAAGTAGTCTCCTCAGTAATCCATTGCATGGGTTTGTGTCTTCATCAGTGAGACAGTGATATATCTTCTAGACATGAAATGGAGTCTCCTCGACATCCCGATGGGATGGAGTAGTAAGTGATGGACTTGTATCGAAGTGAATTTGAGTGTTCAGAGAGACATGATCTTGTGTCTCTTCGACACTCTGGTGAATGAAAATATTGACGGGTATGCATGTCGGAGTGAGTGTTGGAATTCGAAGAGAGATTGTCTCAAGTCTCTATGATGCTATGGTGGTAAGCATTGGAAAAGGAAGTAACTAGAGACATTTCGAGGTGACACTGGGAATTTGAAGAGAGACTATTCCCAATCTCTTTGACATTCCAATAGGAGAATGCAATGATATTTATGACCGTTTAGTTTGGTAGAGACATGTAACGATTGGCTTCTTGGAATGATTGGAAACTGTATGCAAATGCCATAGTGCATTGTACACAATAGTAACAGATAGATGATCTGAGATTAATTGAGAGCTTGATCAGGGAAATGTTATGCTACCAAAATTGGAATTGACTATATAAACTAATACTTGGAAGTGAAAGTTCTGAAACTTGTATGTAAATTTATTTTTACTATAATACAAGTGAGCATTGCTTTGGTGTGTGGGTTTTTCTCCTGTAAGGGTTTTCCCACAATAAATATGGTCTTGAAATTGGGTGATGCTTTAATTCTTTGTTCTATTAATTTCATGAAATGTGCATCCCAATTGAACTATAATTGTGAAAATTGAATGAACTTTATGTATCTCTCTCATGTAAAATTATCATTAGGAAGGTGTTTCCGCACTGAGCAGATATTGTCACACTCTACTCATGCACTCATACATCTTCACACACTTTCATCTCCATATTCAAATCTTTGTCCCTCAATATATATCATCCAAACACTTACAAAATATAAACTCAGTTGGCCATAATCAAGAAATTATGAAACTCATAACATGTTGGCCTACATCGTCATTGGCAGTATAAAAAATATGATAAAACATTATTTAAAAATTTTCCAAATGAGTCGAGATGACTCATACAACATCTAAAAAGAATCCTTAAACTCTATCCAAACTTAATTTAGTGGTGCACACCACCAGCATCCCTTAGTTGGCCTCAACAAAAATATGACTTTACAAAATAACTAGAAACAACTATGTGGTACTAGAAACAAGATAGATCTTAATGTGCTTCATACTTTAGAAACAATGAGACATATGGAGTTTCCACACAAAATCATACCACTAATCTTTTCAATCTTCTGCTAGTGTAAGTACACAAACATATGTTTTGTAGGATAAAAGGCATGTTAAACCAATTGTAACACTCTATTACTTGAAAACAGAACTGTTGAATGCACAAGATAACTAGGAGGGGGGTGAATTAGTTGTACTTTAAAACTTCAAAACCATCATAAACATTTGGATCCATATTAATACAATTAACCCTTAATCTATTGTAATGATTTAGCACGAAAGAAAAATAACATAAACTAAAACTAATAAACACCATACACAAGAGAACACCATATTTATGTGGAAAACCCAAGATGGGAAAAACCACGGTGAGGATTAGCACACAACATAAAGTAATATCAACACTGAATACAATAGGGCTCACTACTGGAGGGCTCACTGCCCAAAGAAAGAAAGGCTCACTGCCAGAATAGAAAATAAGATAGAGAAGAATGTTACACAGAGAAATCCATCTCAATTTAATAGAGAAATCCGCCACAATATCACCAACAACTTTGCATCATAACTAAAGAATTGTAGATACCTTCTACTCACTGCTTCCAACAATATAACTCATGAAAGCTTGCATTGTACTTCTCAAATTCGCACACTAATAGTCTACAATTCACATTATTTGTATCTCTCTTATCTATCTCATTATCCCTCAACAACTCAACTCTTATTTATACAATCTTCAACCTTGAAAACATTCTCCAAGGTCAGCTATGAACCTCAACTATGCAAGTTCATATTAGGTTGGCACCAAAACAATTTCGTGGTGGATAGAAGTGAAGGCGGACCACACCTTCCTTATTTGGGACCCAAATCTATAACACCACACTACAACACACTTTTACAAACAATAAATATACACTGCAATTAGTGTAGACACCAAGGTTAGTTATTACCCATGTAAACACCATTAAAATTTTAAGTACACACTTTCTTTGATCCAACAACTCGCGGACAACAAATGCCACCTAAATATAACCTAGAATATTCTATAAATGCCTTGAAATCCAACAAACTCCTTCGCAACAAATTTCACCTGAAGAATGTACACACCTAGTACACTCAAAGAACTTAGCCATACACTACAACTTAAGAAATTGACTTCTAAAGAACCAAACCTCAAACAAGCTCAACTAAAGAAAGATACCAAAACTATCAACACTCCTTCAAATCTACAAGACCTAAAACCAAACTATGAATAAATTTGGAGTAGAAACATTTCTCCCAGACCCCTTTACAATACATTGTTCACACACTGGTGAACACAACTTCTGCACAACGATCCAACACACCAACTTCTAAATATAGCACCTCTAATCAACATATCTAAAATGCATAGGAAAATCTCAACCTAGAAGAAATGCAGAGCAACACCAAAATACTACTCTACAACCTAGAATAATATTGCAACACACTTTTTCCTCTTTTTGTCAAATTTTCTCAAAAGCACTTGAAAACCAATCATCAAAGACACATCCTCATCACATTTAGTACTAGGCAACTACAACATAGCAAATCAACCATATATCCATAGACATAAGCTTATCCAAGCAACACTAGAGGTTGACATCAATAGCTTACTAAAGGAAACATAATGCAACTAATCAAATCATAGATAACACCAACATACTCTTGCAACAATCTCCCCCAATGATGATCTTCTTCCTCTTCATACAGTTGAAAAAAATGACAAAAAAAGCTTGTTGACATCAATGACAACACCAATTTGCTCATACTTGCAATAATCTCCCCCTTTGTCATTGATGGAAACACATGATGTGAAAACCATTGTAGACATGCAAAATTAACATTATGCATTCATCGGATTCAGTCAAATTAGATGTTGCATTAAGACCATTCATCAATTAATCAAGTGCATTTTCATCCATTCATTAAATAATCTCAAGGTCATTTATCAAATAAACATTATCATTCAACCTTCATCTTGCATCATCCATTTAATTAAATAAATCAGACTTCATTTAAATCAGATCCTAAATCATATTCCATCATTTTCTAATTTCAATAAATCAATTATCAAAATCTTGAAAGTCAAATCATCTAATCAGCATTAATCAGCATAATCATCATCTAATCCTAATCTAATGTTAATCCATCCCACTTGCATTATCTAGATCTAGCCACTTGCACAATAAATCAATTTTATTGATTTATTAAAACCTCATTTTCTTTCAACATGACAAGTCAAACAGGGCATTTATTGCTCTCCTTTCTTGTCCCCCTCTCAAAATTTATTGCAAATTTGAATTCAAAATTTCCCCTCTTGGGCACTCTTCCCAAATCTTGCATATACATCAACTAATCACATGATGACAAGTGTCCTCAACTCATTGGCTTGTTTTGATCCCACATTGGTCCCTCTTCAACACTTGGCATTTTGAAAATCTTTAAATAGGTGCTTCATCTTTGAGCAAATCCTTCACAATTTCATGCAAGGTTACTCTCTTCATTTGAGATTTGATCTTGTTCATCATCACTCCATCATCTCCATTTGCATTTTATCATTTGAGCTTTGATCAAGGGTTGGGAAAGGGTCACTAGCACATGTGACACCAATCCAACATGGAATAAGTGTTTATCTTGCTTTTAAAATGTCTTCTTGATGCTGTTTTTGTTACTTGTGGCATTTCTTTAGCATAGATATTCTATTTCATGGAGGTATTTGCAGATTTGTGTGTTTAGACTAACATTTCTAATGAGTATTTGAAGTGGTCTTACATGCAGATTTAGGGTACTTCATCTTGGCTAGGAGGGCAGCAACTAATGCATTTCATTTCTATTTTCTGTTACTTCATCTTGTTTTCTATCTCATGAAATAGAAATGCTATTAGTAACACTAATTTGAGTTCATCTAAGTCTTTTTTAAGCAGTTTCTTCTTTTATTTACCTAACATATGTCACTGCTTTCAATTTGTAAAGGTATCTATTTGCCTTAATTCATGCTTGATTAAAGACTTCTTTATTTTGGCTGCATGAAACGAAGCTTCTATTTTTCTGCGAAAGATTTGGGCTTTAGTGTGGGATGGCCTGTGCATTGTGTAGTGAGTGCTGGGATGTTTATTTCAAACAGATTTAAAACATTGATTGTTTTTCTGTAAAAATACAGTCATATAATATCAAGTTTTGTGCTTACCTTTCCTGATTTGCTTAAGAATATGATTGCTTCCGGTCACTGTTTTTTCATTTAACATGACACGCTAATTCCACCTACTTGAAAGTCTTTTTTAAATGGTTAGGCGCAGATTTGAACTGCTGAGTGCGTAATGTCTAGACCCTTTTCATTTGAATCCATGTTGTGCGTAAACCATTTCTTTGAGCCATTCTGTCAAGAGGTTCACGTGCCTTGATAATGAGACCGCAGCTCTTTAAGTCATTTTGTTGGACAGTTCATGCCTTGTCTATGCTTCACGTACATATTGATTTGAAATGGCCTAAATCCGGTCATCAATACAGAGGCTTGCAATGAAAGTTTAGGAATCCTGATCATCCATTTCCTAAAATTCCGGTTGTCTATGTACTCTCTGATGTCTGACATCTCGCCACCCGTTCCCAGTCTTCTTGGCATACCATCCTTTGATTTTATGCCTATGCATTCTGTCTTCTGGTGATTCAAGTTATCGTGCCTTTTTATCCATTTTAATGCCTATGCATTCTATTTCATGGTCCACGCGCCTTGTCTGCAAGAGCATTTCCAACTATAAACATCTGACAAATTTTCTCCATATTTTACGCCTTTTCATGTATGTTCATACGCCTTTAACTCAAGTGTTTTGAATCTATTTTGCGCAGGTCTGGCAATCATTGCATTCCCGTGAGTTATCACAGAGAAAAGGCTGTGTTCGCTGGTATGCCATTATATTACAAATGCAACAGATGAAAAAAAAATCTCTCTTTTCCATGGCGCGCCAGCCCTTTCTTTATGCTTGGGACTTCACCCACTTCTTTGGTGTTGAGAGAATCCTCCCAACGTTTTGTTACATTTCCCTGAATGCTTTCATTTATGCCTATTGATGTCTCATTTGCGCATTCATTGACCCCAACCAATAAGAACATCTCTTCTTCATGCAATTTCTCTCACGTAGATGCAGGACTCATTACACTTTGTCATAAAACAATAAGATTCGGCTTTACACTTAACAGTTGCATTTGCTCGAAAGTTTCTGTCGCCTTTTCATCAAATCCATTTGATACATATCTGAGATAGTTCACGCACCCTACTTCAGTCATCACGTCCTTGTCTAAATATTGGTTGTCATTTAATATGGATGTGAGGATCCTTACGCCTATTTAGCGAATCCAATCTTTTGAGTAAAATAGTGGGTGACTTGAGCTAGAAGGATGCCGGTCAAAGGTTGATTGAATGTAGCTTTACACCTACCAAACATGTTTCCTTTTGAAATCTCTCTATTCTTTGTTTTGTGCAAACAGAAAGCCCACTGGAAAAGACTGCTATCAGACATTCTGCGAGCCCCTTTATACTTTCATTTTTTGCACAAGTTGTAATGATGCTCGCAACTTGGCTGCAACTTGGCGTCTGAAAGAGAGTCTTAGTTCACTCAGTTGTGATGCCTTTTGCAATCACAATATATCAAAATCCAATTAATTCAGTACATTTTCATAAACAACCCGAGTTTCAGACCTGTCACTCACCATATGTCAACTATTTTATCTTATTTTATTTTTTAAACGAAAAATGACAGTAATATAATGTGTTGAGATTGGTTCCAGTAAATTCTTTTTTGAAAGACATTTGTGACGACATCTCAATTGTTTTTTTCTGAATTTGAATCAGCGTGGTCTAAGATTTAATGAGAGGTTGATTGCAGGGTTCTTAATAACATCTCTTTTGGGAATAATGTCAAACAGGTCGTTCATAATCAATTGGGCGCAAGTTGTTTCTGACATATTTATTTCTATGAGCCACTTGCTTTAGCAGAATGTAAATGAACAAATAGATATCTACCAACTAAAATCTGATTGATTTGAGTGAATTGACTTTGCAGCCAAGGTTTGTTTTTTATTATTTTTAAATCACAAGCCTTTTCAGAAACGTTATACTACTGTCATCTTTCGTATTTTGTGCATTATGCTGACTTTAGTGTTCATGTTGTAGGTATGAAGATATTTGTTCCTTTTGATAAAATCCATCGTGGACTGTTTGAAATAAAGGGGACCTAAAATAATCCATTGTTCTTTTTTCTATTTTTCATTGAAATCTTGTTGGAATTGATTATTTATTCCCATCATCTCACTATCTAGGAATATATTAGATGTTCTTTATATTCCATTTTAATTTTGGCAAGAGTGGATTATTGGTATAAACGTCTTGAAGGGAAAAAGGTACAAAGCTGAAAATCAACAAAGGTACAAAAGCGAACAAAGGAAAAGCGAAGGAGGTACAAAAGCAAACGAAGGCGAAAAGGTGCAAGGCGAAAGAGAAGGCTAGCAAATGAAAACGAAAGGAGGGAAATTTTCTTTTTTTGAAAACACAATGTGTTTTTTAACACTTTAAGTGTTTAATCAACACTACACGAAATTGTTTTCCTTTTCGTTTTAGAACATTAATTTTCAATTGGGGCTAAAACGAACAAATTGTTTTTCATTGCAAAGGACTTAAAACGAACCTTAGGACACACTTACTAGATTTCGTTTTGGGTTAAAAATTGAACAAACAATCTTCATATTTCATTTGGTGCTTAAAGCGAATTCTAGTGCTTTGAAGGTTATAAAGCGAACAAGTGTTTGAATTATTGTGATTGTCTTTTAGTACATTATCCTCTCCTTAAGCTTGATGCGTCCACAGGGTGCAGAGAGAAACACTCAAAATACATTTTATTGCTTTAAAACACTTCAATTTGGGCTTAAAATTGAACATCTTGTGCGAGTGTGAGTAGGGGCATTTTACGTACATTCTCTTTCTTTGTGCCATCAAAGATCGTCGAGGTCTGGTTGTGTCTTTGCTTTCAGCTTTGTTTTATCTTAGAGGGCACGCCTTGGGGAAAAAGTACTCACCCAGCTGACGACTCCAGGTAACACTCTAAAGCCAAGAGTATTTCCAGCGGGATATAAATGAGGGTTTTGGTTAAAGCGCGCCTAATCGCGGTTGGCTCGACAGGGATGGATCAGAAAGGGACTCTTGCGTATGGGTCATCTCCATGAATAGAAAGTCCTTACTAAAACCCATGTACTATAATTTTTCAAGATCCTTTAATCTATTTGTTGGTGCAAGAATGGTCATTCTAAAGCCACCCCACACTTTTACAGTCTTCTAGTAGAAATGGAAAACATGCCATGGGAGTTTCATGGGTGTTGATGCTTAGTACAGATTGGCGTTAATGAGCGTGGAGGGAGCCCGGTGGGGTCAAGCATCTAACCATCAGCTAGAGATAAGCGTGTTTGGACATCCCAGTGGGAATCAACAAATATTGTCTTACATCCATAGGGCTTGCAATTATTCTTTGTTTGAAAACACGGTGTGTGACCGAAAACATTTGCAAACAAACATTGACATGATTTTTCAAAATTTCAAACCCTCTTTAAGACAAATATCATTGACTCAATCCATATATTCTTTGCTTTCCTAGCAGTTCCGTTAAGTAGAGGTTCCTAAGCATTGGATTATACCTCAATTTGTCTTTTTGAGTAGCAATAGGAAAACCCTTGCCTTAAGTTCATTGAATTTCCACATAAAATATCTTGTGGGGTTTAAAGAAATTAAGACATTGGACATCTTAGTTTGAAACTTTAATCAAAGAGTGTGTTTGTGGTAAAAATTACTCATTAAGCAAAGATAACAAATTGGACCCCACACACGTGCTTGATATCTTTTGGTCATATTGATTTTTTGATTACTCTTAGAGAAAAGTGTGTTCTTCAATACCTTGGCCTAGTAAACAAAGTCTCTCTAAGTCTCTTAGGATCAAATCAAACACTTCATCCATCTCACACATTCATCAAAATTCATCCATCCAAAACAACTTTAGAGCTTTTGAAAACATCATCCTAGACTTGGGTAAATCATCCTTAAATCAAATCAAAGTCATTTGTTTAATTAGGTGTGTGGGAATGCATCCTTTCTCATACATTTAATTAAATCAACCATCCTTTGAACAAGTTCATCCTAAGATCACATCCAACATTTTAGGGTTTACAAGTTCATCATCCAAATCGACCAATCAAAATCAAGCCCTAAGTCTAGCATTGATCCAAAATCCCTAAACATTCATCACTCTCATCATTCACCCCATTCATTCTTCATATCATCATTGATCCTAGAACACCTTAGAGGTCAACAAGGTCAAAACACAAGAGGAACATGGAATATACACTTGATCCATACATCTTGAGTAATCTAAATCAATTGAATCCTCAAAGCCTTGCATTTCCTATCAATTATCAAAGTCCATGCATAGGATCATTGCCTTCGACAAATGTCAATGGTACAACAAGTGTGAGTATGCCCAAGTCAAAGTTTGGAACACATTTCCCAATGATAGATCTAAGTCCAAACCTACAAATCCACCAATCGAATAATCAATGCATGAGCCTTGAAACGAACAACGTCATTCCACCAAATCCCTACAAACCAAATGTGGATGTACCAAGTGCAAGTTTTCGAAACATGAATCCTAACTCAGAAAACTTTGGAAAAATGATTCCCAATACCAACAATGTTCATCCTATCATGCCAAATCTGAACATCATCCCAAATCGGAACATTATCCAAAGTCAATTTTCCCATAATCCCATTCAAAAACCGCAAGTAGGCATCCCAAATCCACTTAAACAAAAGCCAAATCAACTATCTCAAGTGAGTCAAGATCAAAATCAAGAACAAATTTGGCGAGATCAAATTGCGCAACTTTCCAAAATAGCTGAGGCATTGCACCAAGGGAAATCTCCACCACCATTACCTACATCATTCCTTGGTTTAGGGCTTCCCCCTTTACCTAACACCAATCATGCCATCCAAATCAATCCACCTAACATCAATCAAACCATCACGACAAATCCTTTGAATATACCATCGACATCACACCAATGGATGGTATCTAATCAAACAAAAACATTGATCCCAAATCAAAATACGGTCTCCCAAGGACCTATCACCTCGGTCAATCCAACCATCTCTATCACTTTGATCACTCCAACCACCACTATCACGCCCATCACATCTCAACCCCTCACTACCATGATCGCTCCGAGCATATCTCAAACACTTGTCACTACATCCAACATGATTTCGAATCCACCACCACCCCCACCACCACCAATTTCCACCATACCAAATCCAATACAATGCTCTTATTCCAAACAATCTAGCCATGCAACAAGCAAACAAGTGAAATAATCCTTTCAAGTTTCCTAAGCCTCCGCCCAAGCAAACACAAAAGATGACAACTATTGAAAACAAGAATCAAGATCAATCCATCACTGAGCACACGTTTACTTCATCTAATGATCAAATCGACATATGTCAAGAGTCACTTTTGAATCACGATCAAAATCCACCAACAAAAATCGACAATGAGCCAATTCAAGAAATATCAACATCACTTGACTCTATGGTCGAAGACATTCACAATCTTTCCACCACAATTGTCGAAAACAATGATCAAAACCTCTCCATCGAGGAGCACATTGACGATGTATGTACACAATCCAATGATCAACTCACGATACATCAAGAGCCACTCTTTAGTGATCTATTTCAAGGAGTGTTAGGACTATTTGATCCAATTGACATAATGCATGATCCATTGACCAATGATCATATTGAAAATGTCTCTACATTGCCTTATGAGTTAGAGGACATATCTCAAGAAGTTATTCCAAAGCAAGATCAAAATCTTTCACTAAGGTCTAGCAATGGTCATTTTCAAAACATGTTGATCCCCTTTGACCTCATGGTTACAGATGCTGAAGGAACCTTGAAATTGACCATGCCTAATGTCAACATTCAAAAGTCCTTTGTAAGAAATCCATCCTTTGAAGCTGCCCCATGTCAAGAACTTGATCCAAAGCATGCCGAAAGCAACTCCGAAATTATTCAAGATCAAGAATTTGTATCTTCTAGATACTACAATAATCTGATGGACACTCTCTTATCTATGCAAGATGATCATATCCATGTAGCACATACTCCTCCATCTACCCATGAGATGCTTTCTATGGATGGACACGTAGATGATCTTCAACTAGAACAAGATTGTGTTACACAAAAAGAGCAGATTCTTAATTCCTACAATCAAACGGAGTTGCCAACATCAGGATCGAATATGTCCCAAACTCAGATTAAGGACATCATGAATAAAGATATCCATCATTATTTGCCCAAGGAAATAAGTCAGATAGAACATCCAAAGTTAGCAGAGTGGCGAATTGAAACAATGTCATCTACAAAGGTCATTTGTCAGAGCATGTTTATTGAACAAGATATCTCAAAATGAGCAGAATCAAATCATGAAGGTACTACTACCACCATACTGGGGGCAACTTCATCTTGTGCAAATGTCAACATAGAAAGCACGAAGAGTCCTTATGATGAAACTAGTGTCAATACTAAAATATAAATGGATACCGCCAAAAAATACAAAGAAAGATCATCCCTATCAAACTCCATTAGTCAAAGAAACTATGGGGAAAATCAAAAAGGGAAAAGTATCCATCAAAAATGTCCACAAAGGCAACAACATGATTCTCAAGCAATGTACAAAGTATATCAAGCACTTGGTCCTAATTCCACTCCAGACACCTCGCATCTCACCCATCATTGCTCATCTTCCCAAGTTTGGAGAGTCAAAGGTTCCAAACCGTCAACCAACCACTTATTCCTAAACACACTCCATCCACGCCTCCACACATAATATCCAATTTTTACATTGACCGTGTATTGGCAACGACCCTTCATCATAAGGATTCTAAAGGCACTTTATCGCGATGTGCGCACCAAGACAAAGTCAACTCTAATATCAATGAAGCGGCATCGTAAAATCCAAAAATTGTATTCAAGTGCAACGATCTTAGTAAAGCAAATTCTTCAGCAGATAACCGATGGCAATAATATGACAAGCATCCACGCCAACACCACCGTGTGGTTCAAAGATGAACCTTTTAGAAAAACCAAAAATCAAAAAATATGAAAATCCAAAAAAAATCAGAAAAAAAAAAGTGATTGAAAATAGTAAAGATAAAAAATCGTCCTATAGTGAAAACCGCATGGGCGGCGCTTTGGGCAAGACCATGATGAAAACCTGGCAAACAGGCATCATGAGTAGAATCGAGCATCTACGTGCGCCAGTTCTATTGAAAGCATCTCATCCCATCCGTAATAAATTGAGCATTCCATCCATCTTATCCATAATAAATCCATCCATCCATGAACCATTTATCCAATCCATTCACATCTATCTGCATCCGTCATCTTAGTTATCTTGATCTTGATGAAATTTTGGGGCACACCTTATGCTTGCTTATGGTAAACATCTTGACATGGGCCGTTTTCATTAATCCTATCCAAAGTAGCATTATCTGAGCTATAAAGCATTATCCAAATGAGTATTCTTTATCCAAGCACCTTATCTTATCGCAAGATAATCCATGTCCCTCCATTCATACACTTATTAGAGCATCTATCCATAACATTCCATACATTGCTAGACAATGGGGGCAGATATGTACATCTTGCTTCGAGAATAAAACTTGATCTATATCCTCCAACTTATGTGGCGATTCAAACATTGGAAAACGTGAAACCAAACTGGTCAAAGCATTTGTGATCCAAATCACTAGCCCATGGCACATTTTGATGAGAAGACATTCCTTATCAGTCTTCATCTTTCATCAAACATCAATCAATATCAGTTGCATATAAGCTGCACGTCAAATGTCACATCAAATCATCCAAACATCTTTTGTTCGAAACCAAGCTTCATCAAACATGATCAATCAAATCCAATCAAAAAATTATCATCTCGGGATATCCTTGTGTTGCTTAACACTATCCTTGCATTGTCGTGTATCCCCACGCTATCACATCAATCCATCAATCCACCTTGCATTGTTGTGCATCCTCAACAATGTTATCCTCATCAATCTCGACCAATCATCCTTGCATTGTTGTGCATCCTCAACAATGTTATCATAATAAATCATCAATAATCAAATCCTTGCATTGTTGTGTATCCTCAACAATGTTATCATCATCATCAATCCATCGATCCGAATAATCAACCTTAGCTTGTTTCAACAAAATCCAAACAGCACCGATATCATCACAATAATATCCATATCCTAATCGCCAAGATCGCTAAAAATCCAAAACATTCAAAACATATCAAAATCCAAAACACTCAAAAAATTCCAAAAACATCAAACATTGAAATCCAACTACGTCAGTTTCGAAGCAACTGTAGGCAAAGGCTAATCTTTGATCAGCCCCCCAGACATCGAAAAACTAAAACATTCAATCACATCAAACCAAAACATTCAAAAACATCAAAATCCAAACATTCAAAACATCAAAAATCCAAAACATTCGAAAAACATCAAAATCCAAAACATTTGAAAAAACATCAAAATCCAAAACATTCTGAAAAACTGATCAAAATCAAAAATCAAAATCAAAAAATCTAAAACTTCGTAAAATCCAAAAACGGCCTCAAAACATTACAAAAACATCAAAAACATCCAAATATTTGAAAAAATCCATCTGCCTCATCTCGCTTGCACCCACAATAATCAATCATCCATAATAACTGATCGCCATCTTCATCCTTTGACAATGCAAACAGAAACAATCATAGCAGTCAACAATAGCAAACTTCAATAGTAAAATCTAAATTGAAACAGAAAACCGTTAAAACAAAATCAAACTCTTGATCAGTCGCAAATATGTCATTCAACCTTATATCAATAGCCTATCAATCAACTTATCAAACCATCATCATCCTGTACAATGAATGTCCTAGGATATATCGTTCCGACAATGGGCATCATTTATGGATATCACCTTGGATTCTTATCCTATCAAAACAAATCCCTTTGGCTAGAGGTATGAAGAACATTGGCTTGTTTGTGTACTTGATCTTTTTTCTTGGTTTATCTTATTGCGCTCATTCCAAGGACCTCTCGATGACATCCAAACGAAGGATTTAGAGAGATAGGAATGGGGCAACGATCATTATTATTTTGTCTGCTGTGCTTGTTGGACGCTCTTGTAATATAACTTGGTGAATACTTGCTTTGTTAGGTACGCCCTAGCAAGGTTTTCGTATGTCGAGTGTGAACAGGAATACTCCTATCTATTTGTCAAGTCAAAGTCCATCACACTAAGTACAGCGCCATCCTGGTCCTTCATACCTTGATGCATCGTGCTTAGGCGTGTTATCAAACATAAAGTAAGTGACCCTTTGAAAATCCCAATCCTTAATAAGCAAATCATCATCATTTATCATCATCATCATCTATCATCATCATCTCTAATAAAGTCTCGACCAATCATGGACTTGTTGGATTCTCTTGTCATCATCTCATTTTTGTGCTAACATAACATCGCCAATGCATCCATCATGCATCCATTATGCATCCATCCATCCTGCATCCATCATGCATCCATCCTACATCCAGAAAACTATCAGCATACCACATATCACCCATATCATACATCATAGGAAACATCGATCATTTCACATGCATTGCATAATCATCATCATAATATAGATATGTTAGTCTCTCATAAATCATCCATTGCATAATCATAGCATATCACATCATCCATCTCATCTATCTCATATCATATCATCATTTAAGTTGTTTAGAATAATATAGATTTGTTATTCTAAGTATCTTGAAATCATCTTTGTATCATCATCCATAACCATCCATTTTGAACCTCTTTATCGCGAGATTGACCCTCAAATCGAATCTTTTCGCTCGATCTCTCGAGGGGGCAATGTACCAGTGTACTTCTTTCTACTGGGGCATCCGAAAAATCATGAATTTTTTTAATTTCGATCGCGGCAAGTTTATTCTTTGAACCAATGCAACAAGTACATTGCTTCAAAGAGGGGCAAAATGTAGACACGTCAAATTAGCATTATGCATTTGATCAAAATCACACTCATCCATTCATCAGGGTAAATTCATCAACTTAAATCAAATAAATCAAACTTGATCCTATCATCATCTCTTTGATTAAATAAATCGATCATTTATTTAATTAAATCTCAGATCATCATTCATCTCCCTTTGATTTGATTTAAATCCCTAAATCAAGTCAAATTGGTCAAACCACCCTAATCATCACCCTAGCTAATTAATCCTGATTAAAGGCTAATCTCATCCCACTTGCATTCTCTAGATTTGGCCACTTGCATATGAAATTGCATTTAATTGATTTATCAAAATTATTTATTTTCAACTTGGCATAAAGGGAGAATATTCTCCAAGTTTGAATCTCCCCCCAAGTGGACATGTACACCAAACAAAGCATTTATGAGGGCTTACATGTCTCTTACATGTCCCCTTCCAAAGGTCAAACTCAGCATTCATTACAAATTTGAATTCAAATTATCCCTCTCATGGGCACTCTTCCCAAATCTTGCACATACCATTGGCCAATCACATGATGACAAGTGTCTTCAACTCATTGGCTTGATCTTTGTCCCACATTAGTCCATTTTCAACACTTAGCATTCTGAAAATCTTTAAATACAAGCTTCATCTTTGAGCAAATCCTCCACAATCTCTCCACAATTTTATGCAAGGTTACTCTCTTCATTTGAGATTTAATCTTGTTCATCATCACTCCACCATCTTCATAGCATTTTCATCTTAAGCTTTGATCAAGGATTGGGAAAGGGTCACTAGCACATGTGACACCAATCCACTATGGAATAGAGTTTTGACTATGCTTTTATATGCTTACATTTGATCATCTTTGTTTATCTAATTTGCATGTTTCATTATAGTCAAGTATTTCATAGGGATTCTATATCTTATTTTCTTGATTTAACTAACAATACTCATGCTTGTTTGTTTTTGAGCAAAATGCAGATTTAGGGTATATATATATATATATATATATATATATATATATATATATATATATGCATATGTGTATGTATGTATGTATGTATGTATGTATGTATGTATGTATGTATGTATATGTGTATGTATACATACATATATGTATACATATATACATATACATATACATATATACACATATATATTTTATATATTATGCATGTATAAGTGTGTGTATATATATATATATATACACACACTTATACATACATATACACATATTAAAAATAATTATATTAGTTGACATGATTTTTTCACAATTCATGATGTTGTATTTGCAAGAGTGTTTTTGAAATAAATATTATAAAATGATATATTTATGTCATAAATTAGAATACTATATTACATTTACCTATAATAGTTTTTAATATTTTACTAATAATTTTCAAATTGTAATATATGATAACAAATTTAAAAAATAATGATATAGACTATCAAATTCTAGATCTGATTTCACTTAAATCTCAAATCCAATAAAATAAACACTTCAAAAATAATATTTCTTAATATCTCTTACATATTTTTTCTAAAGATAAAATATATTAATTGTATATATACCTATAATTCACACAAGACTATACTCAAAAATTGGTTTTTTAGTAAACGTGATGGCAAGGAGTATCTTTGAAGAGAAGTATTACAAGGCCATTGATAAAAGCTCAAAAATGTATATATGGTGTGATTGCTTCCACGAGGAATACAATGATTATCAAAATTAGTGCCACAATGCTATTATTGCTAATTTAAACAAATAAAAAATATTTTTTAATAAATACATTTATTTAAATAATTTTTAATCATCCTAACATTTTGTTTTAAATCATATTCGTCTAATCAAGTCATTAGATTTGAATTGCAAATTCCATTCAGATTTGTTATAAGACAATCCCGCACGTTATCTTAGATTTGACCAAACGGAAATGGAAATATAATCCCGCATTTTTTCTTAGATTTGACCAAACGGAAATGGAAATATAATCCCGCATTTTTTCTTAGATTTGACCAAACAGAATGGAAATATAATCCCGCATTTTTTCTTAGATTGCTGCCGACTTTGCAGTTTGCAGACTGCAAAGTCTGCAGCAATGATGACACACGCCGTCCAATATATTCAGATTCTCATTTGCATGTAACTCCAAAGTTGCATGTAAACATTCTCATCTCCACGCCTTCAATTCACACATAAGAATGTTTACATGCAACTTTGGAGTTACGTGCAAATGTCAAGTTCCAACGCACTAGGGAGAATATTGTGATTACAAGCATTTGTCATTTAAAATAGTAAAGTTTTAGCTATGAAAATATTCTTAGAGTAATTATTCAGATTCTTATTTTTTTAATGATTGTTTCTTAAGATGAGAAAAGGATACAAAGACGAAATGATAATAATTAAATGTCTTTAAATATTATATATCAATAATTATTAATAAATGGTAGAATGAACACAAGTTAGATTGAATTTTGTGAATTTGAAGATTAAATCTGTGGATGTAAGATTGATTATGTCCCTTCAAAATAATCTAGAATGATGGTATATATGTATATGTATATGTAGACACGTAAATTATATCGATTGATCCTGTGCACTTAATCCTGGTTTACTAACACAGGTTATGCCTAAATCACTTATTTACTAACCATTTAATTGAATACACTTATTTAATTAAATTCAACTTATTTCATCTTTTAATTAAATAAATCCATTTTATTTGATTAAATCATTATCTTTTGTTAATTAAATAAATCATTGTGTTTAATTAATCATAATGTTCCTCTTTTAATTAAATAAATCACTTTATTTGATTAAATCATATTTCACCTCCTTTAAATTAAATAAACTAACCTTTATTTGATTTAAGTCTAACATCATCCCTTTTTAATTAAATAAATCAAAATTTATTTAATTAAATCTAATATTCATGTTCCTCTCATTTTGATTTAAATAAATCCAAAAATCTAAGTCAAAGTGTCAAATCAAACTAATCTCCATCTAAGTTAATTAAATCCTAATTAACTCTAACTCTAATCCATCAAATCCTATAGATTTTGCAACTTGCACAAGTAAATCAATTTAATTGATTTATAAATTCATCTATTTTCTTTCAAAAGGGCATCAAGTTGGAATATTCTTCAAATTTGAAATCTCCCTCCCAAAGTTCTTATCCTCCAACTTGGCATTTATGACTCTTACAAGTCCTTTTTCTTGAGCCAAGTGGCAATAACTCCTCTTCCACATCTTCCTTCACTAGCCAACTTTCAAATTTCAAATTTCCACCTAATAGCATTTATTTGCACATTCATTAAAATGTGCTCCACCTCTCTTCAATAGCATGTTGACAAGTGGCACATTGTTATTGGTTCACCATAGGAAAGCACATATCCAAGTTCATCTGGAATTACCTAATTTGTCGCTATGGTGTCCCTCAAGCCATTAGCTCAGATAACGAGACACCTTTCAAAAACCAAGATGTTCGAGACCTATGCCAAAATTTCAATATCCAATATCACTTTTCCACTCTATACTACACCCAAGGAAATGGCCAGGTAGAAGCTACCAATAAGACCATCCTGAAAATCCTCAAGAAAACAGTCAATGACGTTGGTTGTGATTGGCACCTACAACTAAATCCTGCCTTATGGGCCTACCGAACAAGTATCTGCACACCAACAAGTGCCACCCCTTTCTCCCTGGTCTACAAATCAAAAGTCATCCCTCCTATTGAGATCGAGCTCCCATCATTACAGAATCTCATCATAGATGAAGAATATCGAGTATCACAGTTGAATGAGCTGGATCTACTGGATGAGCGGTGTATGGATGCCTTAAACCATCTGCAAGTCTATCAGAACCGTCTCAAGATGAGTTACAATAAGAAGATCAAGAGTTGGACCTTTCAAGTTAGGGAGCTTGTACTAAAGGAAAATCAGAAAAATGTACCAAATCCAAACAAGGGAAAATTTGAACCTAATTGGTTGGGACCCTTCATCATCACAACAAGCTACAAATCAGGGGCATATCAGCTATCAACGCCTGAAGGAGAACCTCTGTAAGAACCCATGAATAACTCTCATCTCAAAAAAAATTATACATAATCTTACAAGGTATAAATCCAAAAAATACAAAAAAATAAAAATATAAAAAATCCAAAAAAATTAGAAAAAAGGATTGAAAACAGTAAAGAAAAAAATCATCCTCTAAGTGAAAACCACTTTGGTGGTCCTTTGGGAAAGTACCTTAGTGAAAACTTGGCAAACAAAACAAGAACTTTCCATCCACCAGGATCTCTGCGGCTTGTTCTACATCACCCATCCATCATGCTTCCATAACTTCTTCCATCACCCATCTGCATCTGCATCATAGCTTGATCTTGTGTCCGTATCATGATCCCTCTTAGTACTACTCAGCTCATTCTTAAGGTCAATTTTTCTTGTCTATATCAAAGTAGTCTATTGCATCGCGCTAGGGGCATGTTCTCATCAGATCATATTCATGTATATTCTTGAAGTCTTCCCAAAAATAAAAAAAATTCAAAAACATCTAAAAATCAAAAAATCTAAAAACATTCAAAACATATCAAAATCCAAAACAAGTCAAAAATTTAGTCAAAAAGTCAAAAATAGAGTTGTCTTATCAAACTACGAGTCTTTGAGCTCTGAACGTAGGCAAGGTTGATCTTTGATCATCCCTCGAGACACTTAGGTTAATCTGTTAGGAGTTTGTCACAATAAAATGGAAATCCATTTGTTCATATCTCATCAATAAATCAAGTTTGTGTCAGTCGAACTACGTGGTCTCTGCGTATATAACATAGGCCCCTGAGGCCCCTAGGATAGGTCTTTAGGTTAGGTCTTGGTCAAAATCTCAGAAAACACCAAAACATTGGAAAATTCGAAAATCAAAATATTTTCAAAATATTTGAAAATACCAAAAACAGTCTCAAAACATTTCAAAAAATCCAAAAGTCTCCAAATATTTGAAAAAAATCCATTTATCCCATCTCACGATCACCCATAATAAATAATTATCATCCTCAACCTTTGGTGACACAGTCAGAAACAAGTCTAGCAAATGGAAAGTGAAAATACAAAACGTCAAGGTCTCAAGTCTAGGTTAGTAAGTAAATAAGTTGGTCAACTCTTGGTACTAAAAGCTCATCATCCAATCAATCCCAAATCATCTAATAACATCATGTCCTAGGATGCATCATTCCTTACAATGGACATCAACATCAAGGATCACCGTAGTTTAGTCTTGGCTAGCGGTATGAAGAACATTAGCTTGTTTGTTTACTTGGTCTTTTTCTTTTGACTTATCTTATTGCACTCATTCCAATGACCTCTCGATGATTTCCACACAAAGGGATTTAGAGAGAAAGGAATGGGGCAACGATCATTATATTTTTGTTTGTTTTGATTGTTAGATGTTCTTATAATATAACCTTGGTCATACGTGTTTTGTTTTGTTTGTAGGGAGGGTATTTTAGGTGTCTTGTTGACCACATGGGAAGGCTTTCCTTTTAGTGTTTTGGTCTGAGATGTTTCAAATATTTGAACTACATTTTGAATGAGGTTTCGTACATGTTAGGTGTGAACAAGAATATGCCTATATGATTTTCGAGTCAAAGTCCATCACACTAGGTGCAACGCCATCCTAGTTCTTTATATACCTTGATGCATCGTGCCTATGTGTATTATCAAACATAAGGTAAGTAGCCCTTTTAAAATCCCAATTCCTAATAAGCAATGCATCATCATTATCATCTCTAATAAAGTCTCATAGATCATGGACTTGTTGGATCCTCTTGTCTCCATCTCATTTCTTTCTTCTCTCCGTGCTAACATGGTACCATGACAATTAATCAAAAACATCACCAATGCATCCATCCTGCATCCACAAACCATCAACATGCTGCATATCATCCATATCATATCATAATAGGAAACACTGATCATCTCATATGCATTACATTTCAACATTGCATAATATAGATTGGTTATTCTAAGCATCTCATTTGCATCAATTGCATAATCATATAAGCATTATCGTATCATCCACATATGCATCATTATATCATCCATTGCATAATTATATACATCATCATATCATCCATACATACATATTGAAAAAGATACTGAAAAAATAAAAAGGAATATGTCATAATATCTCATACATCTCATCATCAAAACATATAACATAATCCATCAGGTGCATAATATAGATATGTTAGCCTAAGCATTTTAAAATCATTCACATAGCATAACATTTGCATCCATATCATCCATACATCATCATCATAAAAAGTACATAAAAAGATACTAAAAAATAAATGCATCCATCCATAAGCATATGCATAATCATACATCGCATCGCATAATATAAAATCATACATACATCACATCACATAAAATAAAGTCACATCGTGTATCATCACATATACATCCATCCATAAATGCATAAATAAAATAGGACACATCTCATAATCGAATCAATCATATCATATATATATCAATAATGTAATTGTCATGGTACAAAAATCAAGATCAAATGTCATGTGTATCAATTAATGTATACAATGCCCACAGGGCTATCAAAAAATGGAGCTCATGGATCTCAAAAAGAATCAAGTTTCACTGATAAAAAATGTGTGAGCTAGCCCTGGTGGTTGCACCCCTCACCCGCCTGCCTCTCAGCTCTATCATTTGTCTACTTGTAACCTATATGCTGAGAGAACTTTGGCACCCAAGCTTCCAGAGGCACTACCTATTGATAATGAACCCTATAGTACTTGGCCTCCCGCACTATCTCGTGGTACATCCATGCAGGGAATGTCCTACCCTATGCTGCAGTTGTCATGCTCTCTAACTGTTGATGTCTGCCCACCTCCTGTGCTAGTTGTAGCTTTGTCGCCTATCGTTGCTGCCTCTCCTGATCTCACTCTACTATGAGGGCCTGGACCTGCTGCCAGACCTGGTCCCTCTCTACTATCAGTGTCTGCACCTGAGCCTGAAGCTATTGTATCAAGACATATCTCTGATCAAGTTTAGGTGGCGGAGGTGGTGGTGGTGGTTGATCTCTTTGTGGGGGTTGTTGGTCCCTCACAGGCAGCTACTGATCCCTGGGAGCATCCTTTTGCTAGTATCCCAGTCCCATATGATCCTAATTTTGCTCAGGCTATTGTGGAGGTGGTCCTCCTCCTCCTTCTACAGGAACCTATCCCCTCATGGTCATCCTGCCCTGAGGTCTCCATCGTTGAAGTACTGTCCTTGGAATAGTCAATCATACTAGAGACCTGAACCATTCATCGTAGGCACATGTAGTGCCTAGATCTACCTGCCCTTGATCGTAGACCCATGGCCTGGCTACCAGCTATTTGAAACTATCCATCACATCTATTGTTGGGATTGGCTAACCCCATGTCGTCTCTCTAGTGGTCCAAGAAAAGATGGCCACATACTGGTCGTTCAACCTATCCTAGATGTCTCTGAACTGTCTAACTACTCAATTGGGCAAGTAGCACTCAATCATCATGTGCTCACGTCCCTACATGAGCTGATCCTACCTCACATAGAAAAGTTGTACATCATCATACTATGTGGGCATCCCTAGCCAAGGTCTCCAGGTAAATATGGTCATCTCATCGATAACCCTCCACCAGTGAGGTAGACCAGGCTATCCTGTGTGCGTAAATGTGAGGCCGCCCCTGTATCACCAAACTATTGGGTCGTCAGGCTTGACATTGACCACTGTAACTCTCAGTCGAAGCATGACTATGGGCTCCCATGCCCAGATATGCAATAATGTGACCCCAACACCAATGACTCTACTATCGCAATACACAAACTCGTGCAAATCATGGTATAATGATGCTATCATCACTGGTCCCCAAGCAAAACAACACCTCCTGAAGAGCATCTACTCCCAAGCCAGACCCCATCCCAGACTAAAATATCGGCCCTGCTGATTTGGAGCTACAAGTCTTGAACTAATAGCCACAACAATCAGTTGAAATGTCAACACCCAACCTCTGTAGTACTCAAGGTCAATCTGACCCTTAATGAAAACAATCTCATCTATCCCCATAATCTCATAATATGCATCTGTACCGACGTCCATGTCATATATCATCCTCTCACCGTGGATGGGCAATCGCAAAATCTGCTAAACATTCTCAAGTGTGATGGTCGCCTCATCGGTGGGAAGATGAAAGGATGGCATCTCACTGTGTCATTGCTTGACTAGTTCAGTCATCATGGCTAAGTGGGTCCTGATGGTAGGAACATACACAACATACCATAGACTGATCGCTCCAAGGTGCTCCTACAGCAATTCATGTAATTTGGTCAATCTGCTAAGCACCAAGGATCGGTGCTCACATGAATGTATAGGCTCTCTATCCTCCTGCACCAATAAAAGCCACAATGTCAAGTTTCATAAAAAATATGGATACCATTTGAATTTTTTGCAATTGAAACAGCAAAGGCGTCTCTATTTGGAAACTCTGAACTGTGTTGATGGAAGCCCCTAAATTGCAAACTAAGTCACGTCATCACTATTTAACTACGGGCCTATTTAACTCAAAAACCCTAAACACCTAACTAGAGCATGGTGTCGCCATTTGCAATGGCATCACTCTTTGAAGTTTGCAACCCTAAACCCAAATTGTGACATGATGTCGCAGGTCGCAATAGCAATGCTCTTTGAAGCTAAGCCTTACTGATTTACCCCTTTTAGCGTCGCTATATAGCGACGCTGGACAAATTTGACTTTCAAAACATAATAAATGTGCACAAAAATTGAAATTACTAGTCGAATTAGGGTCACATACTGGTGGTCCTGTGCCTAGAAGTCTCTAGTAGACTCAAACTCATAAATGTGTCAGGGAAGCACTCATTGTGCCATCTTGCAAGAAGGTCAGAGCTCAAAACGATGAAAATACTAAAGGCTAAGTGTGCAAATGAATTGAAAGTGACCCATTGAGAGATATTTAAGCGTGAAAATTAGGGTTTTTAACCCGTTTTAGCCGTTAAACTAGGGTTTTGTGCCCCCAACCCCATTTTTTTCCAACCGAAGCTCGTTTCAGGTCTTTTTATTATGTTTTGGCACATTTTTGGCATCCTAGAGCCTTTTTGGACCCATCAGGCAGCTTGTTCTCTTTTTTCACAAGATCACCCAAAAATCAAACTTTTCGCTCGATCTCTCAAGGGGGCAATGTACCAGTATACTTCTAACTGCTAGGGCATCCGAAAGAAATTGATTTTTTTTTAAATTTGATCTCGGCAAGGTTATTCTTTGAACCAACATAGTAGGTAAATTGCTTCAAAGAGGGACAAAATGTAGACACATAAATTATACCGATTGATCTCGTGCACTTGATCCTAGTTTAATAACATCAATTCTACCTAAATCACTCCTTTACTAACCATTTAATTGAATACCCTTGTTTAATTAATTTCATCATATTTCATCTTTTAATTAAATAAATCCATTTTATTTGATTAAATCATTATCTTTTGTTAATTAAATAAATCATTTTGTTTAATTAATCTTAATGTTCCTCTTTTAATTAAATAATTCACTTTATTTGATTAAATCATATTCCATCTCCTTTAAATTAAATAAACTAACCTTTATTTGATTTACGTCTAACATCCTCCCTTTTTAATTAAATAAATCAAACTTTATTTAATTAAATCTAATATTCATGTTCCTCTCATTTTGATTTAAATAAATCCAAAAATCTAAGTCAAAGTGTCAAATCAAACTGATCTCCATCTAAGTTAATTAAATCCTAATTAACTCAAACTCTAATCCATCAAATCCTCTAGATTTTGCAACTTGCATAAGTAAATCAATTTAATTGATTTATAAATTCATCTATTTTCTTTCAAAGGGAATCAAGTTGGAATATTCTTCAAATTTGAAATCTCCCTCCCAAAGGTCTTATCCTCCAACTTGGCATTTATGACTCTTACAAGTCCTTTTTCTTGAGCCAAGTGGCAATAACTCCTCTTCCACATCTTCCTCCACAAGCCAACTTTCAAATTTCAAATTTCAAATTTCCACCTAATAGCATTTATTTGCACATTCATCAAAATGTGCTCCACCTCTCTTCAATAGCATGTTGACAAGTGGCACATTGTTATTGGTTCATCTTTAGTCCCACATCCTTCATGTTTTGCATTCCTCCATCCTTCTTTCCTATAAATGGAGAGCTCTTCTATTGATTTTGGATCCACAACCTTATGCAAAGTCATTATCTACAGGTTTTGAGCAAAGTCATCAACATATCATTCAATTTTTTAGAGTTTTTCATCACCATAGCTAGGTTATTACAAATTTTATCAAGGAACACCATTGTTCATCATCAAAGTTTGCTAGGAATTGGGAAAGGGTTATTTTCCACATAAAAATAGCACCAATTCCCCCATGGGAATGAGGGTTTGAGCATTTGAATAGAATTCAGATTGCTTTTACTTGATTTTTTGTGTTATTTCTTGTTCATTATGCTTCAAATGAATCTCATGGGGAATGCTAGTTTAGATTTGTATAATTGACTAACATTTGTTGTTTGTTCATGTTTATGTAGGTCTATAGCTACCATTCACAATATATATGTGTGTGTGTGTGATAATGTAAGAAAATTGAGTAAAAATTAATTCCACTATTTACAAGTATATGATCATAATAAAATTATATATATATATATTTTAAAATAAGAAGGCAATGCTCAAACAACATGTTTTGATTTCATTCTTAGGATCTATCTTTTCACTATTTAGTTGGTTGGAAAGGGTTGATTCTTGTGGCTCGTTTGAAAGTGTAGACACTTCCTCCTCCAACTTAAGTTTCTCATGAATTTCTAATGTAGGGTGTGGTTTCTCAATGTCAAAATCTAAACAAATTCTTCTATCTCCTCCCAAGAAAGGGCTTCATCAAGCTCCCCCCTCCTTTTCTCCATGACAGTAAGAGAAATCCATGTTGACATTGTATATTTCCTTGCAAATATAAAATTTTATGACCCTTAACAATGACTTTAATAGTAGGGTGATCCCACAATACTAGTTTACAATTTTTGGCCAAATTGAACATTGAATTGATTTTTTCTAACTAAATCTTCACTTTCGGGCACCTACAATGGCTAAACCATGAGGAATTTGAAGATGATGCAAACTAGTGATTTGTGGAATTTTATTTGTATATTCTAAAAATATTTCTTTCAATTTTTTTGGAATCAGATTGCACTTCTTTTTCCATCTCTTTCGAAAACTAGTTTTTTTTAGTAAACACCATTTTTAAGGAGTGACGCTCACTGTATAACATATAACTTTTTTTCATGAAGGATAAAATTCTATTTTTTAAAAATTTAGATTTGTAACTATGATATCTAGTGCTTCCAATCGGTTTCATAGTTTTTTATTGAATATTTTTTCCTTGATCAAGTTTCGAAGTCAAACCAATTACAATTCAGACATAGGTGGACCGTATAACACATAACTTTTTTTGTATGTATCGAAATTAAAAAAAATTGTTGGATCAAGGACTTCAATATTCGGTGCACTAATATTTTTAATTTTTTTTTATAATCTTCTATTTTTCCACATGTGCAAAACAAAGAGCTTGATTTTCGGTGAAAAACCTGCATTCACAAGAAATAAAAAATAAATATAAGAATAAAATTAAATTTATTTAAAATTATACTTTTTGGGAAGCTTATAATAAGGACTACATACTTACAAAAAAAAATTAAATGAATTCATTTGATCCCCCAAAAGGTAAATCAAAAGTGGTTTTTTATCAGCATTTTGATAGGTGTAAAGGAGTCTCCATTATAGGTATGGTTTAAAACTAGCGGGGTTCTATCCAAGGGGGTTTGATCTAAGGTAGTTTGATCAAACCCTCTTCAATTGGAATGCTTTAAATGGAATTTTTTAAGGCTTAAATAATTATATTTTCTAAAAATATGTGATTTCAGCAAAAAATAGAATCTCCCAAAAATTGTAAACCAGCTTTGTGGGATAGGAGCTAACAATCCCAAATAAATAGACTCATGTGTCCCAAAACTCATGGATTTGAAAAAAAAAAGTTAACTAAAAGTCTAACTTAATCACCGTTCTTTGATCTAGAAATGAACTCCAACTAAACCTAACAACTCACTTGGAACTAGAGTTCAATTAAAAAATACAACACTAGATTAAAACTTAATTATCTAGGCGTCTACTTTATTATAAAATTTATTCAAAATAAATCAAAATTCAAAGTCTAATCTAATCCTTGCGAGGAAAAATTTCAAAGAAGGAAATGATAACATCATTCATATTATCGATCAAAGGATCTTGATGGTATTGTAATTTAATCCTTTATGAATTTTTTTGAATTCTCTAGCTTCTCTTATAGGTTGGTGAAGCCAACTCTAACTCATCTTGAAAATCACAAAAATCTATTTTTTGGGTCATAGCATGGTCAATGGTCTCAGGAGTGATTTGACCTTGTAGATACTCTTCTAGTTCTTCAAACATCTTGTTGGTGAATGCAACTAGGGATGAGGTGTCCCAAAAAGTGCAACCTAGGCCTTCCACAAAATTATTTATCTTTACCATAGCATGTTCAGCTAGGTTTCTATTCTTGCTCAACCTATGCTTACATTTATTTAGGGTCTTCACCCTCGGTTGTGTTTCCTTTAGCTATTCCTTTGGATTGTCTTGATCTTCTTTATCTATGATAGTTTTCTTCAATAAGTCATCTACGGAAGTGGCTTTTACTCTCTACAAAATTGGGATGTAATCATCACATAACATTAAATCCCCACCTATCACCACCTCCATCTAATGGGCTAGACTAGCTTCATCATTAATGCAGTGATAAGGCTTTATTGATTTTCTCAAAATCCTATTAGAGGCTTTTAAATTATCTTTCCATCCCTTAGTAGCAATTTTCCACCCCTCTAGATCAAGGTGTAGGACATCTTTTAATGCAACTTGTAAACTGGTTCAAGAGCAACAACATCAATGGTCCCTATCAAGTTGTTAACACATGTTAATTGGGCTACCTGGGACTTTAATTCTTCTTTTTTGTTCTCATCCTTCTGCATCCTCTTAAGATTGGTGGACACAACCATCTATAGAGATCATTGTTCTCCTTCTCTAGTCTAGACCCCAAGATGGACATGTTTGATTCATTAGTTTTAGGCTCCATATCTAATTCAAGCTTGTCTACTAGAGGAATAACTATTTGAGCTATCTTTCCCCAAGTACTCATCCTCCATGATAGTAGACAATATCCTTGATCTCTTTCTTCTTTTGATAGAATCTTGGAATGCCTCCACAAAGACAATGATATTTTCCTCTTCCTTCTCTTGTGCATATGTTCTCTTTCTCTTTTTAATGGTATGGGTTAACCATATCAAGAGATTTTGAAGATACCTCATGTTGAGGAGAAGAAATAACTTTTGTATCATGTCAGCCTTGAGATTTATGATGTTCTTTCTTTGCCTCATTTCTTTTTATATCTACTCCTTCTCTTTCTCCTCCTATTATATTCTCAATTTGGATTTCCTTATCTCGATCTATTTCTCCCTTCTCAATCCCTTATGTTATAACTCTATCTACTTGAGCTTCTCCCTATATTTCCTCTTCTCTTATTATTTATTCTTCAACCACCTCCTTATTTTGAACTTCTCCCTCCCTTATATGAAGTTCTTGTTCTTGGGGAGGAGGAAGAGGAGTATCATGTGAAGGAGATGGAGGAGCTAGAGGAATTGGGGAAGTTGGTACATTTTGAGGAGGAGAATGTGGTGGGGAAGATGGAGGTGTTGGAGAAACATGAGGTGAAGAAGTCAAACAAGATAGAGGAGTGTTGTGCAATTTTTGCACACACGCCCCACCGAAGGCGAGGACCCTCTTTTTTCTTTTGCATCTCTGCCTCTTGGCTTGGTCAAATTTTGGTTTTGCTCTTCTTGGGAGGTTATTTTGGGATTAAGTCTAGACTGGATTTGATGGGGACAATATTTTGAGGCTCTAGGGGAAATTCACAAGTGTTGGAATTTGAAAATGGGGATTTTGAAGTGAATTTTCAATGTTATATGTAAATCTTTTTTGCACCCGTGGATAGAGGATGAAAAATTAGACCAGGTTGCTTCTTGAACTTTTCAAAAATTCCCTCTAGAAAAAAAGTTATGGAGTTTAGGGGATTTTGACCCTACAGGGAATTTGAGAATTTTCGTCCCTGATGGAAAATTATGAAATTTCCATTTTTGGAAAATTCCAATACCCCCTCAAAAACCTGAAATTTTTCAAAAATGAATTTTTTTCTTTTTTGTATAGAGGACGAAAAATTAGGCAAGGTTGCTTTTTGATTTTTTGAAAATTCCTTCTAGAAAAAAAGTTATGAGGTTTAGGGGATTTTGACCCTATAGGGAATTCGGAATTTTCCATGGAAAATCCTAAAATTTCATGAAAATCCTGAAATTTCCATTTTTTTCCAAGACCCCCTCAAAACCCAAAATGGAAAAAAAAATGATTTTTTTTCCAAAAATGGAAAAAATTTCAAAAAATGATTTTTTTCCCAAAATGGAAATTTTTCCCGAAATGTGGTTTGAGATGAGCTCTTCACTCTTTTTCTCCTTGTGAGAGGAATTTCTTCCTCACTATCTTCTTCACTTGTTTTTATAACAATTTTTTCTTTCCTTTCATCTTCCTTGACCCAACTTTTGAGGATGGTTGTCTTTGTTTCTCAACAACTGCAAATGAACCTTCACCTATCTTGAATTTCTTTTTTTGAGGTTGAGTCTTCAGAAACTTCATCGTGGGAAATAGAGATACCAACCATCTTTGTGAACAAGCTTTGACGCTTGATACCCTTATTTCCATTTTATCATCTTCCTCAATTGAGAAATCTACATTGTAGTTTGGTTGAATGAAGATTCCTTACCCACTATATATGGGATCTAGGACTTTCCCATTTTCTTTTAGATCTTTTGGCACGTTGGCCACATTGTAGGATTTTACCATATCTATTGTCATGTCTTGTAGTAATCCTTCATTCTTACTTACAACTCTTCTTCACATTTTTCCCAATGATTTTCCAAAGCAGGCTCATGTTTGAAGAAGGATCCTATAACCTTACTAGTTTTACTAATAGGGTCAAATTTGGCCCTTAGATCATTATACATTTCTAGTTCTACTTTTGCAGTCTTAGATTTTTGCATGTTTTCATAGTAGTATACTCCCATCTTCACAAGGAAACAATATCTTGATTTGTGCTTACAAACAATCAATTTATGGATCTATGTCACTTGTCTGTGTAGCTCTAACATGATCATTTTATCTATGGGGTACCTCAGAAGCTTGAGGGGGCCCTTATGAAACCCAACTATTCTGATATATGTGAAGTTTTTGAATTGAATAATCCAATTCCCCCAATTCTTTAATTTTGTCATAGCTTCTAGAGAGATTCTTTTGTTGAAATCATTTTCTAACCCCTTGAATATGGCATAAATGAAATTATCATTTACCACACAATAATTCTTATAACTTGCATTCAAATCCAATTGTGGGTAATGCTCATAAATCTTGACCTCTCCCAATTGGAGGGATCCTAATTTAGTGAGCCCCAGGAAGCTAGCCTAATATGCCAACAAGTAGACTAGATAGGATGTCATATAAAATTTACTACTTTGTAACACATCCTTGAGTTGTGTATGTAAGTTGTCACTAAATATTTTTGTCCAATCAATTTTCTTATCATCTTTGATCAAAAGCATGAAATGAAAAATCCATGGGTAAAAATATTTGACATTTGGATAACCATAGACTCTACTAAGGAGTGTAATTTGATCTTTGATATCTTCTTTGAATTCCCTCATGTGTTGAGCCTTAGCCATTTTGAGGGCTATCTTCTTTAGGTTGAGCATCATTTGATTGTTAATAACATTGATACAATTCACATTGTGTGACTCAAAATAATCCATTTCCTTTAAATTATGTTAATGGTCACATACTTAGGGAAATCATGGATCCTAAATACCTTGTTAATCACGATAGGGCTAATGTTAAGGGTCACTTCTCTGGGTGGAGCTAGTATCCTCTTGTGCTTGTGATCATAGTATTGAGCATAAGTGAATACCAACTCAGGTGATTGCACTGATACTGGGAATGAAGCTACTTCCACTAACCTAGAATTAGCCAAGGAGGTGGATTTGACTGTCCTTTCGGCTTCATTGTGAATTCTCTTGTGGAATTCATCTATGTCTATATGCCTTAGATCAATGTCTATAATCTCTATGTATGGAGATAATATATTTGAAGGAGGATGATATCCTTTATACTAGTACTTCATCTCAACACCTTCCTTTGGCATATTAAGTTTGCACAAGAAAATACCATCCATCAAAATCCTTAAAGGAAATAACCAAAAAAAAGAGTGAAAGAACATCCCTTATCAAGCCCCAAAGATAATCCCTTTCATACTACAATTTAATAGAAGACCCTTTAAATCTATACTTAGGAAAATATTTGGATTATCGAGTATCAAGTCTCAAGGATACCTCTTACAGCTTACCAAAAGTATTATGCAATTCAAATAAATCTATTCCAAATAAAAACTTTGTGAAAGATATTCCTATTATTGTGCTTTTTTAGGTGTCAGGGTTCAAACTTATTGCTTACTCTATACTTCTTATTAGGTGCAATAGTTAAGGGAGAAACCCACTAAGTGATCCCATAATTTCCTTTTAACAAATGTATTTTTGTTGGGAGTTGAGGTTTGAGCATAACTATTGCCTCTCATTCTCAAAAGATCTTAAATATTAAGATACACACTCAATCTTTGATATTCAATATAAACTAAACAATTTTCATTAAGAGTCAAGGATTGGTCTTTGCAAGTAGAGGTTATCTCCTAATAACTTCTTTTGATAATTGGTAGAATAAATCTATGGCATCTAATTTTGAAATATAAGGTTTTTTACTTTATCGCTTTTCTTTGAGAATCAAGATTTGAGAGTGACTCTTTTTTTTTGTTGTTTGAAATTTTTAACAAGTAATGAACCTACCTGATTACCCACAACCAATGAATTGTTAACACAAAAGGAACCTTTTGTTGGGATTCAGGCACGTTGATCATAACGTTCAAATTTTGACCTCAACTTAAGGTAGGATTTAGATGATACCCCTAAAGTCCAATATTTGATTTACAAAGTGTTCAACTAGGAAAATATTTTAATACTTTTATTTGTTGGACATCAAGGTTCATATATGTTCTCTAACCCATATCAAATAATCTTTAATGCACATTGTTAACACCTAAAGTCCAAAATAGGAAACTATAATAGTAAAACCCTAAGGAAAAAGACACTTATTGAGGGAAAGTTAAAGGATTCTTTAAAAATTATGGAAAGAGAGGGACCCGAGGCTCGATACAATGACATTATAAACACCATCGATTGGAGCACTCAAATAAAACATGATTCGACAAGGTACCAAAAAAAGAAAAAAATGAAAAAATGAAAACTGAAGAAACAAAAAATGGAAACAAAATGAAACAAAACCCAACTGAATTGAGGAGACAAAGGCCATGCAACAAAATAAAAAAATCCATATAATTGAAACAATAGTTTCAATCTTAGAGCTTACTTAAAAATTACATTGGAGGAAAAAGGTAGAAACAGACAAGCGATGACAAGAAAAATCCATAAGAACACCACGAACCAAGCAAAGAAAAAATATGATGCAGCCAACAGTTCAATATAAGGAAATTTAAAGGAAAGTGAGCTAAAATGTGAGGAGGGATTCTTAGGAAATTACAAAGCTCTCATTTTCTTTCTTGATAATTCACAAATGATGATTAAATCCCCTCAATTTCATTCTTAAACCAACCTAACACAATGCATTTACTGCTTCATTAAATATAGGGTGGCACCACTAAATTCTTTGACATGTGAGAGAAATGAGACAAGACTTCACCACCATTGGACCTCTAGGATCAGGTAGGTTGCAAGGTGAGCATCCCAAAAAAGGAAATCCTGAAGACCAAAGCTCCAAAAGGAAAAAAATAAAAACAAACATGCATCGAAGATTGGGCCCAACAAGGATAGCATACCAATCTTGAGAATCCAAAATCTCCAACAAGTGACAAAAAATTCAAAGGGGGAAGAGAAAGAGGGAAAAAAGGAAAGAATAAAGAAACAAAGGGAGGAAAGAAAAGAGAGAAAAGCAAAGAAAAAAGAAAGGGGGGTACCCATTTTATTTTCTAACAGAATGGAGTGTGGGTGCAAGGAATAATAGCTCCTTTTCTCATTAGACTAGTTATCTTGCCAAACAATAGATCCACCTTTAAAAATTACAATGGTGGTAGAAAAAGAGAATTAATTTGGATGAGGATTCTAAAAAATTTGTTGAATTTCTTGAGGAAGAATAGGTTTTTGGGGGGTTGCACTTATGGGACAAAAATTTGAGTCAACATAAGTACATGTTCTTGCAAGGAACAAGGATCCTTGAAACTTGCAATTTCACTGTGAGGAACCTAGTAGGCTAATTTAGCTTCTAGCATGATTTGTTTCTCCCCAGTTTCCAACTATTTGATTTGTTCTTTCTTAGCAACAATTTTCCTAACAAGACATTCTTCATGTTATCTCTGTATCTCCATTTCTTTCTTATAGCTTATATGTGCTTTTGTTTCTTGTTGGTAAAGAAAATTTTGATGGGAAAGCTCCTCCTATTACAAGTTATATTCCTACTTCATTTCAAAAAAATTTAATTGTTCTTGGAGATTTAACAATATATCTTTTATACTAGATTTTTCCAATTACTTCATATTTTGGGGGCTAATTTGAAGGATAAGAATGTTGATTAAGGATAAAATAAGCCTCTTGGGGTTGATGATAAGTATGTGCAGGCTACCAAGAAGTTGAGCAAGGGTGGGTGGGAGGAAAGTATTAGGACAATGATGATAACTTGTTATAACAAAGCTATGTAAAATAAAGCTAGGAACATTCCTAGTTTGGTATTGCTAGAAAAAAGTCATAAAATTTGCATTTTCATTGAATGGAGAGGAAAAGACATTATTTTCATAATGTGTTGGCATAATAAAGTATAAGGAAAGCTAGAAAATCAATTAGAAAAACTCAAAATTATAGATCAATCAGGTTTGATTAACTAGAAAACTTAGTACATACCAATAGAGTCACCAGTATTTGATTAAACTTGGTCCCACCAAGTGTGCCAAAAAATGTTACATAAAATTGCACCCTATTGAAATTAGTTCAAAATTCCAACGACACAATGGGATTGATCTCAAGGTGTTGGACCCTTGCAATTGAGATCAAGCCTTTGTAAAATGTCAACTTTCTTTTTAACCTAGATACAGAGTGTTGATCCAATTCAACACTAAATAATCCTATAGGATAAACCTAATTTAATAGCTTGTAGAGTAAAATGTGGAGAAAAATACATAAAATTATAGAGGTAGTGATGCACCTAGATTAAATGAGCTCCTTCCTACCTACTAGAACACATATAATTAATCAAACTACTAAAAGAAACTCACACATTTATTTATTATACCAACTCATATAGGCATGTATGGTAAAAACACCAAGAGGGACAAGTTGATCCATAGTTAGCTCCTAAAAAAAATGTAACACAACATACAAACATAAAAAAATAGGGGTAATCTCACAATACTGAGTCCCACTTTTGGGACAATGAAGTTTTTCAAGGGAGGAGGGATGATTTAATTAGAGCACCTTTGTTCAAAGAAATATCTTCAAACAAAGGTCCTTCGCTCGAAGGTACGCACATAGAGACCTTTGAGTGAAGATCAAACTTTGAGCAAAGATATGCTCCATAAAAAAAAAAAATTAGTTCGTTCGAAGGTAAAACCTTCAATTGAAGGCACCTTTGATCGAAGGACCTTCGAACGAAAGGGCTTACAATGACATTTTTGGTTTCTGCTTCAAAATTTCCACAAAATATCTAGTTTCAAACCTCAAGTTGGATCTTCAAATGTAGTTAACGTACATGATATTTTTCAAGATCATATCCCTCAAAATGAGCTTTCCAACAAGTATAGTTTTGATATGTTTTCATTTTATCATGTATTCAATTTTCAATTTTTACTAAACATAGGTTTTTCACCAAAAATCAAGTTCTTTGTTCTACATAAGTGGAAAAATAGTAAACCATTGTAAGAAAAAATTAAAAAAATACCTTTGCACTAGGTATTGATGTCCTTGTTTCACCAAAAAATTTGAATTTTGATATATACACAACAAGTTATGATGGATGACATACACTATATCCAAATTATAGTTACAGCGACTTCAAAAATTAATTAATAAAAAAACATGTCACAAAAAATTATGAAAAATATCCATGCACTAGATATTAAAGTTTTTGATTAGAGGTAAAATATGAGTTTTGAAGGGGCTCAAAACCCTTTACAAAAGAAAGCAGTTGAAAATTTAAAGAAAACAACACTAAGAATAGATCATCCCATCAACAACAAACCATCAGCAAAATGTCAGCCAAAAAGGAGGACCCCAACCATCAGCACTACATGTTATTCAAAATATCAGACGCCTCCATGTTGGTCGTCGTAGCCTTCTGAGTATCATCCAAAACATCAAACAATTCTTTACCAAAAGCCCCAACTTGAGCATTAGTCTTGTTTCTAGTTCTGGCACCAAGACCATCTGTATTCACCTCAATTATCAAAACATTAATCTTTTCTCCACTCTTGTCAACAGAGACCTCCTCCTCAATCATCTTACCAACAACACCAATCTCTTTAGCATGAATAGTTTCCTTACACTTCTTGGCACTAACAAAAGGAGAAGTAACACCAACATTATCAAAGTTAACAACAAACTTAGACACCTCCCCACTCCTAAGCATACTAGCATAAATTTTCTCCATTTGATCCTCGAGGGTGAAGATTCTACCTTCCAGATTTTGTTTCATCTTAATATTTTCCTCCACCACAGTGTCTGCCACAGTATTTAAGGAATCAAACAATTCATCAATCTGGTTTTGGACAGAGGACTATTTAGTTTTACTCACCACACCCCTAACTTTGACATTAGTCTTATTGAGTTCATGAAAAAACCATTTGAACAATTTGAACAAAACAATGGAACCCTCTCTAGCAATTCCCAGCACATCATAAATATCTTCCCTATCAATATTGAAAAACCCCTTACCAACAATATCTTCCTCCTCAGAGGAACTAACCTTATCTTGACTGGCAGAGATTTCCTTACCTTTCCCAGCTGCAACTGTTGTTTTGATTTTGTGGATGGAATTCACAATTTCCTCAGCCACAACCTTTCTTTTCTTCAACCTCTCCAAGTCCATAGCCTGGGAATCCACAACAATCAGCCCACCAACAACCCCAATTTTCCCTTTCTGCTATAGGTCTAGGTTTATACTCAAAGAATCATCACATCCAGACCACCCGTGATCATGAGAGGAGAGACCCTCTCCAGTAATTGACTCACAGTCCTTAGAGATCGTTTCTTCTTACTACCCTCCTCCAACTCCTTCTTTTTCTTGGTCACAGGGGGCGGTGAAGAAGCCTTTTCATACAAATAATTCTTCTCCTTCAAACCACTACTCAAAAAATCAGCAACCACCTTATCACCACAAGTCTCATAACCCTTGTTACCACACGGCTCCCCTTTTTTTGTCTTTCCCACAATAGGGGATTGAGGACCCACCTCCAAAGATGCAAGTGAGTCCAGGAAAAATTCCACATCCTCCTCAAAATCAGATTCCTTTTCCAAAATAAGTTTCCTTTTCTTCCCTTTTTTAATAGTCGGTTCGTCTTATGAGGCAGTCTCATACTCCTCTGCCAGCTTAGATTGCTTACCCTTTGAGGTAGCAATTAGCTTAGCCACCTCAAAAGACTTCGCATATTCAGAGATTAAAAGGATTAGCCCCACATGCAAAATATGATTTTTAGGGTTTTTCTTATGGTCCTTAAGACTAGAATCCAATGACACCAGGAGATAATAAGGAAAGGAAATCCTTTTCTTGTGGCGGAAATGATTGAGAAAAATGAAGTGGTAGAAATTTACCACGGTTAAGCATCCTTCCAAGGTAATAAAATGCATGAGCTCTTTGGCTACATCTCCACACAACACCTTAAGAGAGCTACTTTGGTAGCCCCCACTCCTCACAGTCTTCAATTCCTTAGCTTCACCCCCCTTGAAGAAGATTTGTATAGAAGTTTGCGACTCCTTTTTGTCTCTAAAAACCTTCATACCATCCATGACCAAACCCATGATATTTTCTATAAATTCTTCATTGACATTAAACTCTGTTCCTCCTAGCTTCAACACCCTATCATTTCATGCTTTTGCAAATAAAGTCATAGCCTGAGGATTATTTCCATGCAGTCTCTCTAGGTATGGATTTAACCCTCCTTTATCCAACACCTACCAAACCTCCATCTTCTTCTTCGCAGCTTCGCAAGAAAAGGGCTCCACTTGATTTCTATCTCCGCCTATATCAATAGAAATTATAGAGTGTAAAGGCTTGAGAACTTTGAACACAATGAAAATAAAACTCTGGAAGATAGTGCAAAGAGTGCCTAGAATCCATGTGAGAATTGAATTAAGGCAAAAAAGAATTAAGATCATAGAGTATCATTCCCTATGGTCATCATCCACCGTACCATTAGCTCATTTAAAATCAGGCTTACCATCCTTCCACATAATCATCGACCGCATGAAGAAAGGAATGCATGTTGCTAGCCATAATGAATCCTTAAGCCAATTAAATTTGGTAATCATGGTTAATAGTTTTTATTGCCTCTATAGGGAGGGGGTCATTCAAACCCCATTCCCTAACTTCTCTAACTCCAATATTAGCGAAGATGTTTGCTAGACCCTTACCCTCTCTCAAAATATGAGAGATGTAATATTCCTCAAAAGCTTTAAGAATATCAATGGAGTCCCTAATCAAAGACTCTATAGTCCAAGAAGGGGAAGCACAATTTTTTAAATTATTGATGATATTCAGAGAGCCACCCTCCAGCCAAACTTTCTTATAGCCTTTAATTTGTGCCATCTTAAGACCATGATAGGTTGCAGCCACTTTTGCATAGTTGTTTTTCTTGATTCACACTAGATATTGAAGTTAAGAATCTATATTTTAAAAATTAGAATTTTATCCTTTCTAGAAAAAAAATTATGTTGGACAACATAAATATTACTTTTTGAAAATGGTGTTTACTATTAAAAACTATTTATTAAAGGAGATGTTGAAATATTCACAATTTATTTCAAAAAAAAAGTTAATATATTTAGATCTACACATAAATTGTCATAAATCACTAGTTCACATCATCTTCAAATTCTTAACAGTTTAGCTACTATAGGTCTCAAAAAGTGAAGATTCAAATATAAATGTTGATATAAATGTCCATCTTGGCTAAAAAGTGGGACTCATTATTGTGGGATTACCCATGTAGAAACAATCATACAATCATAGAGGCCAGAAGATTTTCATAGTATGAAAGATGTGAGAAGAGGTAAAATAGTAGATTTTATTAACATAGAGGCATGAAGCCAATTTATAGTTGTAGAAGGTACCAAAATACATGTCTTCCAAAAAATCCAAGGAAGAATCCTTTACAAAATGAGCACAAAGTGCTTTTAAACCCTAAAAAGAGACAACAAAAAAAATGTGGTAGGGAATGAAACCCTAGCCACAACCCTACCAATCATGTGTACAAACATGTGCACTTTGAAATCTTAAGTTGGGGGCATGATAAAACATTCCTAACACCATAACCATGCCTCAAAGTTGATGAATCCATGGTTTGAACTACAAAAGGCCCCACAAAATTCCTTGAAATTTTGACACCAAGAATGGCCTTTTGACAATTTAGGAGTTTAAAATCAAATAAATGAAGCACGGGGGTTGTTCCTCCTCTTGGAATCTATAAAAAAAAATTAAAAATATTTTTGAATCACAAATCAAAATCTAGTAGTTATGAGAGTCGTTGCAGCAATACTGGTTTTTTTCAAGTCATAGGAAGAAGCGTCAACAAGTTGTAGTTTTCAGGAAAAACCAAGAACTTGGAATTAAGTTTTACATTCCTATTGGGTCTTAATTTTTGGCTTCAACCTAGAACCAAAGCTTGAAGGGAAAATTCATCCTATGTGTGCCAAGTTTGAGTGAACACTTGTAACCTGTGGGAGTGAAGACGGAATGATCAACTAGAAACTAGGTTCCAAGTTCTAGTTGGAACCCAAAGAAGTGGAGGGCAAGAGGTGGGAGGAGCTTAGAACTTGGAATTTGGTTTCAAGTTCCAGTCGAGACCCACAACCCGACAAGGCCCCAACAAAAGGACTTAGTAGGAGAGGAAGGGGAAAGGACTTAGAATCTGGAACATGGTTCTAGGTTCCCATCGAGGTCCATGACCCATTAGGGACCAAACAGAGAAAACACCTTGGACTTAGCCATTTTTTGAGGTTTTTTCAAATAGGTATTTGACTGAAGTTGAGAAAGAGAAACCACAACCACAAGAGGCATATGAGCATTATTAACCTATTTTATATTTCATATGTTAGTTATATATGATAGGAAATACAAAGTGGGGGACAACAAGTGACAACAATACCTAACCCCTTGCCACATGCCTTACGACTTTAAGAACAATAAAATAAGGTAGAAACTCACATTTAATGACCCCTTTTAAACCCCTAAAATAAATCATTTGAATTGATCAATCAGGATGACCATTTCATTCAACCACTTAACCTAAAAAAAACCTAATACACAACAAGCATTGCAAACATCATCCACATATCACATTACAAAAAATATGAATAATACATAAAGACCATAGTCCCTCCATATAGACTATAGCCAATCTTCACTAATTAAATCATTTTAGGGTTTCCAAGAAGACCTTCAAATTCTGTTGGCCATGAAAATTACCTGCACACTCAATTGCGCCCATTAATATGTTCAATATATAGCCATTTGAACAACTTGAAATGTGATCAACATAATTTTTAAACCAATAATTCAAGTAGTAACTTAATTTCAATTTATTCACCATAATGCACATCATCAATAAAATTATATTTTCATAGCACATGTCCATCATTCTAATCCATCTAACTTAGATATTTCTATTCATAGCAATACAACTAGGTAATTGAATGTTTTCTAATAAAATATCATACAACTAATACAATTCAAAAAAATTATTTATGACATAAAAATTGAATTTGAAATATCCTACACATTCCCTTTCATTACAATACCATTAGAAAATTGAATCTTTTTTAATCTTGATTGAATAACATATAATTGATACAATTTAAGACACATATTCATGATATAAGAATCAAATAAAAAATAACATAGTCAAATCCTAGTAAGATCATCATCATCATACACAAATAATATAGATATCAATTTGATTTGGTTAACTAGTAACGAGGAAACCCACCAAAGGAGAAAGGAGTTACAATAGTTGCATGTAAGGCTATACGTTATAATAGAAGGTTAGCACCAATATATAAGAGGTGATACCTAGTTCAAAACAAAAAGAGAGTCTCATTTTTTTCTCACATCAACTCTTGTCTAGTGCATCACCCTTGTAGGAATGAGCATTGGGAGAGGTAGATTTTGATGGGGAAAATATGAGTTGGATAGGTGAGGAAGTAGGATGGGATTTAGAAGGAGAGTGAGTATAAGGCATGTGTGAGTATTTGGGCTAGAATATTTGGAGGCGATAAGAAGTATGGGGGTGTCAATAGGGGAGGAAGGTTTTTTTTTAACCATGAGAGGAAGAAGGGGAGGGTAAATGTTTTGAACAAGGAAATCATGGATCAATGGCCTTAACAATGATATTAGAAGCAATCAATCAATTTATATAGGTATTTTTAGTTTGAGAGATCTCAAAACTAGGACTTATGAGATCGATTGATTCTTAGAGGGGATAGGATATGTCTAGATCATTGCATACCCTTGGATGGACATGCAAATTTACAAACCTATTCATGTTATTCTTGCACTAGATAACATGACCAAGCTACCCTACAATGTCTTTAAGGAAATAGCTAAATTCTAGATTCAAAAAACAAAACTTAATCAACCTAGGAACTTGGATTTAGAGGATCCTTTTAGATGAAATTCAAACTCCCAATCTTAAAAATAGTTAGTTTTCCTAAAAATGACCCAAAAATTGTATTGTAGGGATGCTTGAATTTTTTATGGAAAATAAACATCTAGCTAATGTAGACTCTACCAAGTATCCTAATGGATTATATCAATAATACTATGCTTTCCCTAGTTAGTTTGAACCCATGTATAAAATTATAATAGGGTAATGTCAATAATGTCATCAAGGAGTTCAAATAAGATTACTCTACCTCCTATAGTATGGCTTGTCTCAACATGTAGATCACTACCTCTCTGAAGTCCTCAATGTGTTAGTTGATGCCTTTGATGTGTCTATGTAGTGTGTTCTAGCTTTTAGATAGTTTGAGAAAGGAAGAAGATGGTTGTGGACTTGAATAGAAATTTTTGGAAGGAGAATATAAATTGCAAAATGGGGTTAAGGTTAACATATATTATAGACAAAAGTGGTATGAAATTACAGTGGTCAATGATTGGGACTTGGTCCTAGGATGATCAAGATTTGACATATCTAGGGCATGGTTATTAGAAGGTTATGAAGAATATAGAGTCTCATTGAGATTCTCACCTCAAAACAGTACTTTGTATCATGCATTTTTTTAATGAAAAAATGATATGAATTGAAAGAAGACTTACCTCCTTGTGAAACTAACAACTATGCATAGTCATCTTAAATCTAATTCGATTAATAACATTAATAAACACAATATAAATTATACACAAATTACAATACCTTCTCAAATTTTTAAATGTGTTTTAATAATGTTGAGCCCAATATGATTGTCATTAAAACTATACACCATGTCTAGTGATCCTAACATAATATGAATGAGAATATATTATTTATTTACTTCTAGCGCATTTATTATTGTTTAATCTCTAATATGTTGTGTAGTGTTGATTAAATTTAATCTCTTTCTTAATTATCTATTTCTTTGGTCCCTCCATTGGGGGACACATAATTATCAAGATTAAACTTATTTTATTAAAATCATTTCTGTAAGGTGTCCACATACTTTTCTAAGCATGTTTCCAACATAAATTATTATTAACCATACTGTGATATATTATAAATTTTGTAATAGGGGAGAGGAGCTGAAATGTGTGTGGGGGCCCTAATGTGCAATAGGACGTGTGCTCATTGGGGCCCACACTGATATGTCGATCCTCCACAAGTTAGGAAAATAGACTTGCATAAAAAAGCACAATGAGATCAAACACAAATCAGATATTAAATGTAGTACGTAATCGTATATATTTGTCAACAAAATAAGTACACACTAGCAACCAAACAAGATGAAGTTTTTACAACTTGTATCTAATAGAACACCACAACAATCCAACTTGGAAATAAAAATTTTGCATCCTTCCCCACAAACATTCAAACCCAACTGTCACACCAATCCAGGTGTCACTTACACATTAATCACAACTACACAACAAAATAGAGGTTCCATGTAAACACAATTCAAACCCATGTGTCCCATCTTTGACTGAAATGCAAACCCATCCATGTTTCCCACCGTAGCATAACCAAACCAACACGCAAATGCATTTTCCTGTCTCTTCAAACATGAGACCTACAACATATATTAGCAAGAGTCTATCTCATCTCGCCAAGTAGGGTGTGCACATACTGGTGTCAAACTCAAAGATCCCACCTGCATCCATTTTTACGAGTTGTAAGGCTGCCATTATTAAAAAAAAAATTATGTAAAAAATTGCAAATAATCCACCAAACAAATCAACTCAAGAATTAATGACCGAAATCAATCAAATCTATAATTCATATCACCCAGAATTCAAATTCAAAACATGACAGGGATTTAATTTGCCACACCAAACAAGCATCAATCAGATTCAAATAATTCCTAATTCAAGTAGTTGTGAAAAGCTTCAGGTATTCACTTATTTTGTAGTGAGCGACATAAGAAAATGACGAGTGACAAGCATATAATTGACCGAATTAATAGAAAGAGGAGGTAGAAGCTCAAATTCCATTCCACCAACTTTTGTATTGTTCCACGTATTCCTCATAGTGTTTTCCATTCGTGAGCTTTATATTGTTCTTCATTATAGCCATTAAAGTCATAGGTTAGTAGTTGTGTTTCCTTGTCATAAAATGTAAGTGTGGTTCCTAGATTATTGTGTGTGAGTATGTTTATGTTGTACATGCCTTTAATATATGATATTTTTTAATAGGAAGCTTACTATTTTCCATTTGTAAGCTTTATATTGATCTTCACTACAACCATTGCACTCATAGGTTTTTATTTTTGTTTCCCTAGGGTTTATATTGCAAATATTACAGTCATGGTTTAGCATTTGTGTTCCCTAGGGTTTATATTGCAAATATTACAATCATAGGTTAGTATATGTGTTCCCTAGGGTTTATATTACAAATATTACAGTAATAGTTTACCATTTTTGTTTCCCTAGGATTTATATTGCAAATATTACAATCATAGTTTACCATTTATGTTTCCCTAGGGTTTATATTGCAAATATTACATTCATAGTTTAGCATTTCGATTTCACTAGGGTTTACATTGCAAATATTACAATCCTAGTTTATCATTTCTATTTCATAGGTTTCAAATTATCATTCACTTAGGTTTTCTTCAATGCCAGTCATTAATTTGGGGGTTTCTCTTTTTATTAGGTTTTGTTTCATATTTTTTATAGGTTATGCTTCATCTATTCACAAAGATTTATCCATGTGAATGAGTTTGTCATGCACAAAAGATGTGAGATTTGTTAAACTCTTAATATTTTTCATTTGCAAGCTTTATATTGTGTTTCCCTATGGTTTATATTGCAACCATTATAGTCATAGTTAAATAGTTGTGTTCCCCTACAATTTATATCCATATCATTACAATCATAGGTTAGCAGTTATGTTTCCCTACATTTAAGATATGAGATCTATTAAGCTCAGACTTACTATTTTAAATTTTTAAGCTTTTAATTGTTATTCATTATAGTCATTACAGTCATAGGTTAGCAGTTGTTTATATTGCAATCACTACAGTCATTGTTAAACAACTCTATTTCCATAGGGTTATATTGCAATCATTATAGTCATAGTTAAAATGTGAGTGTGGTTCTCAGTTTGTTGTGCATGAGAATATTTATGTCGTGCATGCTTAATAGATGCGATATATTCTTAAACTCTAACTCCCTTGCATATAATGTAATTTTTTTCTTCTCACTCCTCTATTCCTTATTTTGCTCACTCCAGAATAAATGTAAATCTGTAAACTTTTAATAGTAATGCTTTGTTGAAAGGCATCCAAGCATATGATTTCAGTTAGGGTGAGGGATTTTTTGGTGGTTTGTTTCCAAGGAATTAACTTTTGCATAAACAAAGGTATGTCGATGCTTATGAGGGTATGAAGTTATCTCTGCTCAAAGACTATTTGAGCTACCTGTATATAGCACTCAATACGATCCATTTTGAGTTCGGCAAGGATGAAATTGACAAATTCAAGAAAAAGTTCCATGCCATCTCAATTATCATCACACATGACTATCCAAAAGGTCTTCAAGTAAGTATTGCACCACCAGTTCACTGAGTATTCAGGGATAATCGTCAAGTGCCAGAAATAAACATAGCAATGCATTCTCAAGCTTTAGTAGCAAATCAAGTGCAGGTGGTGGTTCAAGAGGAACAAGGAAAAAATTTAGTTCAATGTTCTCATAGGGGAAATTAGTGACTTCATGGTTGTAATGGTTTTTGTTTCAATTGGAAACATTATGGAATATGGATACATAATCTAGGGTGGCAGTGTTTAATGTATAGGGGTATGAAACTGTAGGTAGCAGTAAAATATTGTATAGGGGTACAAATTCAGGGTTTGGATATAATTTTTTGGGAAGCTAGGTAGATGAAAATGTCTCTATGATTATGATCTAGTTTGCAAAAATAGACACTCTTGCCTTCTATGGAAATTTTGTAATTATCTATTATGATTATTAATATAATATATAGGCACCTAGCCTTTTGCTAAAAAAAAAATAGTATTTATGAATTAAAATGCAACAAACTAAAAAGAAAACACATACAAAAACTAATTAATCTTCAATTCAAGCATCATTGTCATCATACATATAAAGATAACTATTCAGGAATTTGTGTTTCATAGTTTAGCATTTATGTTTTATAGGTTATGCATTATCATTCACTCTGGTTATCTTATTCTCATATTTCCTACATTAAAAACTAATTATTATTTTGTTCAATCATCACTTTCTTCATACATATAAAGATAATTGTTCAATTATCACTATTTTGATTGTACTTATTCTCTGTAGATGGCTAAGGGTAATGCAATGGTGACCCATACTGGGACCAAAAAAAAGAAAAGAGCGACAAAAAGGTTGCCCTCCCACAAATGAGTGGATAAATTCCCCCATGGAGCAGATCATGTTGCACAAGTAGAGGAGAATTCTACTCCTTGAATACTGCAGAATGAGGTTCCTACACCTTGAATACTGCAGAAGGTAACACAAAAAAATCTGCTATGTTCTTCAGAGGACATGAAAGGGGCATTCTATGCCATTGAGGAGAATGACATGTCAATAAGGGGAGCTTCCAAAAAGTGGAAAATCCCAACAGCCACATTGTCCAAATGGCTAGGGGGACTAACAACAACTTCCAAGAAATGTTTTCCAACAGTCATCACTGAAGAGGAAGAACATCTAATTGTGGAATGGTGCAAGAAAATGGTTGATGTTGGGCATGGTCTTAAGATAGTCAATCTTAAGGCTAAGGTTGCCCAAATTTTTTAGAATAGGCCAATCCCTTTGACCAATTGGTCCCAAGGAAGTCCTGGTGGATAAGTTTCAAGAACAGATATCCTGAACTTGTATTGCAAATTGTTGAAGGCCTTGAAAAAGATAGGGCATTCAATCTTAGAGCTAATGTTGTAGTAGCTTTCTACAATACATTGTCTATAGTGTACAAATCACTACCATATGGACCTCATTGCATATGGAATTGTGATGAAACTAGCATACAGGCGGACAAAAATGGGTCCATGAAGGTTTTGGCCAGAAAAGGTAGCAAGAATGTCTCTTACATTATTCCAAAGAGTTGTGAATGGATAACCATTCTATGTTTTGTCAATGCTACCAGGCAGAGCATTCTAGGCTTCTACTTGTTCAAGGGGAATAAGAACATAGATAATTACATCAAAGACTACGAACCAGGTGCTTGCATGGAAGCCCAACCCCATGCATGGATGACTAAAGACTTGTTTATAGATTGGTCGACCCACTTTAAAAACTCAGTTCTAGGTAGTGTCTCGCCCACCAACAGGCTCTTGCTGATTTTTGACGAGAATGGAAGCCATGTAGCACTCAAAACCATCCAAGAAGTAAGAAAAATTGGTATAGATTTGTTAACATTGTTGTCACACACCTCACATAAGCTACAATCATTGGATGTGAGTGTCTTTTCACCTATTAAATCTTACTTAAAATTAGAATGTGCAACATTTTTGTCAAGGTTTCCAAACATTGAAGTGAGGACATAACTTGCAATGTTAGGCAGCAAAGAAATGAAAAGAGTTTTGATAGTTGAGAACATCAAAGTAGGATTTAAAAGGACTAGCATATGGCCACTGAATTTGGATGCACTCATGAACGACATGCACCCCAATGACACATTTGAGGTCAACGAGGATGCTAATGTAGTGGAAAACATTCTTAGCCTTTTAGGAGTTGTTTCAAGAGATGATATAGCACAACTGCATTCCACTCTTCTAGATGAATAATTGCAGACTACAACAAAATTACAACAGTCACCTGATAGCTATCCTACTAAATCAGTTGCACAAGTGGTGGTTGATGAACAAACTCCTCCCATGGTGGACAACCCCATTGACCAATTTAGTGAAATTTTAGGTCTTCCATCGGAACATATCCAACCATCCTAGTTTATGGAGGGAGTAATGAACTTAGGAATTGATTTGCAAGTCCCATAACAACATGCTACTTATAGTTTCCCATCACCACCACCTACAATTAACCTTTCTAAAGTTGTGCATTACTATGCTCCTTCTTGCACTTCAAATTTATGAGGCAATCAAGATGTAGCAGAGGACTCACAGGAAGTGGAGGAGAACATTTCCTCATAGTTGGATGGGATAAAACCAACATAAATATTTCCACACATCAGCAAATTCCTCAAGCTATCTATGGACACTATTTGTCAAAAGAAATCCAAAGGTGGTGCAATTCAGTTAAAAAAATAGTCTCAGTTGTTGATGACAAATGACTACATGAATCTGTTAATGGAGAAAGAGAAGAGGAAGAAAGAGGTTGAGGAGATAAAATCTTGAAAGAGACAAGAGAATGAGGAGAAAAAAGACAACAAGAATTGTGGCAAGGGAGTTGAAGGATCATTCTAGAATAGAGAAGGAGATACAGTGAAAAGAAAAAGAACAACAGAGATTACAACAAAAGAAGGATAGAGATACCAAAGATGAGAAATAGAGGCTTTAGAAGAAACAAGACCAAAAGGAAAAAGAGATTGAGGAGGTGTAGAGGGCTTTACAAAGAGAAAGGTGGTTAAGGACCCCTTCTAATATGTTGTCAAGTAATGGAGTATTCCATGATATTCTCAACATCAATATCCCTCACTTCTCGACAACAATGAATTATTCAAGCCTCTCCCAATTTGAGTTTAGGTGCACTCAATATTTGTATTATAATAACACTCAGGATGTACAAATGTGTTCACCACTACCTCCAACACATGTCACTTGCACCCAGTTTTCCAGTCCAAGTCACAATCATGCAAGCAACACTCCCCATCAACTAGAAGGGGATGAAAACATGGCCAATGACACCCCAGGCAACCAACAACCATTTCCCTATCACGCTAGCTAGATGCAACCTTTTTTTTTTCCATTTTCAATTCAAGTTTTGGATAGTTTACAAGTTTTGATATATACAAATGCACCTTAATTGTTGACAATTTTAAATTTATGATAAGTACACATACAATGTTATTGTTTTTATTTGTAATGTATTCTAAACATATTGCAATGTGTGTTATTGTTTTGATTTGCAATGTATGCTTCTTGATTAACAGTTTCTCATTTTCATTTTATATTTTATATTTAATTTATCACGTGGGATGAAGCAATTAGTTGATCCGATAAAAAATGTTCAAATTTACCATGCGACCAAAACGTGCTCAATTGGAATGCTAGTTGTTGTGTGGAATGATGTGCAAAGTGGAATGCCTTGCCATGTTACCAACTCTCACTCCACCACCCTTACATTCCACTGCAATGCATTAATCTATCGATGACCCTTGCTATTATTGTGTACAGTCATGTTTAATGCACATCACCTTCTACTAGTTCCACGATATCCTGCATAAACTTCGATCCAACCCGCATTCAATGCTCCTAGTGCCTTGCACAACTTGCCAACTTTAGAGGCTTTCAAACCACCATTTTCTCAAATTTTCTTCACTTCAAAATCAAAATGTGCTCGCTTAAGGTCTCTAGAGGTTCCAAACAACAACCACAACATGCAATGCTCAGAGTCCAAGGTCCCTTCTAGCTTCTTTATATTTTTATATATACATATATGTATATCTTTATGCATATGTATATAGGCATATACATATACATATACACAGACATATACAGATGTATATGTATATGTATATGTATATACAAATACATATACATATACATAGACTTATACATGTATGTATATATATGTATATGTATATGTATGTACATATACATACACGCACATATATATACATATACATATATGTATATGCATACACATATAGATATACATATACATATAAATATACATATACATATAAATATACATATACATATATGTATATGTATACACATATAGATATACATAAACATATAAATATACATATACATATATGCACATATATCTATTTTTTTGTTTCTCTTCAATTCATTCATGCAACTATTGTAACTTTTTTAGGTGTCATTGATTAATTTGGGGGTGTTATCCTTTTCATAGGTTCTGCTTCATCTTCAATTCAATCATACATCAATTGTAACCAATGTATGCATGTATGTATAAGTATAGATATACACATGCATATACATATATGTATATGTATACGTATATATACATCTACATATACATATATACATATACATATACATATTTTTTTGTTGTTGTAAATTTTCATTTCAGTAACAAATAATATTGTTGGTTGTTTTGATGCCATAGATACATTTGGGGGTGTTCTCTTTTTCATAAGTTTTGCTTCATCAATTCAATTATTTAAGCAATAGAGACAAATATTCTTGGTAAGCAAAAGAATGCATGTAAGAAAATGTGTATACATATATACATATACATATATATGTATACACATACACATACATATAAATATACATAAATATATACATATACATATATATACACATACACACACACACATATATATATACATATACATAATATTGTTGGTTGTTTCAGTGCCATAGATAAATTTGGGGGTGTTCTCTTTCTTGGTGGTGTCATTAGGTTTGATTTCCTTTGAGAGTGTGATATTTCTTTGACTTTTACTCTCTTGGAAACATTAATTACAATGTTTCCTAAGATGAGACCTTGCATTTGTCCTCTCTTGGAGACATTAGGCACAATTTTCCCTAAGAAGAGACCTCACATGAACTAAGAAAAATCCATTTGAATATCCCTCTTTATTGTTGCGTTGCTTTTTTGTACCTTATTAAAGTCATGGAGGTATGGCTTTGATATGGTTCCTCGGGGCTCACCTAGTGGACAACTAGCTTCACTAGCCTTTGTGAGCGTGCATTTTCTTTTTTTCTTTATCATAGTCATGGGGGTATGACTTTGATATGGATCTCTTGGGGCTCACCTAGTGGACAACTAGCTTCACTATCCCTTGTGAGCATGCATTTTGTTTGCATAGTGGACAATACATTCCACTTGTAAACCTTTTTGGACAAATAACCTAGACCCAACCCACAATGCGTTGGATAGCCAGTCAAAGCTTGATCCGTAGCATTTTTCTTTTTCCTTTTTTCCTTTTTATATCTTTGATGGTGAATGTTGGTGATCTGGTTATGGCTTCATATATCATCCACAAGTGTGTTCCTTTGTTCCTATGTTGGTTTGTCATAGGATCTTGATCTTGGGGGCTTGGCCACCCTCTTGGTTATTTTCATCCTATCTTACTAGCATTTGTACATTTGAACCCCTCTTAATTGTGTGGTTGGCTACTTTAGTGTGAGTTTGAAGCAAGTTCATCCTCTCACTAAAGTGGGGGCTAAATGTAGTGTAGGAAAAATGCATACCTTTGCATTTTCACACTTGTTTGGGCCCACCTTGCTTTATTTATCCCTATTTATTTCTTAATTGGTCCTATTTTGCATCCAAAATCCTAATAAATTATATCTTTTTATGGCTAATCCTGACAAACATCAAAGGATAAATGATAATTTAATTATTCTAATTGTGTGTCCTTGATTTTTAGACTGGGACTCATAAGACACCTAGGGTGTCTTTGTCCTCCAAAGGTCTTGGGACCCTGATTTTAGAGGCACCTTAAGAGGCCCCTTTTGGAGTCTATGCCCCGAGTTTCAAGCCTTGGGACTAAGATGCCACCTAGGGAATCTTAGTCCTCCTCGAGCTATTTTTGGGATTTAATTTCAAATCTTGGCAAGATTTAGCCTCCTTTAATTAATGTATTCATATGTCAGCTTTTTATGGTGTAATTTTGCGATATTAAGTATGGATAAGGATAAATACAAGGTTTTTTCATTCATTTTGATATAAGACTTTTGTGAGAGCATTCCTACTAGCATAATTGAGTTCACAAGAGAATTTAAGAGTAGTTCATCAAGCATTTGGATTCATCATCAAGATTTAAGCATCATGTCAAAGATATTCTTGCATCATGCATGTTTTTGAGCTAACATTTGTGATGTAGGGTTTTGATTCAAGCAAGCAATTCAAGTCAAGATCTATCAAGTATTCATTCAATTAAAGATCTACATTCAAGCTAGCCACTTCACACAAGTTTGCGGAATTCATAAAAAGGGTTTGGTGATTTGCAACATAGCACTTTATTCATTCATCATTTCCCTTCATTATTTCATTTCATTCCAAGGTTTAATTCCAACAAGGGGTTTGACCAAGGCAAACCCCCATTTAATAACAATCAACAAGTTTTTATTCTCTTGTGTTTTTTTGTTTACAGATTTAGGTTGAATATCATTTGGAGTGAAAACTTGCAAAGTTGTAAAGTTGCATTTCAAAGTTGTCATCTTCACGAAAAGTTAGCTATAGACTAGATTTGGAAATTTCAGGACTTGAGATCTGAGAAGAAGGAATTGCAGACCTTGGACCTTAGGATCACATTTTGAAATTGCAAAAATTTAGATCGAGACTAAGAATACAGTAAGGGAATCTTATTCCTCCTAGAGGTATTTTTTTGAGATTCCTTCAGATCTGGTTCCGACATCTGAAGATTTTGTGTTTGCCTCAAAAAGCAGCAGCAGGACTAAGAAGACAGTAAGGGTTTATTAGTCCTCCCTGGCATATTTTGACAACAATTTTACATTTCTAGACTTCCCAAGTGCATATATCCTAACTTGTTGTTACTTAATTTTGTCATTTGCACTAATTATTTTGCTTGCATTACTAGGTTTTATGAGTTGAATTTAAGTTTTCTTTTCCAATCTTTTGCTTGGTGGTGAACCCTTCAAATCCTAAGGAATATTCTGAGTTCTTCATTGTTGAGAATTGACTCACCTTTGTGTTGATAGTCAATCCACTTTGGGATCCTAGGTTTCCTTGAATGAACCATCCCCCTATTGGGAAAAATCTAGGATTAGGGATTCCTTTCTTGTGTTGTGAGTCCCTTTTTCCCATCCATTTTTCCCCACAGTTCACAAATTTTGAGAGATATTTGGAGATCCACACAAGCCTCCATTCCCAAATGATCCAGATTTAGATTGCCTCATTCCACTTGATGATGTTGATAACATACCCTATGATGATGACACCTTAGAGGAGTTTGAATACGATACAAAACTTGAGCCTCTTGATGATCCAAAGACTTATCCTGCATCTCCTACTTCTCTAGTTGAGATCACACATTCATCTTATGTTGATGACTTATTGGTACTTCTAGTGATTCATTGCAACAGGTATCTGCTAGTCTTCCTGATTGGGATTCATATTTGATAGACATTGCTTCTTTGTTTATGGAGTCTCACATTTCAGATTTGGAGGAAAATTTTGAGGGTTTATCTCTCCTATTTGATGATAGTCATGGATAAACTATTGTCACTTCAAGTTTTTCTTCAAATTTTGTTCAAGATCAATTTCCACTTGTTCCTAGTTTGTCATGGTTTGTTGTGATTGGGCATGTACCTGATTGGATTGTGGCATCATCTTCACCATTCAAGAACTTGGAAACACGTGAGAAGATTTTAGAGACACAATATTTATACATATGGATTCCTCTTCCTCCTAATTCCTATCCTAAATGAGAAGCATTCTTGCATTTGTACTTGGTGTTTCTTTCCAAGGGAATTAACATTGTTTTTAGGCATTGGATTATGTTTTTTCTTTAGACATTAACCATACTTGCAAGTGGTCACACATTGTGTGGGGGATATCTTGTCTCTCCTTTTCCCTCTAATGAGGGGGTCATTGATTGTATATACATGATGGATGTAGTCCTTGGGGGGTATCATTGAGTCCTCCATACAACATGTTTTTTTCTTATTTTCTCTCTTTTGGAGAGGAGTTTTATCCCAATGGGTTTTCTCCTTTTCTATGCTTGTGAGAGATTTATTGCATTTACATATACATTGTAAATAGGTACCTAACATGGCCTTGTAGCCAAGACCCATCTTCATATTCATCTTTGCATAGTTTTCATAATAATCTTCTCCCTAAGTTTCACTTATGGGGGGGTGTTGGTGTGAATAAATTTCTTGCACCTAGCTAATTCACTCGCTAGGTAATTATGGGACATATTCACATGTTAAGTTTACTTAGGATAAAACATCCCTTCTAGAAGTGTTAGTTGTCATATCTAGAATTTATCTTATCCTAGGTAGTTAGTTTATTAGTTGTCTCATGTAATAGTATTAAGACACTTGTCATAATCTTGTATAATCCTATCTCTCTACCTTTCCTTTATAAGCAAGGCATCTCATGTGCATTTGAATATTCAACCATTATTCAATCTTGTATTGTTGAAGCAAGCTCTCTTTCCATTTTCTCTCTTGTGGAAGATATTTTGGTCTAGCAACTATTCCTAGGGGTTTTGGAGAGTCATCATTTACTCCCACATGGGAAATGGAAACCACAACCACTAGAAGCACATGAACATGATTAACCCATTTAGATTTCTCAAATCAATTATAACTGATGGGAAATACAAAAGCAGGGAACATGAAGTGACAACATTTTGGCAATTTCTATAGGATGTTTTCCTCCAAAACATTGAATCCAAAAGCCTTAACAATCCTTTGGGAATAGGATTTATAGAAATTTATAAAAAATTGAAAATGGAAAATCATTAAACACAACAAAAAAGGACATGGTGGAAGAAAAATTACTTAAATGAATCCACTAGATGACTTTTCAAAATATATCTCCCCTTTCTTATCAGCCTAGGATTTCCTACATGCTTATGTGTAGCTAGAAATAGATGTAAGATGGAGAAATGCTTGATTAACTACTGAAATTCTTCTCCAAGGATGCAAACAAACTTACATACCAACCTAAATTTATTGCAACTACAATTTTCATGAAGTGGATGAGTAATCCAATTCTACCCCTCCTAATGTCCAACTTCATTCTTACAATTAACCAAAACATGGGGCATCTCACTGGTGTCTAATTAAGCTAGATTTCTAATAGGGAATCCTCTTGAGAAGTAAATGCTCAAATAATGGGTGTTGAATTTATGCTTAGAATTTTCCTTTTCACCATTTAGTTGGTTGGAAAAGATTGATTATTGGGCCTCATATGAAATCATGTACACTTCCTCCTCTAACTCAATTTTCTCTTAATTTTTAATTTAGGGGATGGTTTCTCGATGTAAAAATCTAAATAAAATTATTCATCTCTTCCCAAGAAAGGGATTCATCAAGATCCTCCTTAATTTTCTCCATGATAGGGCTCATCTTGATTTTATAGAAAATTTCATGATGATCTAGAGAAACATTAAGATCCAACCCCTAAAAAATAGGTATTTACCTCAAATCATTTTTAGGTTTATGGTCAACTGAGCATGCATACCAAATTTTTTAATCTTTGAGAACAAGACTATCCCTATGCTCTTGTTGAGACACTTGAGCAATTGCATCCTCCCCAAGCTAGAATGAATCTTGAAAGTATGTTCCTTGCCTCTCCTCATCCTCATACCTATCTTCATGGATCAAAAAATTATCAATTTCTTCAACATTTTCTTACTACTCCAAGTCTTATGTTGATGTTTGCATGGATATGATCTCCTTGTCATTATCAAGAAAATAAGGGAGATCATTTAATAACAACACCAAATCCTCATTTTTTAATTTCTTAGTGTCCTTCTATTTCAATTTATTCTGCTCACTTTTCTCATGCAATAGGTTTAATTTTATAGACTCCTAAGAACACATGGGGGCTCATGAACAACAATATACTTTTCTTTTTCCTCAAACACCTCCCTCGTTTTCTCATTAGACTAGCTATCTTTCCAAATAGTAGGTCCACCTTTGAAAAGTGAACTGGTGGTAGGATAAGAGAATTAATTTGGTAGGAAATTCTAAAAGGTTTGTTGAATTTCTTGAAGAAGAATAGAATTTTGAGTGAGTTGCACTTGTGGGATAGCAAACTAAGTATACATAGGTGCATGATTAGGTGCAAGGGACAAGGACCATTGAAACTTGGAATTTTGAAGTGAGGAACCTAGCAGGCTAATTTAGCTTCCAACATGATTTATTTCTTCCTAGCTACTAACTTCTTGATTTGTTCTTTTTTAGTAGGAATATTCCTAGCAAGAAATTCTTCATGTTGTTTTCTATATATCTCCATTTCTCATTCATACCTTCTCTATGCTTCCATTTCTTGTTGGCGAAGATAGTTTTGATGGGAAAAATCCTCTTGTTGCAAGTTATATTCCTACTCCTTTTCAACAAATATTAATTGTTCTTGGAAATTTAATAATATCTTTGACGCTAGCATTTTCCAAGTAGTTCATATTTGGGGCTGACTTGGAGAATAAACATGTTGATTAAGGAAAAAATATGCCTCCTAGGGTTGATGATAAGTATGTGTAAGCTTCCAAGAAGATTGAGTAGGGATGGTTTGTAGGAAAGCATTAAGAAAATGCTAATAACTTGTTATAATAGGGCTATGTGAAATAAAATTGGGAACTTTCCCAACTTGGTATTATTGTCAAGGAGTCATAAAATTTGTGTTTTCATGGAATGGAGAAGAAAATACATTATTCTCATATGTGTTAGAATATTGAAGCATAAGGAAAGCTAGAAAATCATATAGAAAAACTCAAAATAGAGAAATCATTTTTTCTCGACTATAAAACTAAGTGTATGCCAATAGAGCCACTAGTATCTAAGTTTCCATAGTTTTAAGTGCATAAACTACCTAAACCAACAATTTTGATCTTGGAGTCACCATGGTGTTGAAGAAATTACACTAAAATGAAAGATGTATTGAAGAAAACACCAAAATATTTCAATGGATGATGTAGAGTTCATTAAACTTGGTCCCACTAGGTGTGCTAAAAATTATTATATAAAGCTTTACCTTGTTAATTATTTCAACATTCCAATGACACAATGGGAATGATATCAAGGTGTGGGACCCTTGTAGTTGAGATAAGACCTTCAAAAAAGGCTAGCTTCCTTTCTAACCTAGATGCAGAGTGTTGATCCAACTCATTATTAAATAAAACTATAGGCTAAACCTAATCTAATATATTATAGAGGAAAAGGGAGAGAGAAATGCATAAAATTAAAGGTGTTGTGATGCACCTATATTAAATTAGTTCCTTCCCACCCTCTAAAAACATTCAAAATTAACCAAACTGTTAGAAGACACTTGCATAGTTCTCTGTTATAATTCCTTCTAGAGGCATGTATAAAGGTTAAGGTTTGATAAACACCAAGAGAGACAATTTGATCCATAGTTATCTCCTACAAATAAATTAAACATAACATATAAACATAGAAAGCATAGAAACAATCATACAATCATAAAGGAAAGAAGATTTGTATAGTATGAAAGATGTGAGAAGAGGTAAAATAGTAGTTTTATTAACATAGATGCATGGAGCCAATTTATAGTTGTAGAAGATGCAAAAATACAAGTCTCTACTAAAGAATCCAAGGAAGAACCCTTTACAAAATGAGCACAATGTGCTTTTAAACCCAAAAAGAGACACAAAAAATGAGATCACGTGGTAGGGAGTGAAACCCTAGCCATGACCCTACCAATCATATACAAACATATGTACTTTTAAATCCTAAGTTGGAGGCATGAGAAAAAATTCCTGACACCATAGTCATGCCTCAACATTTATGAATCCATGGATTGAAGTGCAAAAATCCCCACAAAATCCCTTGAAAAATCAAGACTAGGAATGACCTTTTGAAAAAAATGAGTTTGCAATCCAATAAATGAAGCATGGGGCTTGTTTCTCCCCTTGGAATCCACAAAAAAAATGTTAATTTTTTTTTTTGGAGCTCCACGAATCAAAATCTAGTACTTGCAAGACTTGTTGTGATATTAATGGCATTTTTTGGGTCATAGGAAGAAACCTTGATGGGTTGTAGGATTCGGGAAGAACCAAGAAATTGGAATTGGGTTTCAAGTTCATGTTAGTTACATTCCTAAGCTTTGGCTTAAACCTAGAACCAGAGCTTGAAAGAACTAGTGATCCTATAGGCATTTGGCCTAGGCAAACACTTGGAACCTATGGGTAGGAAGGAGTGATATAGCTAGCATTGGGCCTATGAGAGAAATCCAAAACTAGAACTAGAAAATTTTAGTGGATGACAAGAGGTGAAAGGAACTTGGAAATAGAAACTAGGTTCCAAGTTCCAATTGGAACTCGATGAAGTTGGGAGTGAGAGGCGGAAGGAACTTAGAACTTGGTTCTAGGTTCTAGTCGGGACCCATATCCTGACAAGTACATAGAAAAAATACTTAGTGTAAGAAGAAGGGGAAAGATCTTAAAACTTGGAACATGGTTCTAGGTTCCCATCGAGGCCCATGAATCATTAGGGACCAGAAGGAGAAAACACCTTGGACAGACATTTTTTGGGATTTTTTCAAATGGATATCTAATTAAGTATGGGAAAGGGAAACCACAACCACCAAATGCACATGAGCATGATTAATCCATATCATATTTCTCATGTCAATTATTACTAATGGAAAATAAACAAGGGGGGACACAAAGTGACAACAGTACCTAAACCCTTGACACATGACTTATGACTTTAAGAACAATAAAATAAGGTAGAAATTTACATTATATGACCCCTTTTAAACCCCTAAAATAATGCATATGAATTGACCAATTAGGATGATCATTTCATTCAACCACTTAACCTTAGAAAAACCTAATACACATCAAACATTACAAAAATCATCCACATATCACATTACAACAAATTCACAATACGTAAAGACCATAGTCCCTCAATATGGACTAAAACCAAGCTTGACCAATTAAATCATGTTAGGGTTTCCAAGAAGACCTTCAAATTCTATTGGCCATAGAAATTACCAACACACTCAATTGCACCATTAATATATTTAATATATAGCCAAAGTAACTTGGAATGTGATCATAATATTTAAGCATTAATAATTCAAGTAATAGATTAATTTCAATTTATTCATCATAGTGCACAACATTAATAAAATTCTATTTTCATATCACATGTCAATCTTTGTACTCCATCTAACATAGATATTTATATTCATAACAATACAACTAGGTAAATGAATATTTTCTAATCAAATAACATACAATTAATATAATTCAAAGAATACATTTATTACATAAAAATTGAATGCAAAATATCCTATGCATTCCCTTTCATTGCAATACCATTACAAAACTGAATATTTTTCAATCTTAATTGAATAACATATAATTGATACAATTTGAGGTACATATTCATGATTTAAGTATCAAATGAAAAATAACATAGCCAACTCCTAGTTAGATCATCATTGAATCATCATACACAAATAATCTAAATTTCAAATTTATTTGGTTAACTAGTAACGAGGGAACCCACCAAAGGAGAAATGAGTTACAATAGTCACACGTAAAGACTATAACTTATAATGGAAGGTTAGCACCAATATCTAAGAGGTGATACCTAGTTGAAAAGGTAAAGAGGGTCTCATTTTTCTCTTAGCCTAAATATCAACCATTGTCTAGTGTATCATCCTTGTAGGAATGAGGATAGGGAGAGGTAGAGTTGGATGGGGAAAAGGGGAGTTGGATAGGCAAGGAAGTAGGATGGGATTTGGAAGGAAAGTGAGTATAAGGAAAGTGTGAGTCTTTGGGCTAGAAGATTTGGAGGAGATAGGAAGTTTGGGGTGTTAATAGGGGAGAAAGAAATATGTATTAACCATGAGAGGAAGAAGGGGAGGGTCAATCTTTTTGAACAAGGCAATCATGGATCAAATGGCCTTCACAATGATATTAGAAGCAAACATTTAATTTATAAAAGTAATTGTTAGTTTGAGAGATATCAAAAATAGGACTTATGAGACTGGTTGATTCTTAGAGGAGCTAGGATAGGTCTATATCATTGCATACCCTTGGTTGTACATGAAAACTAGAAAACTTATTCATGTTATTGTTCCGCTAGATAACATGATCGAGCTACCCTACATTGTCTTTAAGGAAAGAGCTAAATTCTAGATTCAAGAAGTGGAACTTAATCCACCTAGGAACTTGGATTTAGAGGATCCTTTTAGATGAAATTCAAACTTCCAAGCTTAAAATTAGTTAGTTTTCCTAAAAATGACTCAAAATTGTATTGTAGGGATGCTTGACTATGGCATGGAGAAATAAGCATCTAGCTAATGCAGCCTCTACCAAGTATCCTAATGGATTATATCAGTAATCCCATCCTTTCCCTAGTTAGTTTGAACCCATGTATAAAATTATAATAGGGTAATGTCAATATTGTCATCAAGGAGTTCAAATAAGGTTACTCTATCTCCTATAGTGTGGCTTGTCTCAACATGTAAATTCACTACATCTCCTAGGTCCTCAATGTGCTAGTGTTGCACAAGTGGTTGTTGTTGCACCAAAAGATCGACCTGTTAATGCCTTATACAATTGCCATATTTATACAAGATCCAAGATCCACAAGAGGCAGTTAAGCCATGTCACAAACCCAAGCGTTGCGCTACACAACACAAGGAGACCAAGGGCAAAACTCTTGCAATAGCTAGTTGATCCCTTTGATGTGTCTATGTAGTGTGTTCTAGCTTTTAGATAGTTTGAGAAAGGAAGAAGATGGTTGTGGAGTTGAATAGACATTTTTGGAAAGAGAATAAAATTTGTAAAATGGGGTTGAGGTTAACATATATAGACAAAAGTGGTATGATATTAGAGGGGTCAATAATTGAAACTTGGTAGGGTGATCAAGATTTGACACATCTAGGGCATGGTTATTAGAAGGTTATGAAGAATATACTCTCATTGAGATTCTCATCTCAAAGCACTACTTTGCATCATACCTTTTCTTCATGGCAAAATGACATAAGTTGAAAGAAGACTTACCTCCTTGTAAAACTAACAATTATGCATAGTCATCTTAAATCTAATTATATTAATAAAATTAATAGAAACAATATAAATCATACACAAATTACAATACCTTCTGAGAATTTTAATAATGTTGAGCCCAATACAATTGTCATTAAAACTATACACCATGTCTAGTGAGCCAACATAATATGAATGAGAATATATTATTTATTTACTTCTAGCGCATTTGTTATTTTTTAATCTCTAAAATATTGTGTAGAGCTGATTAAATTTAATCTCTTTCTTAATTATCTATTTCCTTGGTCCCTCCATTGGGGGACACGTAATTATCAAGATTGAACTTATTTTATTAAAATCATACTTTTCAAAGCACGTTCCCAACATAAAGAATTAATAATAACCAATATATTTTGTAATATAAACTATCTAAATTGGGGAGGTAGTTTTGAGGCACAAATTTCCCATCCGTACATGGTTCCCGCTTTGATTTTTTAAAATTATATTGAAATTAACATTATATTATTTTTTAATTGGCATTATTAAAATAATTATTAATTGAGATAGTGTGCTGCTCATGTGACGTGGAGAGGAATCAAATGTACCCTATTGAAATGAAATCAAACTAATTTTATATTTTAATAAACATTTGTGAGTAGTGGTAGTGAATGTAGTATTTATGTTTTACTTAGTTCTTTTTATGTTAGAATAATAATGTATTTGATTTGATTAATATGAAAATGTTTTGTGGTTGGGTTTTGAATTTTGAAATTGAATTTAGATTGGAATATTTATAATTTAGATATTTCTGAGGGGGTCACCTTTAGCTTAGAGTCAAGGTCTAAGGCATATCTATTTCACCAAAATCTGTTCGGGGCACGATTCCGACCTCATCCCTTTTTAGACATTAGGGCCTTGCACTCAACAAGACTTGATCCTTGGTGGGCTCATTCAAAACCTTTCAACTTTACCTGCAGACCAAAGGCCCATTGACGATACCACACACCTTTTAAGTTTACTATCTTAAGATTGAAAAATGGAACTTTGTAAGTCTTAGTAAAACCCCTATTTTGTTGTTCACATGAGTCAAAAGCAAATAAGATACAACGTGATATGCCTAAAGTGTACTATATGTTGATGTGAATGCAAATGACTCTAGTGTGATCTAATATGCTCTCAAAATGATTTACTGATCTAAATATTTGTTTCAATGATGTTCTAGGGCCATGAGACTTGTTTCTAGATATTGTCTCTTATATACTAAATTCAAATCCTTCAATGATAAGTTAAAGGGAATTTGTTGAATTTTGGGAAGGAGACAACTTAAAATGAGTAAAAGGTGAGTTTGAATCAAACGAGCATAAATATAGACAAAATTCTATTCAAAGAACACAATCACGCATTTAATACTAGACAAGGTCTAAACCGTTAAAACTAAAATAATTGAAGCCTACAAAATTTATTAGATTTTGTCAATCTATAAAAGTGTTGAATTGAACACCATAACACATTTAAAGACAAAGTCAAAATAAATATAAAACTAATTAAAAATATATATTAATTATACACATTTCTTCTCTGTAAATATATAAGAATTGATCACTTAAAGAATATAACACCTTCAAATTAGTATAAAACCTAAAAAAATATTATAAAAATATAATTGATTATATTTTTTTCTCAATTCAATTAATTTTAAAATATTTGATTACATATCACTTCTCAAAATTATTAAAATAATTTAATAATGACAATTAAAAATATATATTTTTGACTTATAGAATTATGATCAACATTAAATTGATATATCCACCAACTCAAAAGTAGGTGATAGAGTTAAAAATGGAATCATGATCATTAAATTATAATGCACTAAAATTATCGATAGACTAAATGAAAAGACTCCATGATAACAAATAAATTTATAACAATTTATCAAGCTCATGACACTTACTTTTATAAGAATAGAAAAATGTAAATTGATAAATACTTAGAATTTTATATTATAAACTAAATTAATAAATTGGTTTTATAAATAACGCTGAACTTTGTGAGTTTTTCCCTTTCTCTTTCATGGGGTTTATATATTATAATTACTGCAAAGTATTTTAGTATGCACTAAATATTGGCTTATGACGTGGACTTTATCTCATATACATCAAAGGCATAATTTATGCGTCTTTAAAAAATAATTATTAATTTATTTAAGTAGATAGAATAATTTTTATTAATAAAATGTAAAAAAAAAAATATTAATTTATTTAAGTTGTTAGTTAGAATATTTTTTGTCGATAAGGGCGTGGTTTGGTGGTCATGTCGCTTGGTTTTAGTGACAACTACCAAGGTTCAAACCCTCATTGGGTCAAAGTGTTTGTAGGCCTTGTGCCTTTGTTGGGCAATTATGCTCGCGGGTTTGGTAGTTTCTTGTGGTTTCTTGTACCTAGATCATAGCTCTAGTCAAAAGCATTTACCCCTAATAATTTGGGTGCATTGCACCTTTAAAAAAAGAAGAAGTTAGAATAATTTTAAGTAATGAAATGTAACATTATAATGTTTTTGATATTAAAAGCAACAAAACAAGGGTGTTGTCCCATTAAAACAAGGCAACCACGACCATTCACAACAGATTAACACTAATAGCATATTGACAACAGGTCTAAGACCAAGCCATCACCCTAAACAGAACATATCAAAAACATCACAAAAAACACACAACTGATCTAAAGCTACTAGCAAAGTCCATCAAGATAGCATGATATAAAGTCATAGACCACCAAGGGTCATACCAGTTAAAGAGGAAATTAAACATAACAAAAAAGTTTTTTAAAAAACAAAACATGATCAAAGGCTGAAATAGCCCACCCCAATCAAAAAACAAAAACCCACTAAAAACTAAAACTATTTCCCACTGCATGGCTTAATAAGAGTAATAGTGGCCCAATCCTTAGAGAGGAACTTAAGCAATTCCTTGTTGACAGGGTCTTCCTCTGCATCGTTCGCAGCCTTATCCTTCTGCAACAGACAAAGAGTAGTAGCAAACCTATGCATGATCTTCAAGGAAAACCGAGTGACCTCCTACAGTCTTTTCTCCAAGCTCTCAATTTTGTTTTTCAAATTGACAATCTCCTCCCAAGTAGCATCTTGTTTACTCTAGCCTTCCTCCGTAGGAGCCTTACCCTCCACAATGTTAGAAGTGCAAGGCTTAACTTCCTTAATATTAATGTTGGCAGGGCCCCTTTTAAGACTTTATGAAACATGGTAGGAACTGCTAGTAGAGCCCAAGAAAGCCTCCTCACCCACATCCTTCTCCTCCTTACTCCTACTCACACTCTCATCCCCATTGTCAAAATCTAAAATCTCTTTGAAACTCTTCCCTTTTTCTTTCTTGGTAACCAATCTATTAGACCGGCGAGGAGTATTAGTCTCCTCGGTGATCTCGATATTCGAATCAATGTGGTGGAGTCAGAATTTAGTTTTCTTTAAGGCTTTGGCCTTGCCTCTCAGGGTGGGGCAGTGTGTTTTTTCTCCTTGCTTTCCACAATGGGACCCAACAAGGGGGAGGTGTCATGCAGTGAAAGCTTCAAGGCAGGGATTTTTATGCATTGCTTCTTACTTGAGCCTGAGGTATCCATGATACTAACCAACGGGAGGCAGAGGAAACTGGGGCTTCTTCAACAGAGGTGGGACAGGAGACATCAACAATGGTGATGGGACGGGGAGGGAAAAGGGCCGAATGAAAATGGTATAGCCTAAAAATGAGACCCTGATGAAGAATGGTGAATTTTTTAACTCGCATTCATGGCTTCAGCAGCATTGAGCACGGTACTCTCAAGGGAGTGCATGAGAAAAAACGGGAAGGAAATATTGTGGTGATTCCTAAGGTGATTGAGGAAATTGAAATGATAATAGTAATAAACACCATACCTTACTTCCAGGGAAAAGTATTTCATCACCACCATGCACACTCTATCCCACAGCTCAGGAAGCGCTTCATGATCATATCATCCACGCATCTTGACGAGTTTCTCATCACCCCAGAAGAAAAGATTAAGGTTGGTTTGGTTAGGAACTTTGGTGGTTTTCTTCCACATACGCCCATCCAGAGTGAGACCCGTAGCTCTGGCAATGACCTCCTCACTGATATCAAAAGAGATGCTTCCAATTTTAACCCGTATGTCCTTCCAAGAGGTCATGAATTTCTTGGAAAGACCCTCATCGTGGCTGGTCATGCATTCCATATACTGGGAGATACCACCTTCCCTACATATATGCCAAACAATGCCACCTTCCTTCTAGTCGTCACATTTATTAGGCTCCACCTGCACCCAGTCCCCACCCATAGTGCCAACACACTCACCACAATCGACCAGAACAAGAGTAGCTGACCAAAAACAGAGAAAACCAGGAGTAGAGAAAACCACGTAGAAATGGCAAGTAGGAGATAACTTGTAAGGTGAGAAAAGATAAAAATAAATGCAATTCCTCGTAGCCAACTCAGACCCATCGGTTTCCACATGTGAGAAGTCCATGGCACGAAGGGAAATGATATCAGAGAAAGATTCAGACAGCATGAAAAATTGAACCAAATCCTCCTGCTTGAAAAGCTTGTCACGAGCTTTGAGGGTGTTAAAATAATAATGACCCTGTCGGTCATTAGAATGGAAACAGGTAATCCCGGTGGCAGCCAAGCAATAGCCATACATGACACATGGAAAATTATCCTCCATTCCTTTTCGCACAATGGCCAAAAGTTAAAAAAATATCTCTCACCCTCAAAACTAACAAAAGTTAGTAAGAGCAGCACCAGACTAGGCAAGAAGTTGTTAAGTATCATGGTGAATTATGTTGAATTATTTTCTTAGAAGAATCACAGCAGAAGGAGGTAAAGAGTCTTCTTTCCTCCAGCACCGCAATCCTTCACGATCAAGCCCAGCAGTAGCCAGACTGTCAACAACTGCATTTCCTTCCCTATAAACATGTTGGATGGAGAACTCCTAGAGTATGGTAAGAAGGGATCGAATGTCTTCAATGACCCCTTGGATGGCCCAACCACCAACCATCTTTCCCTTCATGGCTTCCACAATCAACAGTGAATCCCCTTCAATTTCCATGGACTTGACGTTGATTGACAGCAATTTTAAGCCCCCAGAGGAGGGCCATTCCTTCAGCCTGGTTGCTAGTGTGGTCTTTGAGATTCCCTAAATAGGAAACAACTAAACAACCAGTGTGGTCACGAATGATACCCCCTCCCGCATCCTTTCCAGCTCTGGCTGCCCCATCAAAATTCAATTTAAACCATGGTGGTTTTGGAGCTTGCCACTTTGTGTTGTTCCTAACAATCCTCTTTGAATTATCAAATTTTTGGAAATCATCAAGCAACTTTCAACATTTGGCTATATTTCTATCCCATTCCGCAAGAGGGCAAGTGGGGGTTTTCCATTGGAAAACTGAGATATTATCAAGGAGGAGTCTATTGATGATAATAAGCAGCCCATCCACATTGTTCTCCTTTTCTCTGAAAATCATGTTATTCCTTTCTTTCCATAGACACCAGCAAACATGTGGAGGAATAAGACTCCATAATTGTCTAATCCAAGTGTGTTTAGAGGGGCATTTCCAATTGATGACAAATTGATGAATATTCCTATCAAAAACCCAAAGGATGATGCGCTTTTGTAAGACATTCCACCAAATTTGGGAGGCAAATTGACAATGAATAAAGAGGTGTGGAATTGTCTCCTTCACAGACTTACAAAGGGTGCACCAATTGGGGAATTGGAAGCCACGTTTGACTAGATTGTCAACAGTCACGATTTTTCCATGAATGGAGGCCCACCAAAAGAAGTTAATTTTGGGAATAAGTTGATGATTCCACACTTTCTTCCAGAAGCACTCATCACCAATGAACTTAAGCAACAGATGATAAACAAACTTAACAGAGAAATCCCCAAATTGGTTTTTGGACCAGAAAACCCTATCCTCCCTAAGAAAGAGAGGGAGTCTTGTCTTGTTCAAAATAGCCTAGAGCTTAGCAAATTTATGGAGAAGGTTCGGCCTATCCAAGAAACTTAATTCCCAAGCTTTCCACTCGATAGTGGGTAGAGTATAGTTTGCAATAAAGGTTCCAATATATTCCCTAGCATGTGCCCTAAAAATGTTAAAGTTGCTATCAACAAGAGGTCTACCCCCAATCCAACTATCCTCCCAGAATTGAATTGATCTCCCATTCCCAATTTTCCATCTTATCCCCTCCTTCATTAGAGTTCTACATTTTAGGATGTTATTCCAAAATTTTGACCCCGATGGGAGGCCCATCAAATCCAGAGCCTTGGAGAAGTGTTCTTGATTCAAATATTTGGCCTTCATTATGTTACACCATTACACCATTCAGCCTTTCCCATAACAAGATTCCACCCCACCTTAGTGATGAAGGTTTTGTTCAAATTAGTGATCTTCCTAATCCAAAGACCCCCTTGACATTTAGGATGACAGACAGTGTCCCAATTCACAAGAGAAAATATTTTTTTCTCTTCAACACCAGTCCACATGAAAGATCTTTGGATCCTTTCCAATTTTTCAGCCATAGAACCTGAAATATTAAAAAGGGAGAGGAAATAGACTGGGATTCCTTGAAGGGAAGCCTTGAGAAGTTGCAGCTTGCCAGCATTACTAAGGAGGGTTCCCTTCCAACCCGCAAGCTTCTTCTACATTCTTTCTAAAATATTATTCTAGAAGTTGTGAGTGACTTCTATAACAATGAGAGGCAATCCAAGGTAATTCCCTGGAAGGGAAGCACATTGACAGCCTAGAATAGATAAAATCTTGGCTTGAAGATCAACCTTAGTATTGGAAAAATAGATGTGGCTCTTGTTATAATTTATGCATTTCCCTGAAGTATTAGCATAATCCTGGAGGAGGAACTTCCATTCTCTAGCTTCAATCACCAAGGATTTTCCAAAAAGGAAGGTATCGTCCACAAATTGTTGAAGAACAGAGGAGGGGAGGGTGGAAGCAACACGAATACCCTGGATCTTCCTAGAGTGAAGCAAGGATAAAAAAATCCTACCAAGGACTTCAGCAACCATAATAAACAAGTAGGGTGACAGAGGATCACCTTGTCTAATACCTTTTCCAGCCTTAAAAAACCCCCAAGGGGTCCCATTAACTACGACATAATACTGGACAGTCTCCACACATTCTTTAATTAGGCCAATGACCCTCTCATTAAAGCCAAATTTAGCAAGAACCGCATAAAGGAATTTCTATCTAACTCTATCACAGGTCTTAGAAATATCTAATTTGAATGTCATACCTTGATTTTTTCTTTTCTCCATGGAGTGGATTATTTCATGAGTCGAGATAGCTGCATAAAGAATTTTCCTTCCAGGGACAAATCCATTTTGGCATCTGCTAATAATTTTATCCAACAATGGCTTTAGCTAGTTAACAAGGATCTTGGAAAAAATATTGTAAACAGTGTTATAGGACTAATAGGCCTAAAATCAGTCATATGCTTTGGTTCTTGCATTTTGGGAACTAGGACAATAAAAGTATTGTTCAACTTTTTTAGAAGTTTACCAATTCTAAAAAAATCCTTGACAGCCATAACCAAGTCGTAGTTGACAATGTCCCAGTAATCTTGAAAAAAGGCTAGGGGAAAACCATCTGGTCTCAGGGCTTTGTAGGCACCCATAGCAAAAAACAACTGTCTTGACTTCCTCCTCATAAATAGGGGCATAGAGCTAAGAATTGCCCACATCATTGATACTAGAAGGTAGGTGCTTGAGGAGTCTGTCCTGCACATTATCATAATGGGCAAGACCAGTGTCTAAGTAGATTTTTCTAAAGTAGTGCTCAACAATTTCCCCAATTTGATCAACCTCCTTAACCTCCTGATTGTCTTCATTGATCAGACATTTGATGGTGTTTCTCTTTTTGTGCCTACAAGCCATCCTATGGAAAAAGGTAGAGTTCATGTCTCCCTCTTTTAGCCATTGAGCTCTAGATCTCTGGTTCCAATATATCTCTTCTTTACTAAGAAGATATTTCCACTTTCTCCTCCAAGATTCCTCCTCCTCAAGAAGAGTAGGGAGGAGAGAGACCCTGGCCATAAGATTTTACATCCCCTAAATATTATCCTTAATCATCTTTTTGGTTTTAAAGAAGTCCCCAAAAGTAACTTTAGACCATCCCTTCACCTCTTTTTTAATAAGGTCCAACTTTTGGGAAATCCTATACATAGCAGAATCTTGAACTGGGTAGGACCACCAATCCTTAGAAAGCTTTCTAAAATGTTGGTGAGACATCCACATAATTTCAAACTTGAAATGGTGGGGGCCATGGAATGGCTTGCTTAACGACTGGAGAAGAATTGGGATATGGTCAAAAATGATTCTAGGGAGAGAGACAAGGGAAGAATTTCATCCAAGATCCCAACCTGCCGAAACAAGCACCCAATCCAGATGAACCTAAAAGAGGTGGTTACCTTTCCTATTGTTAGACCAAGTGAAAGGGTTACTCTGCAAGTATAAATCAAGTAGACCAGACTTACTAATAAAGTCATCCAAATCATTCATGTTGTTTGAGTAGTCCAATAGGCCACCAACCTTCTTTGAGGGGTAAAGGGGGGAGTTGAAGTCCCTAGCCACCATAGAAAGATCATTTCTATCAGACGCCATCAAGGATAAAACCTCCTCCCACATACTTTTCCTCCCCCCTAGAATTGGGAGCGTAGATGTTGAATAGATGCCAAGTGTGATTGTCAGCCCTGAGGGTCACATCAAGGAAACTATGAGAAAGCACAAAGGAAATCCCATCAACCTTCACAGAGTTCCATATGGTAGCAATACCTCCTAAGGCACCAACTGCCTCATTGTAGAATAAGGTGGCCCCCCACCAAATTTTATTAGCCACAACAGAAAAATTTTGGTAAGTCATCTTAACCTCTTGAAGCAAAAGGACATTAATTTTAAGATCCACAATATATTGCCTTAAAGCAAACCATTTCTAAGGAATATTCAGTCCTCTAATGTTCCATGAAAGGAACTTAATTTTTTAGAGGGGTTTGTAGAGTCAAGGGTTTATTTCCGCCCACTATAAATATCCCTGGCAGTGGCTTTATTCCTTGAAAGTCTCTTTGAAGGTCTTCCAACTTTGCAGTTAGCTCCCACATCCAATTTCTTATTCCTTGTTTTTCTCTTTTGAGATTTCCAATCCTCCTCAATATTAGCAGATGCCAGAGCATTAGTGACAATAGACTTGGAGTCTGGAGTGAGAATGACAGATTTAGTTACTTCCTTAGCACAAACCTCCCCTTCATCCTTCAGGGACGAGAAGATACACGAGGATGTGGACACCAGATTTGGTTTGGAAGGGGACACTCGTCCTCACCCTTTCAACTGTTGAGCAAGAACACCAACCTCCAACAAAGACACACCCACAGGTTTGTCACCAACAACTGAACCCAACTTCATGTTCCCTAAGTCCAACCACATCGAGGACGATGGGGACTAGACAACCTTTTCACCACCATTAGAAGCGAGGGGACCAAATCCAGACCAAACTCCCTGAGATCCCTGAGAGAGGAGAGATCTCCATCATCCAAAGGATCTGAGGAAGATCTCAATGCCTCAGCATTAGTATTGGTCTTCACCCCAAGGACAGGGGAGTTCATCAATTCATATAGTCCATCAATAAAAGGATAATCTTCCATCTCATTAATTTTCACACTTTCCTCCACAATATTGGTGCTAGGATCCGACTAAATCTTTGGCACATTAGGAGGGCAAGACAAGTTCTTTCCCTTAAGTAGAAAAGGGTTCCTTTGGAGTAATACTTTTACAATCAGCAATAATATGACCTTGCTTACCACATTTTTGATAGAACATGGTGGCATTCTCATAGACTAGAGCCTAGGTCCATTTTCCCCACTTAGATTTGAGGGTGATAAAGTTGGGGAGAGATTTGTTAATGGAAAAATTACACAAAAATGAGCGAAAACCAACTTGGATTTTTCCAAAGTAACTACATCCACCGCAACAAAGTTGCCAAAGGAGTTCCCAATCCACTGGAAAATCCTCTCATCCCAAAATTCCAATGGGAGGCCTGGTAACCGAACCCAAATAGGAGCCACACGAGTGAGTTCAGCAGACGAGTCAAACCCCGACTTCCACTTAGCCAAAGACAAGAAATGTTTGCCATAGGCCCATGTTCTAGAAGGGACATAGATCAAATCCTCCTCCATTGTAAATTTGAAAAGAAAAAGACCAACAGGCATTGTCGATGTGGACACACTACCTTTCAACTTCCAATGAGAATTAGCCCACCTTCGAACCATATCAATGGTCAACCTAAAGGCCAAGAATCTCCCAACTAAAGCTAGTTGAAGAGAGGAAGCGACCTCATCCATGACCAAATCAGGGAGGCAAAGCTCAAAACCCTCTTCCGTTTGAACAATTTTTGAACATAAAGCATCAAGGGAATTAAAGCTAGAGCTCATAAGGATAGTTCTTTGTTAACTTTTACACATAACCTGAAACATTTTTTCTTAGAGGAGTGTGTTCTTTAGGTCCCTGTTTGGTTTAAATCCCTAGTCTACCCTTGCCTTACTAGCCTTTCATAGATTGCATTGATGCCTCTTTAGGTCATGTCATTGTGTTGAGTTCAACAAGTTCTTTTCACTCGTTGAAAATAACCATTTTGAATTGAGATAAAAGTTTCTAAAGATTTGAAGGAGTTAGTTTCAATTCAAACTAGTAAAATGTTCCATATTTAGAGAGTCATTTATCTTAACCTACCTAAAACCTAATAGAAATTACAATCCTCGAAGCACAAGATCAAGGATCATCTCCCTATTATGCGTAGAAACAAGTTGATAAGGGTTAGCTCACTAAACTCACAACAAAGATTTAACATATTCAAATATACACAAATTTTATCTATTCAAATTATCTATTATTACATATAATAAATCATGAAAAAATAAGGATGGCATCCTCAACAAGCTACAACACATTACAACTTCAACCATCTTGTTTTTGAAGCCTTTTGCCTCTTCTAGAGCTTCAAATATAATTTTGACTTTTTTCCTCCCTTCTTTATCATGTCCTACCACCCTACCCTATCTTTCCATTACCTTGGAAATTCCAAAAATATGTCGTAAATATTCTTAGAGACCTCCTTGCATGTTTTGGAAAGTTTAACTCCTATCACCAAAAATAGCTCAACTAACAAGAGTCATACTTTTTCATCCAAGCAGCTGGTTGAACCCTTTTCTTTTAAAATATAGTGATCAAAGTGTGTGAATAATTCAATTTCCCAAGTTTTGGGATCTCATTCCCTTGTTGGAAGCCTCAAAACTCAAATTCAATATTTTTTACAATTTTCATAAACTTAAATCTTTCATAACTTCACATCTCTACTTAACCTTAGCTTCAAACTCACCCATAATGTTTTTTTTTTTTTAATTCAAAAATTGATGGGTCTTATAATCATCCCTATTTATTGCTTTAGTTTCATATTTTAAGAACATTTCAAAAAAATATCCTACTACATACTTAAGACTTATTATTAATATTTGGATTAAATCCCTATGTTAGATGTATAATTTTTTGATAAATGCTTTCAATTATTTCCTGTATAATATGGCATGCTATTCTAATTATAATGATGTTAGAATAAATAATTTATGTGAAGCTAAATTCTATCTGTAGCCAAAAGCCACAAGTGCCCATAGTCAAAGATTGTAATTGCTAATAAGTGTTCAACAATAGTAATTTCTTCTATGCAATTAAGGATGAATCTCAACAAAATGAGGGTGTTTGGCAAGTGGAAAACATTTTTTCAATTCTCAAGAAAGGATATTAGAAGGATTAAATGGACTACACCACTTATATTTATGTTTCCCAACAAAATTCATTTTCCTATGTATGGGCTAGAATGTTCTAGCAAGAGTATTCTTCTTTAGAATTGACTAAACATAGTCTCCTAGTTTTATTTCTATTTCCAAAATAAGAAATTTCTCCTCCTATGTATTAGGGAGTGAGTAGACAAGTATATATTGGTTGTTGAGAACCTATAAATACATGTATAAGTAAAATTCAATGAATATATTTTGGGTGATCTAGCATTATCTAAATATATATTTTATAGAAGATTGTACTAGATCCATTTTGAATAATAGTAATTAAAAAGAGGTATTAGTAGTATCACAAGACAATATTATAGGAAAAGAAAGAAAACCTATAATATTTTAGGAACAATTCATTTGGGCCACCACACCAATTGTTACAAGTCACAGATCAAATGAACCTAGCTATCAAGTCCTTCCTACAAGCCATAGTCAAAAAACCAACACCACAATGGGTGATGTAATAGTCGAGGAACCTCTTGAAACCACTACCTTTTAGTTCTATTATTTTTATTAGGTAGGAAATTTTTCCATTATAAGCATCCCATCTTCTACATTGATAACTTTAAGAAACCCCTCTCAAAAAATATATAAAATTATGGCAAATCTTTCATTTTTTTAGGAAAAGTTATTAATTTCTATTATCAAATCTTTCTTTCTTTTTTTAAATAATATTAATTTTATTGGAATTTTTTTACATCACTAAAATTTTGTAGAAAAAATTGGCAAATATTGAAAAATAATAGGAAAATCCATTAATTATGATGATGAATCCATCCAATCTAAAAATAATTTTCATGGTAAAGTAGGGGCCTAAGGGTGGAAATTACTAATGGGTTTAATGGATAGACTATAATATTTACTTCCCACCATATTTTTAAAATATAATATAATATAATGGCCCTTATTACATTTTGCAAGGTAAAATGTACCCATGATCTGTAATTCTCACGAGGCTTAAAATTTTTTTTAGATCATTGATCTTACGACCCTCATCATACTCTACGAGGTAAAATGTACCCACAATTTATAATTATCATGAGACCCAAAATTGTGGGGCCCATGAATATTACAGATCGTGCGTACATTTAACCTTGTGACATACAACAAGGGCTATTAGATAATATTGTAAATCAATGGTAGAAACTAAAGATTAGAAATATGGTCATAAAGCAACTAATAATTATGATATACTTTTGGAAAATTAATATAGATTTCTACTATAATTTATAAAATTTAGGCGAATCTAATCTAATAGTGCATCGAATATTGTGGAAAATTTTGGAGTTAAATTTTTAACAAAATAAATTCTTTGGCGATTTAAATAAGTCTATAATAAACTTTTATAAAAATGTGGTGATTCAAGTCATGTTATAGCTCAAACTATTAGCCAATTTTGGATTCCCAAATTTCAACTATTAGCCAATTGGTGAATATTTTTCCCTGAAAAAATCATTGATCTTCTACCCTACCAAACTTCCATGGTTTGATCATGAAGGACCTAAAAACATGCTTATTTAAATTTGATTTCCTCTACTAAAGCTATGAATACACTATAGGTGGGCACCAATTTAATCTTTTCCAACAACACTCAAGGATGTTTCCTTGAGATGGACTATGGGATTTGGTAGAGTTATAGTAGCAAATTGAAGAACCATGAAGGAGAAATTTCTTAGGAATATAAAGACTAATATGTACATGAAGGTACATGAGGGGGGATGACATATTCAGGATGACACATAAAGAAGATAAATATTTGGAAGATTATGTGTAATGCATCTTGTTCTACTTGCAAGATTCTCAACAAAGCACTTATTGTCCTCTAACTCCTGTACAATAATATTGTTAAGGGGAGTTAATTAGGAATGTATATAAACTTTTGGTTTGATTGGAGATGGATATATCTTCTAAGTTTCATTTGATGATGTATGTAAAATTTGCAGAAACTATGAAGAAAACCCACAACCTAAGAGTAATGTCTACTACAAGGATAGTTGCAAGAGTTTCTAAAATGGATCTTATAAACCTCCTCAAAGATATGAAAATGAACATCATCAACCACATGAAAAAATAGCTTGACACACAACATGCAAGGAAGAAACATGAAGAAGAAAAGGTATCATTGGCTAATCATTGCTCCCATTTTCATCACAAGAATCTTTAATGTAGATTTAAATGATTAGAAAGCATAGAAAAATATATGTATGAGAGACCAATTTTTAAGTTGGTGGAATTTGAATATGGATATGTATTTTACCTAGCACAATGAAAACCATGGCCACAAAAAATTTTTATACCTCGGGATCCTTTCTCATATAATACTTTATTTCCTAGTTCATTTTCAAATATATTTTAATTGGTATAATGTATCATGGAACAACATACCTCCTAAAGCTTATAAAAAATAATTACAAACCAATTGTACACCTCAAAAATGGGTATAGCCAAAAAAACCATACCAATCACAAGTCCATAATCAACATAAAAAACCACCACATAATGCATGGAAGCAACAATGCAGAGGTAACCAACCTTGGCCTAATCTAAATACTAGCTTCCAATAGTAGCAACAAACCTTACCTCATTAACCAACCATTGTGCAAAGCAATTCTTCTCTTACTCCACCTACAATTACTCAATTACCATCTCAACCTGCACCTAACCCCAACAATAAACCTACTCAACCAACATATACTAGCATAAAATTTTAATACCCGACCTATGCATTTGCGATAAGTGATGTATATATTTGACTAGGACAAATGTAGGACCAACCACTCAACCTATCATGGAAATTCCATTAGAGATTCCATCCATTAACAATAATCATTAATTAAAAATAAGGTATAAAATATTGAGAAAGACCCATCATAGATAGAAATCATGAACTAAGATCCTCCATTTCTAGAAAGGTTGGCTATGAAAAAGAAATAATTTGAACCTTAGTTTGATTTCTTAGGGAAATTGAAAAATGTTCATGTCAAAATTCCCTTGTTTCAAAAAATTATGTGTCAATTTACACCAAGACCATGAGGAGTTTTGTCTAACAAAACTGTGGCAAAAGGGTAAAGACCCACAAGCTATCAAAGTTATGGGGAAAATTGTAGACATTATGTTTGGAAATATAGTTCTAAAATATTTTTACCTCGGTACCCCAATTGTAGTTGTTCATATTACTGGCATCCTCATATGAAACACTTTGATTGACTTAGGTGTTGTCACTAATTTAACAAGGAAACAATACAAAACTTAAAAAATTGATCTTCATCCTACCCCCACAATAATCCAATTATAAGATTTTTCAAATGTTAAAATAGAAAGGATTATTATGAATGTCAAATAGAATTCATGGTCTTATAGCCAAAGGCCAACCTAGGAGGATACCTATTGATACTAAGAAGACTATGGTTGACGAAAAATGATACAACACCAGTGAATTCTGCTATTCTAGACCCCAAGGCTTGAAAAAGCATTCTCATTGGAGAAAATCAAGGTGACTTTGGGGGGGGGGATAATTTTCCTATATTTTCTGAGATTAGTTTTGGAATGGAAATAACTTTTCCAAACTTCATTGTTGAAATAATAGTTTCTTTAATGGATGATGCATTGGCTGGATTTTTTTCCCTTTCATCCCTATATTGATATAGTCTAATGTTGGTCTACTATTAAATGGCATCTGAAGGGAAACTTGATGTGAGTGTCATGGTAGGGGGACTATGCCTCTTCAATTTCATATCCAAGGATGATCTTTTGTTGATCCTCTCTTCAAGCCCCTAGTTATATGACAAGCATAATTTATCTCTTTGATATTTCAAAGGAAATGATAGGTACACAATCATATAAATTTAGAATTGGGAAATGATCTAGAGTTAGCCCCAAGTTCACAAAACCTCACAATAATATACAAAAAATATCACTAATGTGAGAGGAAACCATGAAGTAAAGAATAGTTGATAATTATTCAACCTATTACTTAATTTTTATCAATAATTTCCAATAATTTTTCTTTTTTTTACAATCAAGTTTAGATAGTTTTAGAAGAACTTATCAAAGTTATCGATAATTCTTATAAATTTGTCAAAATAACTTTTGATCCTTACAAATTAAGGTAAAATTTTGTGTGTTAATTAAAGCATATATTAAATTCATTCATATTTAGTTCCAAAATTAAAGAACATTTACATGAGTTCTTTTGTGAAATCAACCTACAATGAACTTTGAGTGAAAACTAGTGCATCAAGCCTTGACTATCAAAGCTTTTTAAGAAAATATTTTTTCTTAGAATTTAAAATCTTTCAAGAGAGATAAGATTGTGTTTGTAGATTTTATCTTGTTGTTTGTGTATACAAACCACCTCAACAATATTTTGGATTCCATCCTTGTTAACCATTCTCCTTTCCATTTAATGAATAGCACATAGTGGAGCAATGTGTTGAGTTCACAATTGATTCAATGATTATTAGAGACTTGAAGAGTGGATCAATTTTTTTTTGGGATGGTTGATCATGCATCTCACTTGTACACTTTTTGAAATTTTTACTTGATGATATTGTAGTTCCTTTCATCCTTTCATTGATATTCATACTCATATATCTAGTATGGATTGTATTCCAAAATTTGTGAATTTTGGTTACTTGAACCTTGGTGTTCTTTCATGCACTCTAGTTCTTGAGGCTTGTGTTGAGATTATGTATCCTATAACACCTACTTATTTAGATTTTAGTATTTCTTTGACTTGACATACTTTTTATTAGAATGTTTATAGTCTTTCAAATTTAACTTTGTGGGATGAATTTTGATAGGTATCATAGATTTTTTTGTATGTCTTATCTTACAAATTTGACAAACAAACTTTAGGATATCCATTTCATCTTTTATGGTAGTTACATCACACCTAAATGATCACATCATCTTTGTCTTTGGATATATTTTTAATGCATATTCATAGGTTTTTGGATTGATTTCATCTTATTGGATTGTGGCATCCATTGATTCTAACAAATTATACTCTTGAGTAGCTTTCATAGGCACACATCATGAGACTTATTACTTGATATATCTTCTTAGAGTTGGATTTTCTTCTATGTAACCATTTTATTTATTTAATCCTAGGGGAGTAATTTTTTATTAGTTTTGGATCTTCTTTAGTACTCATCTTCAAGCATTTACCATTGGCATAGGAGCTACTTCTTTGTGGGAGATATATAGTCTCTTTGTTTCTCTCTTATTGGGGGATATAGATTGTATATTCTTGATGGATGTATTCCCTGGAAGGTCATGTTGAGTCCTTCCATCAATTGTACATATTTGTTTGATATGTTCTCTCTTTTGATAGGGTTTTTTCCTACAAGATTTTCTCCTTCACTCAACTTGCAATAGATATTTATACATGGATACCTCATGAGGGCTTATTTTTCGAACTCATCTTTCCATGTTTTCATTTGTTCGATCCTTCCTAAGATTCACTTAAGGGTTCTATTGGTATGAACGAGGTAATTCCCTAATTATTTTCCCTCTCGGGTCCTATTCATAGCTAGTTATTTAATTTTACTCAAGGAACATTTAGGTCATTTAATTTTTGTGTCTCATATCATATGATTATGGAAAAAGTTTCATAATGTTATTCTTAACCATCTCTCACCTTCCTATATAATCAAGGTTCCTCTTGTACATTATGTATGATATTATGTCATCATATATATTGTATAATCCATGATTCATTTCTTGCTACTTTCTTATGAAAGTTTTTTTCATACAAGTGATCCTAGTTGCTTGAGTATATTAGGTGGCTCTTAAATATCTCAAACATTAACATGTCATTTGAATATTTATACAATCTTATAGTAACTATTAGTCCTTCATAGTTGAAATTGATGTGAATGCTAATTTTTATGTGTTAAATATGATCTCATTAAAAATTTTAAACGCCACCTAATAAAGGAGTGTATTAAATTAAAATAATAATTAAAAATAAAATAATTTTTATTCTATTTTTAAAGGAGAAAATACTTAAAATTAAGAAATATTTTTCTCATGATAAATAAGAAAAATACTTCAAAATCTGCATTTCTCTAGATTACATAATGTGTCATTTATTATTTAGAGAAATTTTACCATTCAAAGATTTGTTTTCCTAAAATGGTGTGACATTTATTTAAGATAGTCTTCATTATTCAAATTTGAAAAACATGCAACAAACGTGTACATGAATTAAAGGAAAGTAGATTATTTCATGTGCAATAGTTCACCCATAAGCCTTCATTCATCCCTCAAACTTGTTGAATTTCTTCATTGGTCTTTATTCTTTACCCTTTCAAACACATTTTTTAAGTATTTGACAACTAGAGGCCAAAACACGACCAAGCCCAAAACATTGATTATCATTGATTTGCATTTACTTTGTGTAATATTGTAAAATTTCACCCTAGGGGCAATTTCACATTCACACATTTGGCCCTACATTTATTATGCCTAATTGCATTTATGATAAAAACCTTATGGATCAAAATTTTGTGATTTTGATGCCGCATGGACCAATGATGAAGCAACAACATTTAACCACCTCATTTCCTAGAAAATCATGAGTCAGACGCTTGCACGTCATGGAGATGTCTGCATGGCGTGTTAGCATCAATGTGGTTTCTCAAAGTTTGAAATGGGAATCTCAAAATCTTGACTCGTGACACATGTCCCTACAACTAGAATTTTGAGTGTAATGGATCATCCTACCTCACGCAACAAAAAAACTCTCTTTACTCTCATTTTGAGGTTCTATCTCATTCTAACACTTAAATCTTTCAATCTCACTCTGGGTGATCCCACAAAGCTGGTTTACAATTTTTGGGAGATTATGATTTTTGCTGAAATCGCATATTTTTAGAAAATATAATGATTTAAGCCTTAAAAAGTTCCATTTAAAGCATTCCAATTGAAGAGAGTTTGATCAGACTACCTTAGATCAAACCCCCTTGGATAAAACCCCACTAGTTTTAAACCATGCCTATAACATAGTCTCCTTTACACCTATCAAAATGTTGATAAAAAACCACTTTTGATTTACCTTTTGGGGGATCAAATGAATTCATTTAAAATTTATTATTTTTAACTATGTAGTCCTTATTATAAGCTTCCCAAAAAGTATAATTTTAAATAAATTTAATTTTATTATTATATTTATTTTTTATTTCTTGTGAATGTAGGTTTTTCATTGAAAATCAAGCTCTCTATTTTGCACGTGGAAAAATAGAATATTATTAAAAAAAATTGAAAAATATGAGTGCACCAGATATTGAAGTCCTTAATCCAACAAAAATTAAAAATTGAATTTTGATATTGATAAGGTAGGGTTGGATGGGAATCTCACTGTCCCATGCTCAGGTCCTTGTTCTCAAGAACTTCTAGGGGACTTCTTCACCTTAACCTCTAGGTCCTAACATAGATATAGGAACCCTTGGTATTACTGGCCAACCCCTCTATCAACATACCTCCATACTACCAAGCCATTCTTGGTGCTTTGCCACTTTCTTTCCTTGACCCTTAATTCCTCCTAAAGGCCAATTTCTCTCAACATTCAACTAGATACTTGCAGAGGTGTAGGAATGTTGTAAAAGCTTCTAGGTAATCTATCTAGGGTTCTTATGCCATCACAAGACCCCAACTATCCATCGCTTCCACTAAACCCCCTACTAGGGTTAGGAAGGGCTACAAGCCTAGAGCCCTAATTAGGTCTCCTATTCCAGGTAAATTGCAATTTTCTTCAAAACCCACCAAAAGACCTAGGTTATTTGCTTGGATTGGTGATTCCTATGTCCAAACCTTAAAGATTCTTGAGGTCTTGAGCCTGTACAGGCCATACACTGCCCATTCATAAAATTTACCCGAAAGCTAGGGTTTGAAGGTTCTTCCAGACTGATTTCAGATTGTCAAAGATTTCTCACACCAAATGGATTGGTGGAGCCTCTTCCTAATCACCAGGCCTTGCTAAGACCTCCAACTAAATTCTCCAAAAATAATTTCTCCAAAAACTGAGCACCTCTGCAAGTTGTGTGACTTTTACTCCTGGTCTTTCCTAGCCAGACCCTGCCTGGCTCGCCTAGGGCAAGACCTTGCCAGCATCTCCTGCACCCAACCAAAACCTACCAACTACCATATGTACAAGCATGGTGTCTAGGCACTATTTCCAAGAGGTCGTATAGTTTGTACGGTGGAAAAGTGCTCTAACACCCCATTTCCTAAACATAGTCTGGTTCAGACCAAAAATTGATCAAAGTTAAACTATTTACAATAAATGCTTGCAAAATAAACAAAGAAGCTATTAAACCTTACAAAATGCTTGTAAATAACCAACACTACATTCTCCAATCCAAACAGTAGCAAAACTAATCAATTTGAACTCAATTAAAATGCAAAAATCAAGAATTTATGTGCACAATGTTGTTTTCTTCAATTTCTCAAGATTTCACTAAAACACAAAAGCTTCTAACCCTGCTCCAGGGTCGATTCATCCCTTAAATAGGCTCCCAAAATATTTTAGCTTCTTGGGTCGAGCCTTTTGATGACCTAAAACAAAATTTATAAAACCCAATGTGTTTTTCAATCTTTGGCAACTTTTGACAACTTAGCCAAAATGATGTTCTAAACCTATTTAACTCTTAACAACCTCTTTCCCAAAGATCAAAAACACCTCAAAACTCAATGCACAATGGTCTACATGACCTTATGAAAACCAAAACAAAAATTAACCCTCTAGGTTTATTCTTTACCTAGGAAACTACCTATTGTTCCTTAGGTGCTCCTGCACCATTCTCCCCCTCTCAGCTCAAACACTAAGGATTGGAAGGAGAGATCACTGATAGGTCAATGCCCTGCTTTTTGAATTCAGCTTCATCCACCCAAGTAGCCTTAGATTCATTCTTTTTCTTCCACTTGATGAGGTGTTCCATGTACACCTTGTGTCTTGTGGCCTTCTTCACCCTTGACTCCAAGATCTTCTCTGCCTAAGACTTTTCCTAAGTAGGTAATGACATGTTGCTAATTTCCTTGAAGATCTCCTTACTGTCCTAATCCAAATCCTTGACTATTCCCTTATACTTGATCAAATCAGCAATGTTGATTACTAGTGAGATTCCTAGATCGGTGGGTAACTCCACCTTGTATGCATTTTGACCATACTTGGCCAATATCTTACATGGACCCACTCTCTTCATCTACAACTTGGTTGAAATTACTTTCTACGACCTTGAATTGTTAAGGTGGACCATAACATAGTCCCCTACTTGAAATTGCACATCTTTCCTTATTAAATCTACCTTCTCTTTCAACTTGTGAGTAGCCTCAGTGACTTTCTTCTTTACCTGCTCCTGAATCTCCTTCATGGTCTGACTGAAGTCTTCTACATGTCCACTCATATTCTCCATAGATCCAAGGTCTCTGAGCTCACAAATTCCTCTTGGGTGCATTCCATACACAACTTCAAAAGAACTTTTCCCTATAGTTCTATTGACACTGTCATTATAAGCATACTCAACTTGTGAGATAACCATATCCCATGTTTGTCCATACTCCTTGGTTAGACACCTTAAAAGATTACCTAACACTCTGTTAACCACCTCTGTTTGACTATCAGTCTGAGGATGGTAAGCTGATCCAAATGATAGATTAGTACCCAATCTGCTCCATAGAGTCTTCCAAAAGTGACTCATGAACTTCACATCTCTGTCAGAAACTATGCTTAAAGGTAGTCCATGGATCCTTACAACTTCTTTGAAAAAGAGATGAGCTACGTAACTAGCATCATGAGTAGTTTTGTAAGGGATAAAATGACTCATCTTGCTAAATCTGTCCACTACCACATAAATACTGTCAAAACTAGTCTTGGTCTTAGGAAGGCCTACCACAAAATCCTTGCTCACACACTCCCATGGTCTATTAGGAATGGGCTGGGGTTGATATAAACCAGCATTTCTAGCTCCTCCCTTAGCTTTCATACACACAACACATTGTTCCACATACCTTTTAACATCTCTTGCCAACTTAGGCCAATAATAGAATCTTTGTACTAGCTCTAAGGTCTTATTGATGCCAAAATTCCCACTAAGACTGCCATTATGCTTTTCTTGAATCAGATTTTCCCTCATTAACCCTCTTGGAACACATAACTAATTGCCCTTAAACAACAACCCACTTTGCAAAGTATACTCTAAGTATTGGCTATGGAAATGGTTCTCAAAGTTAGAACATACCTTATAGGCCTCTGAAAAGTCTTCATCCTCTCCATATAGGTCCTTGAAACTCTCTATGCCAATGCTCTTGAGCTGTATCTCTTGCACTGTCAACAATCTCCTGCTCAATGCATCTGCCACCTTGTTCATTTGTCCTTTCTTACAGTGCTTGATGGTAAAAGTAAAAGCTTGGATGTATTCTATCCATTTCAAATGCCTATTACTTAACTTATCTTGAGTGTTGATAAAGCTAAGTGCCTGATTGTCAGTAAAAACCACAAACTCCTTGGGTAGAAGGTAATGCCTCCATTTTCTAAGTGACTGAACCAAAGAATAAATTTCTAAGTCATAGGTGGAATAATTCTTCTTTGCTTCATTGAGCTTCTCACTAAAGAAGGCTATAGGCCTGCCCTCTTGACTAAGCACTTCTCCTACTGCCACTCCACTTGCATCACATTCAACAGTGAACAACTTGTCAAAACTAGGTAACAAGAGAATAGGTTGAGTTGCCACTTCTTGTTTCAGTTTCTCAAACCCTTTCTCAGCTTCTTGTGTCCACACAAACTTATTTTACAAACCACCCTTGATTGTATCTAGGACTGGTGCACATATACTGCTGAAGTTCCTTATGAATTTTCTATAAAATTGGGCCAATCCATGAAAACTCCTTACCTTTGTCCCTATGGTTGGTGTAGGCCAATTTAGGATGGCTTCCACCTTGCTTGGATCCATCTTTAATGAGCCTTTGGACACTACAAAACCTAGATACACAAGCTCTTGCTTGAAGAACTGACACTTCTCTAGACTGATTGCTAACTTCTCTTCTTGCAACCTTCTAAGAACTTGCTCCACATGTTTCAAATGTTCTTCTGCAGTCTTGTTGTATATGAGGATGTCATCAAGGTACACTACCACAAATATCCCTGTAAAGTTCTTGAGCACTTCATTCATGAGTCTCATGAATGTGCTAGGAGCATTGGAGAGACCAAATGGCATCACTCTCCACTCATATAACCCATCATTTGTCTTAAATGTTGTCTTCCACTCATCACCATTCTTAATTCTAATCTGATGGTATCCACTCTTGAGATCCAACTTTGTGAAGAATTGAGCACCTCCAAGACAATCCATCAAGTCTTCAATTCTAGGAATAGGAAACCTATACCTAATGGTGATCCTATTTATTGCTCTAGAATTAGTACATAACCTCCGCTTACCTCCCTTCTTGGTTTCTAAAACCAATGGTACTACACATGGGCTGATGCTCTTTTGAATCAATACTTGATCCAATAATTCTTGCACTTGCCTAGCTACCTCCAAATTCTGATCTAGTGTGAGTTTGTATGCTGCCTTGTTAGGTAATGAGGCTCCAGGTATGAAGTCAATTTGATGACTTATGGCTCTCTTTGGTGGTAAAGTTGCAGGTGTACCATCACTAACTATGCTCTTGTACTTATCAAGTAACCTTTGGACTACTTCTAGTAAGACTGTCTTTTCAGCCTTGTCTTCTTCTTTAGGTTGCAACACAACCACATATCCTTCATTCCCTTGGTGTAGGTTCTTAAGAAACTCCTTACCACTGCTCAACATGATGTTTGGTGTCTTTGACTATACTTCATCTTCTTCTATCAGTGACTACAGCTTGAAGGTTCTTCCATCCTTTTTGAATGAAATGGTATTCTCTTTCCCATCATAAATAGCACTCCTGTCATATTGCCATGGTCTGCCCAGTAGTAGATGGCATGCATCCATGGGTAATACATCATAAATTAACTTGTCTTTATATCCTCCAATGGAGAACTCCACCGTTACTTGCTCATTAACTAAAACACTCTGCCCTTTGTTCAACCATGTGACCTTGTAAGGGTTAGTATGAGGTACTTTCTCCAATTTTAGTTTTATTACTGCCTCCTCTGAAATTATATTGTCTGTTGAACCTGAATCTACTATGACTTTGCATACTTTACCAAGTATCTTGCACCTTACTCTAAATAGAGCTCTCCTCTATTTTGGTTCCTCTTTAACCGGTTGTCTGATCAAAACCCTATTGAACATCAGATTCTCTCCTACCTTAGATTCAATATGACTGACCTTAGATGCCTTAGGACTCATGGTGTCCTCTTGTGCATAAGCCACTCTCTTTTCATTGCTTGATGAAGATGCTTTCTCTAGGCACCTATAAGCAGGATGGCCTATGTGATTACAATGATAACACTTCATGTTTGCAAAATAAGAATTGCTCCTGCCTTCTCCTCTTCCTCTGTTTGAACCTCCTTGAGGTCCTCTACCTCTATTATATCCTCCTCTAGAAGATGTTTCACCTCCATGCTCTGTGAGTTTAGACTCACCTTGATTTCTTTGGTCACTACCTCTTCCTTGGTAGACACCACGCTGTCCTCTTTGATCTCTGACTTTGCCTCTGCCCTTAGAAGTCTGATCTTGCTTCCTCTTGTTCCTTTCTTCAATCTTTATGGCCAACTGATAGCACTGGTGTACTGTCTTAGGACTTAAAAGAGCCATCTCCTCTTGGATGTTCCATTTCAAACCGTTAAGGTATCTAGCTACCTTAAGACTTTCATCCTCTGTCACATTGGACCTCATACAAAGTTTTTGAAACTCTTCAATATAAGTGTTTACATCTTGGTCTCTTTTCCTTAAGCTCTACCTCTTCTTGTGTAGTTGAATCTCATAGTCATCTGGCATGTAGGCTTCTTTCACCTTGGCAACCATTCCTTTCCAAGTTGATATGGGTTGTTTGCCTTCTTTTTGCCTCTCTATCTGAATGAACTTCCACCATGTCAAGTCTGATCCTCTCAATCTTGACTTAGAAACCTTCACCTTTTGTGCTTTGGTGACTCCATCACACTCAAAATGATTCTCCATGCCTTCTATCCAATCCATGACTAGGTCAGCTTCCATTTTTCCACTAAAAAGTGGTATGCCTTCAAGTGCTTTCCCACTCAAAGTTTTCAATGCCTTCAAGAAAGGATCCTCTTTCAAAATAGGGTTAGGTTCAGGGGTCTTATCTTCCTCTACAACCTCTTCTTCCTTTGGTATTCTTCCTTCAAATTGTGCAGTCCTCACTGCTTGTTTAAGCTAAGCTATCCTTTCCCTCAATTGTCTATTATCTTCCTCCTACTCTTCAACCATCTTGGCCAATTGTGCATTTTTCACCATAACGGTAGTATCACTTGAATCAACCTCTGACATATATTACTCTTTCCCAAATCTTTAACTTGCTCTGATACCAATCTGATAGGGTAGGGTTGGATGGGAATCTCACTATCCCATGCTCAGGTCCTTGTTCTCAAGAACTTCTAGGTGACTTCTTCACCTTAACCTCTAGGTCCTAACATAGATATAGGCACCCCTGGTATTACTGGCCAACCCCTCTATCAACATACCTCCATACTACCAAGCCATTCTTGGTGCTTTGCCACTTTCTTTCCTTGACCCTTAATTCCTCCTAAAGGCCAATTTCTCTCAACATTCAACTAGATACTTATAGAGGTGTAGGAACGTTGTAAAAGATTCTAGGTAATCTATCTAGGGTTCTTATGCCATCACAAGACCCCAACTATCCATCGCTTCCACTAAACCCCCTGCTAGGGTTAGGAAGGGCTACAAGCCTAGAGCCCCAATTAGGTCTCCTATTCTGGGTAAATTGCAATTTTCTTCAAAACCCACCAAAAGACCTAGGTTCTTTGCTTGGGATTGGTGATTCCTATGTCCACACCTTAAATATTCTTGAGGTCTTGAGCCTATATAGGCCGTACACTACCCATTCATAAAATCTACCCAAAAGCTAGGGTTTGAAGGCTCTTCCAGACTGATTTCAGACTGTCAAAGATTTCTCACACCAAATGGATTGGTGGAGGCTCTTCCTAATCACTAGGCCTTTCTAAGACCTCCAAATAAATTCTCCAAAAATAATTTCTTCAAAAACTAAGCACCTATGCAAGTTGTGTGAGTTTTACTCCTTGTCTTTCCTAGCCAGACCCTGCCTGGCTCGCCTAGGGCAAGACCTTGTCAGCATCTCCTGCACCCAACCAGAATCTACCAACTACCATAGGTACAAAAATGGTGTCTAGGCACTATTTCCAAGAGGTTGTATAGTTTGTACAGTGGAAAAGTGCTCTAGCACCCCATTTCCTAAACATAGTTTGGTTCAGACCAAAAATTGATCAAAGTTAAACTATTTACAATAAATGCTTGCAAACTAAACAAAGAAGTTATTAAACCTTAAAAAATGATTATAAATAACCAATAATACATTCTCCAATCCAAACAGTGGCAAAACTAATCCATTTGAACTCAATTAAAATGCAAAAATCAAGAATTTCTGTGCACAATGTTGTTTTCTTCAATTTCTCAAGATTTCACTAAAACACAAAAGCTTCTAACCCTGCTCCAAGGTCGAGTCATCCCTTAAATAGGCTCCCAAAATATTTTAGCTTCTTGGGTCGAGCCTTTTGATGACCTAAAACAAAATTTATAAAACCTAATGTGTTTTTCAATCTTTGGCAACTTTTGACAACTTAGCCAAAATGATGTTCTAAACCTATTTAACTCTTGACAACGTCTTTCCCAAAGATCAAAAAAACCTCAAAACTCAACACACAATGGTCTACTTGACCTTATGAAAACCAAAACAAAAATTAACCCTCTAGGTTTCTTCTTTACCTAGGAAACTGCCTGTTGTTCGTTAGGTGCTCCTGCACCAGATACATACAAAAAAAGTTGTGTTATACAGTCCTCCTATGTCTGAATTGTAATTTTTTTGACTATAAAACTTGATTAAGGAAAAAATATTCAATAAAAAACTATAAAACCAATTGGAAGCACTAGATATTGTAGTTACAAATCTAAATTCAAAAAAAATAGAATTTTATCCTTCATAGAAAAAAATTATGTGTTATATGGTGAGCGTCACTACTTTAAAACAATGTTTACTGAAAAAACCAGTTTTGAAAGGAGATGGAAAAAGAAGTGCAATCTAATTCCAAAAATTTTGAAAAATATATATTTAGAATCTATAGAAAATATGTCACAAATCACTAGTTTGCATCATCTTCAAATTCCCCATAGTTTAGCCGCTATAGGTTCCTGAAAGTGAAGATTTAGTTAGAAAAAATTAGTTCAATGTCTAGTTTGGCCAAAACTTATAAATCACTATTGTGGGATCACCCCTCTATTCTCTGCTTCTTCTCTTCTTGATTTTTCTTCCACGGTGAATCCCTGCTAGACCAAGGTCCCTCCAACATCCAAATATCTCTTGCAAGCATTCAATAGTGCATCTGTTTAGTCAAGAGGGAGCCACAAACTATTGGTAATGCTCATTTTTGTCTATTTGTGAATAGATAAATCATTCATTTTCTATCTTATGATACAGGTTCTCTTCCTTAAGTGGGGATTGCTTTCATCACCTCATATTTTTTTACTTTTTCCACTTTTTCTATCCATCTTGTTTTCTATGGATGCGGGAACACCAAAACAAAGGTTTGATTGTGGCAAGCCCCAAAACAACCCCAACATTTTTCCTCGTTTGTCTTGTGTGCAGGTTGTTCAAGTGAAGCTTGGATGAATATTTCCAATGCAGGACCTTTTGTAAGTCAATATTTCACTCTTTTTAATGTTTTCTAGCATTTGCTACTTTTTGTTAATTTTTTAGTTAGACATACCTTATATTTGAATATGTTAGCATGATTGTTTCATTTTTGTCCAAGGTTTTAGATCTCCATCCTTACAAGATTCCAACACCCTTCTAGGACTACAATGCATCACATTGGCATCCTGATCATGTGCTATTGTCCTTTTCCCAAGAGCTACCCCTTCTATGACTAAGATCTCCTAATTCTACTCTTTCGGTTTCTTACACAGTTTGTCTGAAAGTCATTCATGATATTTTGTTCTTTGCAATTTATTCATTCAGCCTTCCAGTTTGATTAAGCTAAGTTTGAGGTAGTTTAGGGAAATTCATTCCCTAGGATTCTCTTGGAAAACAAGAGACTCATGAGCAATGGATCCCCCTTTTCTACATTTTGGTGAACCCAATGTGAAACATGTAAGATCTTTTTTTGTAATGTTTTAATTTTTATGATAACACTTTCTCTAAGGAGGATTTTAATACATTGGATGATGCCCTAGATTATTTCTTAAAAGCATCTTCCTCTATTTGCAAATCTTCTGAACAAACTTCTTCTTCACAAACATTCACTTCCTCTTCATAAGCTATAGAGACGGTGAACATTGTTTTAGTCTCTATTGCTTCCCCAAGGCCTAAGAGACCCATTGTTTACTCGACTCTAGCTAGTCCCTCTCCTAAGAAGATTCATTATATCTATGGGGTCCTATATTATAAGGATTCAATAGATATATATACAAGGTTTGTAAGAGCTACATACTATACTTCTTATAATGTCATAGGGCACACATAAAACACTAGAAGGAATCAACAAAACTTGAATCAACAATCTTATGTTCCTACACCTCAAACTACTAAAGTTCCTACTTCTTTACCACCTTCTCAACCAAGTCTTCCTTTGGATCCTAAACTTGTGACTAAAGCACCTAGAGACTATGATCTTGTCAAGCAACTTTGTGTTACTCCAGCTAAGATCTCGCCTTGGGATTTTCTTCAAACTGCTCTAGTTTACCAAGGTACACTTCAGGAAGCCTTGCAAAAGATCCTATTTCCCACCTCCATTAGGGTGGTGGATGTTAATTTCCATGTGTATTTGCTGAATATTATGTTCTATCTGCAAGAAATCCCGCAAGCGGACCCTCTAATGATCATAGTTAGCGTTAACAGTATTGGTATTAGATGTACCCACATTAACACCAGTTTGGTTCTCAATGTTTATGCTATGGATCTACTACCTAAGATTAACATTGATTCTTCTTCTTTAGCTACTTCTTTATACATTCATGGATTTGATAATGTTGGTCGACAAGCCCTAGGCATAATAATCTTGCCTTTGCTGCTAGGACCCATTACCTTACCCACTTTAGTGTATGCAATGCTTGGCTCCTTACCTTATAACCTTCTTCTAGGAAGATCGTGGATTTATGATATGGGAGTTGTAACTTCTACTCTACATCATTCTTTAAATTTTGTAAGTAATAATCAAGTGGCTATGATTAAGGATAATCTTGAAGCTATCCACCTATGTGGGTTGGCAGCTGCTAGTCGGGCCTCGATTGCTTCCAATATTAAGAATTTTATTATGTTTCTAACCTCTAATACATTGACATGCTCTTCAATGGTGTCATCCATAGAGATCGTCCCCAAAGTGAGTGTCCCTAAAGAGGAATAGCCTAAAGATAAATTCCTAAGTCTTCCCCTTCTACTTCTACTGAATCAAATGCATGTCTTGGTGATGATTGGGGATCCTTGGACTTCTCAAAATTTCTTATCAAAGAATACAAAGTGAATCCCATCCACCTTTTATCTTGCAATACCTCTAAACACCTCTACTAATAAATTTGATCAACCTCCTGCTAAGAAGGGAAGTTGTGATCCTATCCAGGAATCTAGTTGTTCCCTTACTAAGGAGGATAATCAAGTTTCTGCTAAAGAGGTTAATGTTTGTAATCCTAATGAGAAGGATTGTTTTGGCCTCATAGATGCATTTGAAAATCATTGGTGGAATGATGCTCTCTATGTAGAACCACCTCCTTCTGAGGCTTTGCAAAAACATTATGGCCTTGGATACAAGCTTGTTTCTAAGTATGGTTATAGGCATAAGGGTATTGGGCATATTGAACAAGGAATTTGGGTTCCTATCCAAGCTAAGACTCGCAAGCATAACTTGGGACTAGGGTGCACTATTGAACAATCTAGGCAAGAACCATGGTGGAGTGTTAACATGATTTCAATTGAACCTCTCAATATGGTTCATCTTGAACTAATAGGGGATAAAATAGAACCTGAAAAAGTTCCTCTAAGTGTCTTCTCCTCAGAGGAAGTGCTAGAAGAATTCTTAGGTGCCTATTCCCACTTGCCTTGTTTTCACCATAAGTGACGATTCTCGTATTGCTTGAATAAATAAGCATACTTCAAAGAATCTATTTTGAATATGGACGAGGAGGCTCCTCTATCTAACATTGATGATGGTGTTCTGATAACTCATCCTGAAGACCACATTCCTCTCCTTGAGGGAGATACTGATGAAGTTTTCATGTATGCTAAATCCTCTAAAAAGGTGATTAAGATAAAAAAATTCCTTTCTTCAAGAGAATTTGAAGAGCATTTCGATCTTTTAAAATCCTATCTTGATATCTTCGCTTGGTCATATGAGGACATGCTCGATATTGCCAAGTCTATAGTGTTTCACAATATCGTCCTATGCCTTGATGCCAAGCCTATTAAACAAAAGATCTGAAAGATGAATCCCAAGGTTGCATTGTTGGTCAAGACTAAGATAGAGAAGCTAGTAAAAGGAGGCTTTATCCGTCCCATCAACTATTTGCCTTGGATCTCAATTATTTTTGTCATTAGCAAACTTGATGGTCATATTCATGTGTGCATTGAATTCCATGATATTAACAAGGCTTCTCTTAAGGATGATTTTCCATTGCCTAATCCTGATATGATTGTAGACTCAACCTCAGGCTATGCCTTGTTATCCTTCATGGATGGCTTATTGGGCTATAACTAGATTCATATTAACCTACAAGATCAATATAAGACAGCCTTTACTACCCCTTGGGATACTTTCTGTTATGTGTTCATGTCACTTGGGTTAAAGAATGTAGGTGCAACTTGACAACGAGAAATGACCCTAATATTTCATGATTTCATTCACAAAATCTTAGAAGACTACATTGATGATATCTTGGTGAAATCTATAAATTTTCAAGATCACATAGGAAATATTTGTCTCTTCTTTGAAAAACTTCGAATCTACAAGATGAGGCTAAATGGACTCTTAAGTGTGTCTTCGGTGTGGATGCAAGAGAAATTTTAGGATTTATGGTCTCTCATCGCAGAATTGAAGTCGATACAAATAAAATTGATGTGATTGTTAACATGCCTCCGCCTAGGAACATCTCTCAGCTTCAAAGTTTGCAAGGGAAGGTTCAGGCTATTCATAGATTCATATCTCATTTGGTTGGTCGTACCCTTCCATTCACTCACTTGTTGAAGAAATATGTTTGTTTCATTTGGGATGATGAGTGCCAAAAATATTTTGAACCAATCAAAAGTTATCTATACAATCCTCCTGTCTTAATGTCAACTATGCAAGATAGACCATTTTTTCTATACCATTTTGCATCACCTATGCTTTAATAGCCTTGCTTTCTCAATATGATGATGATGGTAGAGAAAGAGTAGTCTACTACATTAGTTGTGTTATTGTTGATTATGAAACTCATTATTCTACCATGGAGAAACAATGTATTACTCTTGTCTTTTCTATGCAAAAGCTAAGACATTATCTTTTTCATGTTGAAACACACGTTATTGTGAAGTGTGATCTTCTCAAACATTTATTTAATAGTGTTGACCTTGTTGGAAGGTTGGTGAAATGGGTAATGTTTCTTTATGAGTTTGACATAAATTTCATGACTTAGAAGTCAATAAAAGGTCAAGTGGTTGCCAATAAATAGGACAATGCTCCTTCATCTTGTTCCTTCCCTAGTCTGGACTTGTTTCTTGTTGTAGATATTTTCAAAATTAGTCACAATCTTGTATGGGAAATGTATTTTGATGGATTGAGATGTTAAACTAGCTCCAAGGCAGGTGTAGTTTTGATCTCTGCCGAGGGTAAGCTATTCCCTCTCTCCTTTCGATTAGAATTTCAATGTACTAATAACATCACTAAGTACGAAGTCCTTATTATCATCTTGTGTGTCATGATCACATTAAACATAAGGATCTTCACATACATGGTGATTTTGAACTTATTGTGAATTAGATAATAGGAGTGTAACAAGCCAAGAAAAATAATGTGTATTAGTATTGGGATTTGGCTTTATCCTTGATTGATTCTCCTCTTTCATAATAGATAGTGTCACTAGGAGCGAAAACCAACATGCATATGCCATGGTGAGTGCTACCTTCCTAGTGCCCTCAGATAAGGACATGAAGGAATACCAGTTTTTGGTTCATATTCTTCCCTCTCTTGTCAATTTTGATCAACGTAAATTTGATACTCTTGTGTGTGCTCATGTGGACTCAAAGGAATGGTACTCTAACATTTACAACTATCTAATGACTAGAAATTTTCCTTGTGATGCGACAAAGAATGATCGCACTCAGATATGAAAACTTTCACCTTGCTATGTTGTACTGTCAGATGTTTTCTATCAAAAATCTTGCAGTGAATAGTGAAAATCACCCTTCTATGGGCCCACCTGAGTATATATAGGCCCCCTGGGCTAATTTTCCCAGTGTTTGTGGTCCCCTTATTTTTTCTAATAATTAGGAGGGGGCATATACTCACCTCTTTATCATATTTTTCTTCTTAACCACCGAATTTTTCTTGAACATGAACTTCTCACCTTGGTAGTTTCTTCTGATTTTTGAACTGACCTAAAATTTGAAGTTTTGTAGAACAAATTCTTACACAAGCTTTCATGATAAATGCTATATTTTTCATTGAGTTTGATCACTGAGGGCATCATCATTACCTACCTGCTCAACCTTTATGGCCTTTATAATATCCTTTTTGGCATGTAAATCTATAAAAAAATTAAGTTTCTAAATTCACTTTCTTTTCTACTTTAGTGTGGTTGATTTTTCCAAAATCTAGCCCACTAAAGTGGGGAAAAAATGTAATGTCATAAAATTGCACCCTACAGGAAATTTCACATTCGTGCATTTTCCCTGCATTCATTATACCTAATTGCATTTATGACAAGAACATTATGGGTTGGAATTTCACAATTTCAACGCCACAAGGACCAATGATGAAGCAATAACATTCTGCCACCTCATTTCTTGAAAATTGATGAGTCAAATACTTGCACAATGTGCAGACATCCACACAATGCGCTAGTGTCCACATGGTTTCTCAAAGTTTGAAATGGGAATCTCATAATCTTGACTCATGACACATGTCCCTGTAGTTAGAATTCTAAGTGTAATGGATCCTCCCACCTCATGTAGCAATAAAACTCTCTCTTTGCTCTCATTTTGGGGGTTCTCTCTCATTCTAACACTTAAATCTTTCAATCTCACTCTATTCTCTGCTTCTCTTCACGATTTTTCTTCCACAAGGAAGCTTTGCGAGACTAAGGTCCCTCCAATGGCCAAATATCTCTTGCAAGCATTCAACAGTGTGTTTGTGTAGTCAAGAGGGGGTCACAAATTATTGGTAACACTCTCTTGATTCTTGTCTATTTGTAAATAGATAATTTGTTCATTTGATATATTGTGATATAGGTTCTCCTCCTTGAGCGATGATTGCTTTTATCACCTCGTATTTGTTTAATTTTTCCAAATTTTCTATCTATCTAGCTGTCTATGGAGGTGGGAACACCAAAATGGGGGTTTGACTATGGAAAGCCCCGAAATAGCCCCAACATTTTTCCTCATTTGTCTTGTGTGCAGTTTATCCAAGTGAAGCTTGGAGGAAGATCTCATACGCAGGACCTTTTGTAAGTCAATCTTTCACCCTCCTTAGTGTTTTCTAGCATTTACTACTTTTTGTTAATCTGTTTAGTTAGAGACTTCGAAGTTTGAATAAGTTAGTAGGATTGTTGCATTTTTGTCCAAGGGTTTAGCTCTTTGTTCGTATAGGACGTCGACACCCTTCTAGGACTACAATGCATTCTGCTGGCATCTTGATCACACACTGTCATCCTTTTCCCGAGAGCTACCCCTTCTGTGATTGAGATCTCCTAATTCTACTCTTTTGATTTTTGAAGCAGTTTTTCTGAAAGTCATTCTTGATATTCTGCTCTTTACAATTTCTTCATTCAGCCTTCTAGTTCGATTAAGCTAAGTTTGAGGTAGTTTAGGGCAATCTATTCCCTAGGATTCTCTTGGAAAACAAGAGACTCGTGAGCAGAAAATCCCCCTTCTCTACACTTTGTTAATTTCACTTCAAAATAAAATTCTCATAATTTTTTATTCTCCCAAATTAGAAATAATTAAAACATAACAACAAATATTAAAAGTTTATAGTTCTAAATTTTTTGGATAAACTTTTGAACTATAAAATTTATTTTTAAAAATTGTCAAATTATATTTTTTGTTGTCATATGTGATTTGCAATGATGCTTCATCATATCCAAAATCAATTCATTATGAATAAATTGATATGCATATAATTTGGGTATATACCACATTTATGTTAAATTGTCTCTAATTCCAATCTTACAATTAGAAATTCCTTTGCTAACCTATGATATTTATAGTTGTAAGCACTTGCCTTTGATTCCATCATAACCATAATTTGCAATATTTTATTTATATAGTTGTAGAATATATAATTTTCATTAGAATTCATGGCATTCTTGAAAGGGAGGCCACTCACAAATGACCCCTAGCCATATAAGACACTCCCAATTAATGGGGCATGGACCCTAGCTTCCTATTGAATCCTAAAGCGATTGAGAGAATAAGTAGATGGGAAGAGATTTCATTCCTGATTATATCAATTTGTATGTGTGTGTTGCTAGTGTTTATTCAATTGATCCATTCATAAATCACAATGCTAATACGACTAAATAAATATTTTGTTGAATTAAGTATTCGACATATTCATCACCTTGTTTCCTCCTATTTATTTAGTTCATCAATTAATCTTCTTAATGTTACTTTGATTCACCCTTATTTTCTTAATTTTCCCTTAAATTTGCTATCGATGCATCCCTTGCAATTCCTAATGTTGTAAGTGTTAGTGTATATGATTTTATAGAACATTTCACTTTTAGTCATAATGAATGAATGCGATGTAATACTAATCTTTCCACATCAAGTGGCTATCATGTGGTTCCATATACCTATCATATTAGACAACAAAATAATAAAGTTACATATTTTGTTGATGATATTCATCATGTGCACATTGTTGAGCCATAAGTAAGAAATCAAAGCACGTTCACAAGATTCAAAGATCCTCAATGTGATATTGAAACAAATTTTGTAGGTACCACTTATCAAACTTACTTCTACCAAACTCATTAATAATTCTACAAATGTGAATCATATTACTCATTACTTTTGTCCCTACATAAAATTCAAGATCTTGTTGACAAAAAGGTGGTACAAGCTAAATCTTATGATAGAAACAATTCAACGAAGCTTAGTGATAAGACAAGTAATAACCATGTGGGAATAAAACCATTTGCATCTAGCACATCATGCAACATAGAATGAAAAGATAAAGACAAGTACACATTAATGGAGAAATATATAAATGTCAAAGTGAGGCAAAGATTGTAAGAAAAACATGTCAAAAGCAAGAAAAGGTGGGTTCTTCAAGACTACATCAATAGTACATATAATAAAAAGATAAAGACAAGTACACATTAATGGGGAAATGTATAAAAGTCAAAATGAGGCAAAGATTGTAAGAAAAAAATATCAAAAGCAAGAAAATGTAGGTTCTTGAAACACTACATCAATAGTGTCATCACTAGATGACACTTTAGTCATAAAGAAACTTAAGTGGATTATACTTCACATCTATATCATGCTATAAAAGAGTATGATTTCATTAGGGACACAATTCAAGTGATACACCTTATAGTTCCATTTGATATACAATTCTTTCTAATTCTTATTTACAATATTATATTATGTTCTTCCATGATTTTCTCTCGACTTTATAACTTGAACAACAAAATTATTTATTCTTACATAATAAGGGAAAGGCCCCAATTACCGCCCATGTTCCAATAACTGTTCATTGATACATGGTAATTAAAAACCCACTAAAAAATTCTAAATGTACCAATGGTTGTCCACTTTATACCTAGTAATTACAAAAAAAAGTACTTAATCGAAAGAATTGAGCAAGCAACTTTACGATTCCATCTTTCATCTTTATCTTTAACTGCATCCAAATGATGTCTATCTTAAATATCTCCATTTTTTCATGCCCAATTTTGTCATGTTTATAGTGAATCCTCAATTTATCATACTATTCTCATACTTTGTTTTATCCCATCCTTGGTGTGTGGGCATCACTTTACAATGATGATGCTTTCATGACACTCATCTCTAACTTTAAGCACACTCCTCTAGTGCCAATTGGTTGGCTAAGACCACACCACCAATATCAATCAACCGACTTTTTTAATTGCCCACCAACATCCAACTAATGAATGAAGGCTCAGTCAACCATGTCACACCAGTTGGAACTTCCCAAATAATGATGAAAATTAAAATTTCTAACACCTAGTCCAGCTCATGGAAAGGTTGTCTTTAACCCTATTCGTGGAAAACAAACACAATGCAAGGTGTCCCCATAGGGCCCCACCACGGCTGCTACCTCCTTGTCAACCTCGGTCTCTTGGATTCGACAAATCTAATAAACTTTGCATAATTCAATGATGAAATGGCACGCGTCAGTTTATGCATCGTATCTTTAGCGAGGATATAATTGAGACGGGGCTTATTTTCTTAATTTTGTATTATTCTAGAAACTTTTTTATTATTAAATGAATAGATATGACAATTTCGATTTTTATTTATGTAGGATGACTCTTTGAATAAGTTTATATTAATGTTGATAATAATTATAAATTTTTTTTAATTATTATTTTTCAATTGACAAAAGAATTAATCATATGGTGATAAGGAATGAATATTAGAAAAATGAGTTGAGATATTAATAATGTTAAATAGGTTTTCAAAATGATAAAGATAGGATCAAGCACTTAGTTTTTGAAATAATAATTGATTTTTTTAATTAAAAAATGTGTATAATGGTATAAATCAATGCTTTGTGATAAGATTCAAAAGTGATAGACTTTGACAAATTATGAAATAACATACAGTTTATTCTAGATTACTTTTGTGCCATGAAAATGATTTTGGACGTATTGATCTTTAAAGCTAATATGTAGATTTGACTTAATTGTTTAGTATATATTCACCTTTTAACCTAGAACTTTGTAAAAAGAGATGATGTTGATGAACACACTTTGGAGCTTAATATGTGAGGATCTTCTCCTTAGTAAAACCCCTAGATTCCAAATTAATTGTTTGAACAACTTCTGATGACATGCCAAGAAACCATGTACCATACATAACATATGGCTATGATGTTGAAGCTAGCTAATGATGAAATGATGTGGTATGATTCTCTCTTAGTGATGATGCAGGTAGTCGAACATGAGCTAATGGATATTGATTACAGATGCTTAAAAGTGAATTGTGATGTTTCCTTTTATACAACACCATAGTGTGCAAGTCACACATTTTGTATTCAATTCAACAAGTAATTGCTAGTAGGAAGGGAGTCGACTTGGGCCCAAATTTAAATTTGAATTCAAGAATTAGGGGTCATTTATGTACCATATAGTTGAATCAATTTTAATTTTACAATCTAGATTTGAACCAAGACAATTAATGAATAAAATGTAGATCAAGATCATTCCCTAGGTGTGTGGGAAGGTAGGATCAAGTTAGGTTCATGCTATTTGTCATCATCGAAGAAGAAACATGTCACTTATACACTAGTAATTGGATCAGCCCAACAAATGAATCAAAATTAAAATGAATCTAAAATGGAGGACAAATTGCAAGGCATGCAATTTTTACCCTTCCATTTTGCCCCAATTTGACTTGCATGTGAACTACTATAAGGATGCATCTCAAAGTAAACAAGCAATCAACATAAAAGTAAATATTCACATGCATAAAAATGATACAAATAAGGGTGAAAATTTCACTCACAATCCTTGTAATGAATGCTCTATCTTCAAACTTGCAAGCACAAACTTTCATAAGTAGCCTCTAGTAAAATATAAAATTAGCACTAACACAATTGCTTGATAATGTCAACAATTAAAAAGTGTAAAATGGAAAAAAATCATGGTGGTAGCCATAAAAGGGAAGTGGTATATGTTGGTCATATATTTTCATTACCATTCCGCCTTCTATATTATGTCTCATTTATTTATATATTTTTTAAATATTATCTTTATCTATATTTTATGTTACGTTTATCCATTTTGGTGCATCTCCTTCATGATTACCTATCTTGGATGTTACATGTTTTTATCTTATGATGCTTAAATACTTACATGATACTTATCCTTACATGTACGTATCTTGTGGTTCATAACTATTATTGTTCCTACACACTTATTAATGATTGCATTGTCATATACTTATCATGTTACATAACAAAACACAAACTCAAACATAACATATGAAAGGAAACTAGCTAATTCTAATGAGAGGAACATTGTAAGTGGGTTTTAAAATCAACATAATTTTAGTAGAATAATAACACATTATACATGATATGCCCTATGAAACACTTTTAGGAAAAAAACTTAGCAAAAATTAGCATTGATCTGATTATATTAATGGTTAAAGGATAACAATACAATGAGAATGGGGTGGGGACCCCAACTCAAATGGGGGCAAGGGTCCTAACTAAAAGCATCATGCTATAGGAAAGAGGTCACAAGGTCCAATCTCCCCCTTGTCCTCATGGTAACAAAGGGTGTGTCACGCCAGTGTCACCGATCACGTGAATTCTTTTTACCATGCATACTACAATTTATAGGGGGGCTACCTGATTCCTACATTCTAAAAAAAAATACAATGAGAATGTATATGTATATGTTCTTATCATAAAAAAATCAAATTCTAACTCCATCTGAAACCATGGATTTATATGCAATATGCAACTAGGAACTACAAATGGAACTTCCCAAACCATAGACTAAAAATTGTGAGCCAAATATGTGATCAAATTGGTCCAATTAGACCCATGTATAATCCCACCTCACGAATGCATCTTTTCAACATAAAATGTAACTCCTAATGGAGGATCTAACTCCTCTAATAAAGGGGTTCAACTACTCTACCCAAGCACTTCAATTTGGAGCAACAAAAACTCTTACAATATTCTCTTACATATAACTAAATAATTAGTAACTTATAATATAATTTCTCTCTTAGAATTATTATTACATTCCAAGTAGTGAGATGTGTCATTAAATATAAATCTTATAAATTTCTTCCAAGGGTGTTACTTTATTCTAAAAGGACCCAATTTAAAACTTATTACAAATAATAAAACATCATAAGTATTACAATGTGTACAATACACCTAGTCCTAATAATATCTGATTCATATAATTTGGAAAAGAATATAAGGGAATAGAAAAAAGTAGTATAAAAAATTGGGGGAAATGACCATATCTAATCTACACCACCCACTAATTTTTCCACCTTCTCAATCATTGCCCTCTTATCCTCCAACAAGTCACAAATAAAATAGTACTAATATTAATGTGCTTTATTTGTACCTAAAAATTAGGGTTCATGATTGAACTAATAGAATCTTGATTACCATAATCAATTTGGATTGTATCTTGTCCCATAATACTAATTGAAAACAACTTTTAAATCTAGCATATCTCATTACAAGTGTGATCAAATATCATATACTCAAATTTGATAGTCAAAACAATAACAATGGAATGTCTCTTGTTCATCCAACTCACTACACCACTTAACATGTTAATCACATGACCTAGGTAGATCTCCTACTATTAATATCACTTACTTGATATACATCAAAAAAATCCATTATATTCATTGTTCTACTAAAATTAGGCCATCCCTAGTAGAAAATAAAATACTCTAAATTTCAACAAAGATATATGTAGACCATCTTAATTGTAGGCTAAGGTAGTTGTCTTTGTTTTCAATATATTTACTTAGGACTCCCATTACTTGGGTAATACATGCTCTAGTGTAAATAATCACATACATCTTAAGTTACTAAACACTCACATATAGAACATGGCTCATGCCATTTAACTCATCTTTTTTCTTATGACAGAGTTCCATTGATAAATTTGCTTCCATAGTAATGGGAATTTATTTTTTGTGTATTATGTATTTATGAATTTAGTATAAGTTCAAATTTGTTTACTTTTTAATTTTTATTGCATGTAATTCACTCATTTTATTAATCATTCCATTAAAAATTAAAAAAATTAATGTATCATTTTAGCCCATTCCATAGCATATTCTCTAATATGGTCTCAAGTAAACTTATTTGTGTTTTTACAATATTATAAGAATATATTAAATCAATATATAGTGACATAACAAGTTTGGTAGCATCCTAGCTATTTTGATTCATAAGACCTCTTTTATCTTATTTTTTCCTTTTTAAATTACTTATGTACTTAGTTTTTCTTAGTTTCAAGCTTCTATATATCCAACTTGCATGGTTTTGTTGAAGCAATATATTTCTTCTATATCCTCACAAACAACTTTTTAAGTGTATCTTCAAGAGACCATATTTTCTTTTATATTTTTTTACAACTTCTATTGTCATTCTTAGAGATTTGTTTTCTTCTCTATATTGTATCTTTCTTGTTACAACTTATTCATTAATACCTTCATGATAATTACTCCTTAGTTCGTAGACCTATATATTGGCACTCATTGCTTATATTTCCCTTTTCCTTTACATATACAAGCACTCCCTCACACACTATAGCAACTTCGAGATATTTTAAATTATTTAGAAAAATATACATTCACCTTCCTAGATTAGAATAAGTAAGGATACACACTTCAATGTTTTCTAAACTACATGTAGAGTTAAAGACTACTAAACAAGTTCATCTAACCAAGAATATTTCCAAGTAGTCCCAACCTTTCCCCTTTATCTAAACTATAGAAAATTCCCAAGTAGTCCCAACTTTTCCTCTTTATCTGAACTATAGAAAATTCCCAAGTAGTCCCAACCTTTCCCCTTTATCTAAACTATAGAAAATTCCTAAATAGTCCCAACCTTTCCCCTTTATCTGAACTATTCTATCTTTTTACACATTTTCTTCTTCTTTTATAATTATATTTTCACCATATGCATGCCTAAACATTCCACTACTCAAGGCATCATTTTTTAAGCTCAAAATCTATACAGCATGATGACACATTACTGAGCAATTAATTTTAGAGATGTCATTTGCTCTTGTTCCCAATCAAAACATGCTCTCTACCATGCTAGTATGCATAGATTCTACTTGGCATATGAATCATCATCCACCATCCACCACAAATATGGATTCATTTTATTTCCTTCATATTTAAAATTTACTTTATTAATCTAGTTTTATTGAAAATATAAAACAAGTTTGTTTTTGGAAAATAAAAGCTTAGTTCTAATTAATATTTTTAATTATATTTCCATATTTCTCTTGTTTTGACAATATTTGGACATATTCTAACTATCACAATTAGTGTAAGAAGGAAAACAATAAACCTATAATAATATATTTCCTCATTTTATTGTATTTTGTTCAATTTCCATATTTATGTTGACTTCCTTTTGGTAACTAGTAATTAATTATATTGCATTAAAAAATTGAAAAGGAAAAAATAGTGTTAGCCTTATACTTATATTTTCAACCTTTCATTTTGGTGAACTAGGCCTTGTATGGTAACACTTCAAAATTCTTCCTTAAGTCTCAAACAAAAAATAAAAATCCTTAAACAATTTCATTACCATCCTTACCTTCTTATTGTTCATGACCTTTGTTCACTACATTTCTCACCCCTACTAGCTCTAATTCTTTTCCTCTTCATGATAGTGCCCACCTTGAACCCACCATGCCTTCTATTAATAATTCCATTCCTACCCTATCCACTAACCCCTTATATTTTCATCTTTTCAATACATCTCTTGATGAGACTTTGGCCATGAGGCTGTCCTTGTCCATACCAATCTCTACACCTATCAAATGACTATTAACCATCTCCAAAAAAATGTAGCACCATGCTGAAACTATTTATGGGTATGTTGATACTTATTCTCTCCTATATTCTCTATGTATCTTTTTCATTTCTCATCATGGTGAGATTGACATGTCTTACAATACATTGTTCACATTATTCAGGCCTATTCCCCTCTCAATCCTTCTACCCATGCTTCCATATTTTCTACTACTAAAAAATACGCTCTTATTACCCTCCAACCATGACCTCCCTCTCAACCTTACATATCCATGATAATTTATATTTCACCACATGTGTATAACCCATTTAGTAATACTAAATCCCAATCTCTCTATCTCCTTTTACCTATTTTTAACCTCCAAGATTCACCCCTTTTTTCATAATACCCATTCTATTATTCCCACATTTTTATATCATTCTCATATATTGATCCCATGAATTATTCTTGTAACCCTATTTCCCACTATGTTTTGATTTTACATCAACTATTACTCTTCACTTTTCCCACTTCTCAATCTATTCCATCTCAACTTCCTATATACTATTATAATTCATATCTCATTACCTCTTTCAATATTCTCTATTTTTTACCTCTCTAGACTTATTTTTCCCCCTCTACCTTAACTTTACATCCTTACACTAATCATGTTCCTCCCATGCCTCCTTTCATTGACATTCTCACCAACCCAATTAGCACATAATATAATAATTGTATAGCATCAATAAAATTCCCATTTCTCTTCTTCATACACAAAGATGACAAAAAAATAATACATAAGCCTCTTTCTATATACATTTTTGAAAGGAGGAAAATGCTTCTAATACACTTCCAATACTAATCTATAGGAGGATTTATGTGCAAAATAATTAAATATTACATTTTTTATGACTAGGGGTGATATTCACATTGCAATCCTTTTAGACTTGAGTAATTTATTTATTCATAACTAATTATCTATAGATCTCTAAGGATCAAGGAGAGGAGCAATTTGGATGTATAGATGAGTTTGAGGGGGCATTTATAGTTGATTATTACTCTCTATGTGACTTGGAATATGTGTGGAAGTGGCATTATTTGGAAGGAAGAATTTTAAGGAGTTATTGAATGATATTGTTATATGTGTAATAAGAATATTTGATATTGTAAGATTTGTAAGAAAATACCTATGATGATTTTAGTGTAGAAAAATGTACTTATTTACATTTTCACACTATTTTTGCATCCCCTTAATTAATTGGGCTTAATAAAGCATCTAATTGCATAAATTATGCATTCCTAAGCCTTATTATTCTCATTTTATGAAAGGGAAATCAACATTAAAAAATGCTAACATTATTTTAAACACCTTGGAAATTGTGTGTCCTGGATTTAGGTCACAAGACCCATTCGCCCTCCTTAAGTGCCAAGACCCAATTTTTAATATATTCTTGGTGGAATTTTAATGATTCAAATTCAAGTTTCAAATGTCAGCGTATGGAATCTAATTTTTGAGAAATTAGATAAAAACCTATAAATACATAGTTATTTTATCAATTCAAACCTAAGCAACAAGATCTAGCATTAAGTAAACTTTCACAAGAGAAAAAATTATTGTCAAGAGCATTGAAGAGTAGATTTATCAGTCATCTACAACAACAATCATGATCATATCATCATATCAAAGTTATGTGTGTTCATATTATGTTTTGGAGCTAACATTATGATGTAGGTTTCAAGCATTCAAGTATCAAATCAAGCTATCATTCAAGAAAATTAAAGAAAGATCCAATCCTTAGAGGGATTTGTTGGACTTCAGTCCTTTGATGGTAGCCATTAAGGGTTTGGTGAGTTGTGACATAGATTTTTTCATTCATCAATCCTTGTAATTTTTCATTATCTTCCATTATCAAGGTTTAATTACCAAACCAAGGTTTGACCAAGGAAAACCCCTATTCACCAAAAAGAAACAATTTTTCCCTCTCTTTGCGTGTGGAGATTTGTAGGTGAAGAAGGATTGAAATTGGATAAAAAGTGCAATTTTACAAAGTTGTCAAAGTTTTCATCAAAGTTGTCAATCCATGAAAACTCATTTGTAGAACTTATTTTTGACTTTATAACAGTGGAACCCAGAGGAATCAAGAGTGCAAATTTGGGATCGGAGGATTGTGAAATAAAATTTTGGACCCCTGTATAAAGACCCATTCACCCTAGAGAGAACCTATCCTGGAAAGACAATCAACAACCACTTTTGGTGGATGGTGTACATTAGTTTAACCTTCTCAGATCTACCTGAAAGCTATAGTTTTTGTTTGTGCTATCCTTTATTTCAGGTTTCAAGTTTTGCATTACATAATTGAGTTCATTAAGCATTCTATTTTTATCTCCCCAAAGTACATTTCTGTCATATTTTGCATTTTCTTTCATAAAGGAAATAGTAGATCCCCTAATAGGATTGACTCACCTAAAGGTTGAAAGTTGGTCCACCTTTGGAAGATATCTTTTCCTAATGAAACTAGAAGAAAAATAAGCACATTACATTCCTTCTAGGCTCCATAAAATTACACATCACAACACAACATCATTATTATTTTTCATCATTTCATTTTGGTGAACTCGACATTCATGCACTATAAACTTTCTGATTTGGAGATCTTTCAAACCCTAGATCTAGGATTTTACATTAGTTTGCATTGCATCTCATTTAGGGTTTTCAAAATTGTATTAGTTTGCATTTCATTTAGGGTTTTAAAAGTTGCATTTTGTATTATTTAAAACTTCAAAAATTCAAAATTTGGTATACATTTTGCATTCATTTTACATTATAGTTTGCATATTATTATTTTTCAATCATTTAAAATAGAAAATTCAAACAAAATTGCATCAAGAAAGCTGCCATTTTGCTTGTTTGTCATCAAATTGCACTTACATTTCTCCTAGACAACCTTTTATGCAGACATACAAATTGTCAAACACAAATTTCATTGTTGTCCAATCCAAATCCTAAAACTTTGAATATAAAACCTCTGAACACCTCTTATCATTATATCCAAACTGCACAAGCACATCTTCAACCATGAATAAATGCAAAGCACAACACTGAACACACCTCTATCACATTGCACACTCTTTTATTCAAATTTTCTCAAAAGCACTTGGAAACCAAGTGAACTTATTGCAACTACAACTCTTATCCATCAAGACATCAATGGCAACACTAATTAAAACACCATAACACCTTATTATCAAACCACAACACATCTATACCGACCATCTCTAGACTGTTAACATTAATGACCAACACCTGCAACTGTTGACATCAATGACAACACCATTAGCATACTTGCGACAATATTTATGGGTAGACTACAATAATGATTTTGATTATAGTAAAATAAGTTTAGTAGGTTAACACTGTGCGAACCCTTTTCCTAGTACCTGCAAAACAACATGAATAAACAAGTTAAACAGGGAATTGCAAGCTAAAACAAGGATTCCCCATGAAATCCATTTACAACACTCAAACTAAGAAGAAAATAATGAAGAATACAATGTAAATGAAAAAACAAAGATTGAATCCTAATTTAAATGTGCAAACTCATGTTCCCACGGGGGAATTGGTGCCAATTTGATGTGAAAATTGGCCCTTTCCCAATTCCTAAGATGCAAACTTGATGTGTTGAAGATGATTGATCCACTTTGTTGGTGAAAGATGAGAACTCCAAGCCGAAAATCCGCAAAAAACCTAGCTAAGAACTCAAAGACAATGGATGAAATTTGAGAGATATTTGAGCATGGTAACTTTGCATAGATTGTGGATGATGAAATGAGGATATGAGCTCTTTATTTATAGAATTTCAAAATGGATAAATGTCCAAATTTGAGCAATGTGGTACTAACATTCATCCAATGGCAAGATGCCACTTGTCAACATTGATAGGATGAAGGATGTTCAAGATTTTGGGATTGTGCCAATAAATGCATAATTTTGAATTTCAAATTTGTTGAAATGACATGCAAGAGGGAAGGGAAAATGCAATAAATGCCACTTGGCTCAAGGCAAAGGACATGTAAGATAAAGTTATTGCCTTGTTGGATGTACATGTTGACTTGGAATTTTTTGAATTCAAATTGAGAGAATATTCCAAAAGATGCCTTGCGAGGAAAATAGAGATTTAATAAATGAATTAAATCTATTTTCATGTGCAACTTGCATTATCTAGACGATGGGACATGAGATGAGATTAAATTAATCAAGGGTTAATTAATTTAATGAGAGAGATTAGATGATGTAACCTATTTGACTCAAATTTATGGATTTATTTAAATCAAATAAGAGAGGAATATGATGAGAGACTAATTAAATAAGGATTCTAATTTATTTAATTAAAAAGAGATGGTGTTAGCTTAAATCAAATAAGGTTTTAATTTATTTAATTTAATAGATAGACTTTAGAGATTTAATCAAATAAATTGATTATTTAATTAAATAGGGATAATTAGATTAGATGGATTGATTTAATTAATAAGAGGGAGTGACTTAATTAGACAAAATGATTTATTTAATCAAGGGATGAAGGTTGGTGAATTTAATCAGATGAGAAGATTTGATTAAATAGTTAGACCGAGGAATGATTCAGGAAGAAACGATGTTAGTAGGTCAGGATCAGATGAATAATGTCAATCGGCATAATTTACATGTCTATATTTTTCCCCTCTTTGAAGCAATGTACTCGTTGCGTTGGTTCAAAGAATAAACGATCTCGATCAAAGCCAAAAAAAATTAATTATTTAAAAACATGCCCCACTGCTACATGACGAAGGAAATATGCCATTATAATGCCCCCTCGAGAGATTGGAAGAAAATTTCAAATTTTGGGTGATCTCGTGAAAGAAGATGACAAAGTACCCAACAAGTCCAAAAAGGCTCTGAGAGGCTATAAATGTGTCTAAATGCAATAAAATGATGAAAAACAAGCCTCAATTGGATAAAAACAGGTTTTGGGGTCTAAAATACTAACAAGATAGCTAATCAGGGTTAAAAAAAACCCTAATTTTCAACCTTAAAATGGGCTCGAGGGGTCACTTTCAAGTCATTTTCAAACACCTCCAATAGTGACCTCGAGATTTGAGCTCAGACCCTCCAGTGATATGGCACAATGACAACTTCCCCTACACATTTCGGATCGAGTTCGGACGTACCAGCGGCCACCTGGCATCGGGGCACCGGTAAGTGGTCCTTACCCTAGCTTTGTTCTTCATTTATCACTTCAATTAATGCTTCAAAGAGTCGGTCTGCCTACAGCGACACTATATGGCGCCGCTCAAAGGTCAAACTGCACCGCTCGGTGCTAAATAGTGCTGCCACAGTGCAATTTGGAGTTTAGAAACTTGGACGCTGAGCCTGGGGCCGGTGGGGGGATTTACAAAGTACGATGTGGCATTACTAATTTGGGTCAAAGTGAGCTGCTAGAAGAGAAATTGCACCGCAGCTGTGCAATTTGGCTATTTTTAGCCTTAGCGTCGGAGTTTTATTGAAATCAAACTGCAATGTCATCATGCGTTGCACCGCTGGGGAACATTTTTGAACGCTTGATGCTAAATTTTTTCAAAATTTTTAACATGATGATCTTCCTTGATGCAAGATGGGGTGAGGGAGCTCTACTCCAAGGAGCACAGGTCACGAGACCTGGCTGGCTACTTGCACACGAGCGATAGGGACCAGGACTGACTCTAGATTGTGGGGTTGTGGCACATTGCATATGCAGCACTGATCCGCACTCACTTAGGGATGCTGTCAACACTAGCGGAAAGATGGCACAATGAGACGTCTTCGTTCCATCTTCCCACTACTGAGGCCACCGTCACTCTAGAGGACATTTGGCAGATTTTACGGTTGCCTATTCACGGTCGTTGGGCGATCTTCGATATGCACAAGGGATGTGAGGCCTGCTTCTGAGTCCTTGCTACAAATGAGATTGTCTTCTATGAGGGGCAGATAGAGCTTGAGTGCCACATGATCCTAGCACCTCCCTATCGCTGGGTGATTGCAGCTATCATTTCTGGCCTTGTTGCCCCTGATCAACGAGGGCAATATTTTAGTCCCAGCTGGGGATATTGCTGGGAGCGGATGGTCTGAGACAGGCCGGTTCGTTTTGCATGGGGGCATGTTCTACTAGCTTCACTATACTGAGACCTACATGAGTATGTTTACATGGATGGGAGAGCACTAGGAGTAGGGTTGACCCTTCTCCATGTGTGGGCATGGGAGCACATTGTTGTGTTGTGGCCACACATCATTTCAGTTCTAATGAGATGCAGGTTTTCAGCTGGCGCCCATACCTTGGTCAACCTGGATGGGCCGACGATGCTGACTAGATATTTTACTGCCACCAAGATTGTTATATGCAGGGGCGGGAGAATACCATGCTTGAAAGGTACCTACCTGGGGGTGTACAACGTCAGTTCAAAGAGTTACAGGATCGTCTTGACGATCATTACGTAGCTGTCTTTGCCCACACCATGACACAGGTCTCATGGGGGTGATATATTCCCACTTTAGAGGCAGTGGATAGTTTTTGACAGCTGGTAGACCAACCATGGGCTTATGATCAAGGGTTAGCAAATCCAGGCACCATCCAGGCCTACAAAGATTGGTTCCAGCCTCCACTTTGGCTGGTGATACCAGGTGCAGTCCCAGATGTGTAGAGAGTTAGAGGCAAAGGGGAAGGATGAGGACGAGGAAAGAGAGCCGAGATTTGATAGTGTAATAGGTCGAATATGAGCGTTAGAAAACAAGCAAAAAGTAAAAGAGTGCAAATAAACACCAAAACAACCTACACCTCAAGATTAGCCTAAGTTGGAAACAACACAAGATGAAAGCAACAAAATAGAACTCTATACCTTGCGTTGAATCGATCCTTTGGTTGGCCCTTCGATCTTTGATGTGTATGCTCCTTGGATTGCACAAGATGCAAGCTAAATGATGTTGTAAGGATGAGTGCAAGTGGATAAAAACATGAAAATAGCTAAGTATAAGTTGAGAAACAAAATTGCAAGAGTTTGACTAGCAAAATGATCTCCCCCAAAATGAGAGAAAAGAGGGGGTATTTATAGGAATTTTGAGAATTCCTAGAGGAGATGGATGGCCAAGATTGAGCCACCAAATATCAAGATGTAGGGCTAAGGTGAGTTGAGAACTCACAAGCCCTCACATCTTGACATGTGGCATGTGATATAGCCCTAAAAGATGAAGTGGACATGAGGTGGAAGGAGAGGTATATGACATGGAGGAGGGTACAAAGTACCTTAGGATTGGACAAGATCTCCTCATAGAGGAGGTCCTTGTCTCCATGTGGGTGAGAGGACATGTGAAGAATTAAAAATTTCTCAAATATTCTCATGGGGAGATGGGAAAGAATAAAGAATAAGTGAAGGACATGTGGGGAGAAGTGAAGGAATTAAAAATTCCTTTTGGGTGCCTTGGGGGATTAAAAGGTGAATTAAAAATTCACATGGGGAAGTGGAGTGCCTTGTCCAAAAGGAGAAAGCCTTTAATAAGGTTGACTTAAGGACACATGCCATAAGTGTGAGGAGGATTAGGTTAGGCTAACCAAATGATTAAAGTTGTGCAAGTACTCAATTATTAGAAGCAAGTGGGAGATTATGGAGGATGTGACCCTAATGATGATTAAGGGTGAGCACATGCTAACCCTAGTTAATTAGAAGAAGATGAAGTAATTAAGATGGATTAAAGACCAACTTGCAAAAGTTGGAGGATGTGACCATGAGAGAGAAAAGAGGAATTAAAAAATGAATTTTAATTCCAAAAGGGGAATATGACTAAATTAAATAAAATGGTTAATTTATTTAATTTAGAGGAGGAAAAGGGGTAAAGTATTTATTAAATTAAATACTCTAGGACCCTTATATAAGATGCAAGGTATTAATTAAACAAATGGTTTAATTAATATTGACAGAGGGGATGAGCAATTGGATAAATGAGGAGACGTGTTTGATCATATGGAAGTGATCAAATTGGACGTCTACATTTTTCCCCTCTTCGAAATACTATTAGAATAATAGGGTTTCGAAGAAAAATAGAATGCAGATGACTCTATAGAGGAAGAGATCAGAAAAAGAGATGCCCCAACATGGGGGAATGCGTGTGAGCTGCCCCAAACGGGGGGAATGCGGAGAGGATGCCCCAGTCCAGCGAAGGTAGGCTTAGAGCGATGGGTTAGGAGGGAATGGTAGGGTATGCCCCCTCGAGAAGGGGGACGGGGGAGGAAAAGGGAGCCCCGGTCAACTTCTCGAAAGTATGGAGTGGTACATGTTGAAAAGAGCACGGAAAAATGAGAAGAATGGCGCTCGAACAGAGTGAATCGGATAAACGGTGTGCAAATGGTAGCCCCAGGAAGAAAGAGGCTGGATGAATTAATTGGAGGAATTTTTGGTTAAAAAAAAGAAAAAAAAGACTTTAAGTTGAAAAAGGAGGGAAAATGTGAAAAGGGGATAAAAGGTAATTATAGAATTACTTTTGGCTCATTGTGACAGTTGGACAGTGGAGAAGGAGGAGAGGGAGACTAGGAGGCGAGTGAGATCAGACATTATACCAGAGTATGACAGTGACATCATTCACCGAGCCGACGAGAGACGTTTATTTTTCACCCACCGTGTCGTACCACATCAGGTTAGCTCAAAATGTAACTTTGTGTTTTTGCATCATTTATGCACGTGTTTTGAAAAAACAAAAATATGGGTTTTGTCTGGGGCGTCGGGAATAAAAATGGGTAGATTTTTTTTTGTTTTGCTGCATTGGATTGTGTGCCAGGGAGGGGGGACCGGCGCTACCACGCGGACCAGTCCGCCGCCGCGGGCGGATAGGTTTGCCACCACAGGGGCGGGTCTACCGCCGCGGGCGGACCAGTATTCGAAATGATTGGGTGCATGCAGAAAATAGGGATTTTGCGTATTCGAGAGAGACGATCAGAGGTGCTGAGGAGATGCATAGCAAGGATGACTGGGGAGGATCACCAAATATTGGCAGAGGCAGGATTACTACACATGCTGACATATCCAACGATCAAGGCCCATGGAGCCATGTTGACAGCTTTGATAGAGCGGTGGGATTCGGAGACATCAACGTTTCACCTACCGACAGGGGAGATTACGGTGACACTAGAGGACATGTTGCAGATTCTGAGGCTTCCGATATCAGGGCTGCCAATTAGCGAGTGCTGATCAGAGGATGCGGCGCTGGATGAGTCCGTGCGCATTGTTTTTGGTAGTGATGAGCTACCAGTGCAATGGGGTCAATTGGATGTGGATAGGATGGTAGCATGTAGGGTGTCGATACTATCACTGTACCTGGCCGAGCTGATTAGTGGGATACTATTGCCAAACCGGAGTGGTCAGTTTCTGCACATGAGGTCGGTCGAGGTGATCCGGCACATCATCGAGGCCTGGGAGGGATAGTTTGTGTGGGGGACGTGCATGTTAGCTCAGCTGTATCAGGACATGCACGTGATTTGTTATAAGAGACAGCTAAGTGTGACACACATCACTTTACTACAGGTGTGGGCCTGAGAGCATATCCGCATTGCCAGGCCGATTATAGTGAGGGTTGGTGACCATGATGACACGCAGCCCATAGCGTGGTGGTGGGGAGCAGAGGTAGGGACGCTACTGCGGTATCGAGAGATGCAGGAGGTAGATGTGTGGAGGAGGTAGTTTGATGATGTGCAGGCAGTGGATATAGTGTGGAGGCCATACATGATGCGGCGATTTAGGGGGTGGTCGAGGGAGGAGGGATTGCACAATGGTTATTTCTTTACTCGATGTTACATTATTGGGAGCAGGCCATGAGTAGTGGAGCTGCATCGACCGGATCGGGTGACGAGATAGTTCGGGGTGAGACAGGATATTCCGGTAGGCAGAGTGAGATTTGCATGACAGGTATAGGAGCGTCCATGGGGAGATGCCCTGAACTTGCGCAGCGTATGGAGTGATATTGAGAGACTGGTGTTCAGGCCCTATCCGGACAGGCGAGAGGGGCCGCGAGATGCAGGGATGATAGAGCAATATGAGGAGTGGTTCAGGCGACATCCACTGGAGTGGATTACACCAGCCGTGTCGATTGAGGAGGCACGAGGATTTGGGTCAGAGAACGAGAGGCAATTGCAGGTGATTAGGCCACCTAGACCGCCAAGAGGACACAAAGGAGGGTAGAGGGAACAGGAGCAGGTGATAGGAGGCCAGAGGAGGAGACGATAGTGGAGGGGTCGGGGAGGAGACAGAGCAGAGGGGATCGGGGCTGAGGCTGAGGAGGGGAGAGGGGCTGGGGCGGAGGAGGCGAGAGAGAGGAGGCTGAGAGTCTGAGAAGGAGGGTCACAGGGTACACAGGGCGAGGCCAGCGGGGCTGGAGGGGAGGAGATGGCGGAGGATGAGGCTGAGGAGGGGGCAGAGGATTAAGGCTGAGGAGGTGGTGGAGAGGAGGTCGAGGGCCCGAGGGCGGGGTCAACAGGAGAGGAGGCCCAGAGCCTGAGGAGGAGAGTTACAAGGGACATAGGGCGGGGCCAATGGGGCCAGAGGGGAGGAGGTTGGACATGAGACAGCCAGGACTACCATCAGGCACGAGGCAGACAAAGCCAGAGAGGAGATATACAGAGACCTAGGAGGGCAGGGAGGGTAGGAGACAGCCAGAGGGGAGGAGAGGGGACATGAGACATTCGGGGCCACTGGAGGACAAGAGGCAGACGGATTCAAAGAGGAGATGGACAGAGACCTAGGAGGACAGGGGGGCAGGAGACAGCTAGAGGGGAGAAGGCATATGGAGCCAGAGGAGGACAGTCGCAGTAGGGAGCTCTCGGGGTAATAGATGTGGACGAGATGGAGCTATCAGCTGAGAGTGAGGGGTACTATCCGCGGGAGATGGAGGTTGACTCAGATGTGCACGATGTAGCACCACTAGCAGCAGCACCACCCACAAGGGAGGATCCAGTTGTGGTATTGAGAGAGACAGTGGAGAGACTGCGACGGAGCGAGTTGCGAGTGTGAGAGGTAGAGGCAGAGCGGATTGCAGTGGAGGTGGAGAGGGATGAGTGGCAGGCCTGATTTGCACAGGGTGAGAGAGACTACATAGAGCTAGTCAGGCTAGTATCAGAGTAGGAGCGGAGATTGGTGAGAGAGAGAGATGAGAGTCAGGATGAGGCTATGGACCTGCGGGCTAAGGTGGAGAGATTGCGGGTAGAGGTGCATAGTTAGAGGATGCAGATGGAGGGATTGGGTTTGGTGGGAGAGGGGGTGACACAGCAGACCAGCAGTAGGGAGACAGGGGATGCAAAGAATATGCAGAGAGAGTTAGCTAAGCTCAAGGACTGAGTGCACACAGTGGAGGCACAGAGAGATGTGGCGCAGGCACAGGTGGAGGTTTCAGAGGCGGGGAGGGGTGTGTTATAGGTGCAGGTCCAGGTAGCACAGAGCGAGAGGCAAGTGGCCGAGACAGAGGTACAGTCTCTTTGTAGAGAGAGAGATACAATTACATCGTAGGCATCGAGCTTGCGACGACAGTGAGATTTAGTTGAGCTGAGGTTGCAGGCCCTGTAGAGGGATAGAGATGTAGCGGTGGCGCAGGGACAGGCTGCACAGAGGGAGAGGGATGTTGTAGAGTCTTAGATGCAGACGTTACAGGGTGAGAGGGATGTCACACAGGCTAAGTTCTAGAGGGGGCTGGTTGAGGGGGGAGGGCCAGGCATAGATGTGCAGGAGCTGCACACGCAGATACAGGCATTGCAGGAAGAGAGGGATAGAGGCTCAGAGCAGATACAGCAGTTGATACTAGCTCAGGAGGCCTGGGCCCGGGAGCGGCGGGCTATCAGTGCAGATCAAGATCGGTATAGGCATGAGTGGAATGCCACGAGACTGATAGCTGGGCAGAGGGATGAGTTTATGCAATAGGCGAGCTATTGGAGGGGGTATATGAGCAGGTTGTTCTAGATCCAGCATAGTGCACAACACACTACGTCAGTTAGGCTCCACAGCCACTAGGGTCGTCCCAGTCATTAGGGACACGCACTAGGGGATTCAGTGATTATTGGGAGACTCTATCTCTATATGGCGGTTACCAAGGGACACCCACCCATGAGTACCAGGGGACACCCACACGTGAGTACCAGAGGACACCAGCACACAGAGGGCCAGTACCCGACTCTCCGCAGAGATCAGATGTGGGTAGCTCACAGTAGAGCAGACAGATGCAGGACATTAGTTATTTTTGGCAGATACAGGATGGATGGTTTGTACATGTCACCAAAGAGCAGATGTGATCCATATCTTTGGATTTTGTATCTTATTTGGCGATATATGATGGATATGTATTGTATTATGACAGGATGTTTATTATTTTGATTATGCGATGGCCTTTATTGACATTATGCATGATATTTCTGTTTATGCGGCTATATGGGATGATTTATGATGTGGTTTTATATATATACTCATGTTTATATGGATGGATGGTTTATGTTTTCATGATTAAGTTTTTATGAATGTACATGTATGTTATTATGATTATGGTGATGGATGCATAGTTGTTTATGAAAATGAATAATTGTGTACGTTTTATGATATATGATTTATGGATGGATGATTTATGATCAATATAAATGTTTCTATGACTTATGATATATGGATGCACATGTGGATGGACGATTTATGCATGTTTATATGATTTATGATTTATAGATGCACCTACGTGTCAATAAAGACCGTTATGAGGAAGCAGATGGGCGATAGGCATGTGGAAGAGTGCATTTTCCAAAAACAACCATTAATATCCTGAGAAGAAGAGGACTTAAGAGGAAAAAGAATGAAAGTACTTGCACAACCGAAATCATAAGCGATGGTCATGATGGAGACAAAAAGTACATGCAAAGTGGTGAAAATGCAGTGAAAATGAGATTTTGCCATCTTTGGAGCATTGATTTTTACTATAGCATAGGGTACCAAGTACCTTGATATGGAAGATCAAGGCGAACGAGTACTCTATGCATGAAACAAACACAGTGAACAACAGGGTTATCTCAACACCCCGATGTTGCAATGACCACGGTCGGGCCCGGTGTTGAGATAACCAAAAGCACACAAAGTTGTCCCAGCGTAACACAATACCTTGGAGATCTCGGTGGGTCTTACGAGGGACAACTAAGAAGAAAACAGTCAAAAGAAACGATCAAGGTATGCCCCCATGCCAGCAGGTCAAGGCACGCCATGGTATGGTGGTCCAAGGTGACCCTGACAAGTGATAGGAAGGAACCCAAAATGATAAACAAAATTTGAAAGCATTAAGAGATCATAATCAAGACAACAGGTCCTTTGCCATAGGATCAAAGTGATGGATGGGATTGATGAGGTATGCTAGGAAGGATTCATCCTGTTAAGACCAAAGATGGATACTAAATTAGAATGACCCAATTGATGCGGGATGTTACCTAGGGACAAGATCTTGTAACACTAGGAAGCCTTGTTTATTAAGAACCGGTTAGAGGTGGGCACAACTTAATGACAAAGTACAAAAGACCGACATAACCTACAGACCTAGGGGCTCAGGGGCCAATCATAGATTAGCCTTGCCTACGTGAAAGTGCAGAGCCCTTGTAGTTCTAGAAAAGACCATGGATAAAGCGAAAAGGAGACAAATGGGAACCGATGATGATGGAAAAATGCCCCGGGGGTGAATCAAATGATCAACCTTGCCTACGTGACAGCACAGGGGCAACGTAGTTCGACTGACAGACGCGACAAGATGGGACCTAGGTGAAGACCGACACGATGAATGATCCTACCTGATGACACAAACATAACAATGAAGGGAACGAGTCACACAAGCTCAGAGTGGGATACTGAAAAGCTCAGGAATGGGGGATAGGCTAGATGGGTCGTCCAATGCTCAATCAATATTTACCGAGCAGCTAGGGATGAGATGGGTGAGGACAATAGTGCGGCTGAAGGCATAAAATAACTAGGATGTCAGGTAGATAATGATTAAGCCCTCTATGGATGACGCTCGTTGCTAGGTTTTCACCATCCATACTTATCCAAGGTGCCACCAAGAGGTGGTTTTCACCATAGGACGAATTTATTTCTCTTGACTATTTTTGGATTTTTTATTTTTTAATTTTTTTAATTTTTTTTAATTTTTTTGATTTTTTTGATTTTTTTGATTTTTTGACTAGGTGGGGTAACCAAGCAGATTTATGTGTAGAACTTTTTTCAGGTGCATGATATTGATGGGCTCATCAAGGGGTTCTCCTTCAAGAGTAGTCAACCTGTATGCCCCAGATCCATATTTAGCAGCTATGATATAGGGCCCCAACCAATTTGCCTCAAATTTTCCTTTCTTGTCCCGGTCTTGTTGAGTACGTTGGTTCTCCTTCAGGACAAGCTTGCCCACCTGGAATTGTCAAGGGCGAACCTTCTTGTTGTAACTACACTTGAGGTGATTTTGGTATGCTTGAAGATGGTCATATGCCTTTATTCTTCATTCATCTAGTAACTCTAGCTATACAAGCCGCGCAACACGGGCATCCTCTTCGCTGATAAGGTTCTTCAGAGAGATTCTCAATGATGGAAGTTCAACTTTGATCGGCAAGACAGCTTCAGCACCATACAATAAAGAGTAGGGGGTGGCGCCCGTCGAGGTGTGGATGGATGTACGATATGCCCAGAGCGCAGGATGAATATGGAGGTGCCAATCCCGTCTAGTGTTATTGACAACCTTTTTGAGAATATGGATGAGGGTTTTGTTAGTCACCTCTACCTAACCATTACCCTGGGGGTAATAAGGCGTTGACCAACGGTGCTGGATATGGAAGGTATCGCAGAGGTGTTTCATGGCTTGGTTTTTGAAGGGTTTGCCATTGTTAGAGAGTATGGTGGACGGTATACCATATCTGCAGAGAATATGGTAAAGGATGAATTTGGAAATCTGAGTACCAGTGACTTGTGAAAGGGGCATTGCTTCCACCCACTTGGTGAAGTACTCAGTGGCGGTAATTATGAATGTATGGCCATTGAATGATGGTGGGTAAATCTTGCCAATCAAGTCGAAACCCCATTGATAAAACGGCCATGGTGCCAGGAGGGGCTGAAGATCTTGTGTTGGGGCATGAATTAAATCTGCATGTTGTTGGCATGGAAGACACTTCTTTACAAACTCGCAAGCATCATGTTCCAACGTAGGCCAATAATACCTAGCTCGTAAGATCCTTTTGGCCAGAGCCATACCATTTGAATGTGTTCCACAAACACCACCATGTACCTTCATTAGTGTAGCATGGGCTTCGGTCTCATTCAGACATCTGAGGAGGATTCCATCATACCTGCGACGATAAAGTGTATCACCGACGATGACGTATTGAGAAGAGCGATGAACGAAGGATTTGCGTTGGTTACATGTAAGATCTAGGGGTATAATGTTATCATGGAGATAGGTATAGATGTCTTGGTACCATGGGGAGGTGGAACCCATGATATCACACACCATGTTAGTTTCAAGGATGTCATATGCTGGGATTAAAATTTGTTCTACAAGAAACTTGCATTATGTTCGGTCTTTGGGCATGTCCAACAGGGAGCCAATAGTGGCCATTGCATCAGCTGCTTTGTTGCGTACCCTGGGAATCTGTTCAAATTGTATAGAGGTGAAATATTTCTTGAAATCATCCACCATGCGCTTGTAGGGTAAGAGCTTATCATCTTTGGTTAGGAACTCATCATTAACTTGTCTAATGACTAGAAAAGAATCACCAAAGACTTTCAACTGAGTTATGTGCCACTGTTTTGCAATTTTGAGGCTGGTGAGGAGAGCTTCGTATTTTTCCATATTGTTGGTACATGGGAATGCTATCCTGAATGACTTGGGAATGTAGTCACCCTGAGGGGTGACTAATAAAATTCCTGCCCCCAATCCATTATGTTTATATGATCCATCAAAGTACATTGTCCATGTAGGGGTCTCATCAACGGAGAAGACCTCTTCATCAGGGAATTCCGTGATCAATGGATGAGTATCAACTAGAGGGGCTTCCGCTAACTGATCTGCGATTATCTACCCTTTGATAGCCTTGCGGTCCACATATTCTATGTCGAATTCATTGAGGAGCATGACCCACTTAGCCATGTGGCTAGTCAGAGTGGTTCTAGATAACAGATACTTCAATGGATTGATCTTGGAAATTAATTTTACTAGATGGCTAAGCATGTAATGTCGAAGCTTCTGTGTGCTAAAGACGAGTGCGAGGCAGGCTTTTTCCATGGGGGAGTAGTTTAGCTCATAGCCAACCAATGTCTGGCTGATGTAGTAGATTTCCCTCTCTTTCGATAACTCATCATGTTGTGCCAACAATGCCCCCAGCGCAACTGAAGTGGCTGAGATATAAAGCAAGAGGGGTTTGCCAGGAATAGGTGGCATCAATATCGGGGGATGGGCTAAATATTCCTTAATTTTATTGAAGCCCATCTAACACTACTGGTTCCATCAGAAGGTGGAATCTTTTTTCAGAAGATGAGTGAATGGCTGACACTTATCTGCCAGCTGGGCTATGAACCAACAGATGGACTGCATCTTCCCCTAGAGGCTTCTTAATTGTTTGAGATTACGTGGAGGTGGCATGTCCAGGATAGCTTTTACCTTGGCGGGATCAACCTCAATGCCCCTATGAGAGACTATGAAACCCAGCAACTTTCCTAAAGTGACCCCAAAGACACACTTTTTTGGATTTAGCCGCAACTTGTAGTGCTCTAACTGCTCAAATATCTTTTTCAGGATGGCAAGATGTTATGCTCGTGTCCTGGATTTTCCTAATAGGTCATCGACATAGTCCTCCATGATGATGTGTATGAGGTCATGGAAGATGACAGTCATTGCCCTCTGATATGTTGCCCCCGCATTTTTGAGAGCAAAGGGCATAACATTGTAACAGAAAGTGCCCCAAGGAGTTGTGAAGGCGGTCTTGTGCTGGTCCTCAGGTGCGATTCGGATCTGGTTATATCTAGAGAAGCCATCCATAAGGGACAACATCTCATGTCCTACTGTCAGGTCTACCAACATGTCAATGTTCGGCAGGGGGAAGTCATCTTTTGGGCAAGCTTTGTTGAGATCCCTGAAGTCTGTGCAGACGCGAATGTCTCCATTTGGTTTAGCAACTAGTACTATATTGGAGATCCACTCGGAGTAGTCAATTGGTCTGATAAAACCCACCTCTAGTAACTTCTCCAATTCCTTCTTGACTAACAATGCGACTTGCGGATGCATCTTGCGGAGCTTTTGTTTGACAGGCTTGGCATCTGGGTGAATGTCTAGGTGATGAACTACTAAGGCAGGGTCTAAGCCTGGCATGTCTGAGTATGACCACACAAAGTTAATGATCCCCTCTTGGAGTAGCTGCACGATGATTGGATATTCTTGCTCTGAGAGTGACTTAGCTACATAGGTGACCTTAGAGCTTTCAACAGTTCCCAGATTGACTTCTCGAGTCTCTTTAATTAGAATAGATGATCGGGTAGATAACTGAGTTCCCATAAGGGGAAGATGAACATCTCCATCTTCCGGCACCTCTTCGAGGTTTTTGCCGTCAGATGCGTCTTTTATTTTTACTTTTTCAAAGTCAAGAAGTGCCGCAGGGAGGTTTTCACTAGATGATTGCTTGTCACTTTTCTTATTCTTATTTTTGCGACTGGAGTGTTCATCCTCCCCCAATCCCATAAGGTTGACATATGTGTCTACCGACATACTAACAGGTGTGCGATTACGTAGGTCCCAATCAATAAGCTCAGGATGGCAAAGGGATAGGTTAATAGTGCAGACAGATAGGCATTCGAACATAGATGATAGGTTGGTGTGGTCGACATCATCATATGCACGTATGATGGATTCCTCCTTGGGTATGTCTTCCAATGAGCCCTTGTCCATAGCGACACTATTGGAAGCACTAGATGACGTTTCGGGGCCTTTCTGCTTTCTGTCATATCCAATGCCCACATTTTTTGGTAGCTGGGACATGTCAACGGGTTGCAACCGCCCTTGTTCTTCTTTTCCTAGGCCCCTGCCTTGATAGTTATGCTTTTCCACGAACTTTGTTGGCCATGGGTACTTTTCTTGAAAGTATTCCTTGAGAGGAGTTTCAGGCTGGGGTTCTTCTTGGTAGACCCACTGGCTTATGTCCTCTTCCAGTGCATCTATCTTGATACTTGGAGATCTGAAAGTGGTGGTAGGGATGTTTTTTCCATGGAAGGTGATAGCCTTATCTTCTTTTGGGGTAGCATGCGAAGGTTGACCATACTCATGTGGTGATGGTGGCATGGTCGCTACATTAAGAGCAGTATGCATTTCGTACTCGCCATACCCTTTGTCAATGATCTGGGCTTTTGTGACTATAGGATCAATGGTGGAGGATGGAGTGGTTTTTGCAGTGGAGAGGGGATTAGTGGATGATGACTAGGATGCCCCCATTTCAACCCCATGACAATAATTTAAATGGGGAAATAACGCTTCTAAAGCATGGCAGTATTCAAATGGTTGGGGGTCAGCATAGATGGTGACCTCTTGTCCGTTGACTGGGAATTTGAGGCACTAATGGTAGGTGGAGGGGATGGCTTGCATAGCATGGAGCCATGGACGGCTGAGGAGGATATTATATGGAAAGTCCAGATCAAGGACATGGTAGGTAATGTACTGAACCACGGTCCCACTTGGACAGGAAGATTGATGATCCCTTCTGAATTCCTTTCTGCATTATCATAAGCCTTGATTGTGATGATCTGATTACTTAAATCTGCCTGAGTGTACCCCACCTGTTTTATGAACTTTAGAGTGCACAAGTTGAGGGTAGAGCCATTATCTACCAAGACTCTTTTTATTTTATGATGGGAAACCACAACTTCGATATGTAAGGGGTGATTGTGATTGGCATCAATGTTGGGCATATCGTTCTGGCTGAAATGCAGTTGGTGAGATGAAGTTAGGTGTCCTACCAAGGCCTAGAACTGTGTGGGATCAATGTTATTAGGCACATGGGTTTCCTGCAGGGCTCTGTTGGGGATTTCTTGATGCACGGGGGAAGACTTAAGTAAATCCAAAATGGAGATATGTGCAGGGGTCTTTCCTAAGTGATCAAGGATGTTGTACTGGGAGGTTACAGGAGTCGATTGGGCGGGTGCAGAGGCTGTAGGAATGGTGATGTGGGCTCCTCGTGTGGTAACAACACATTGAGGGTCTTTAGCTTTGACATGTATCATGGATACACGAGGTTCTACTTGCTCAATGTAATGAATAATACCCTCATAATTGAGAGGTACATTCTTATAGCTCACATTATTTGTGCTATTGTTTTGAGGATTACTGTTGGAGGTGCTTGGGCCTTGGTTGTGATTTGGAAAGGCGTTTTGATAGATCTGCAATTGAGCATTAGACGACGGAGTTTGACTGGGGTCAACCTTGATATCACCTCAATCTATGAGATCTTGGACGTAGTTTTTCAGACCTTGACACTTATTCAAAGAGTGTCCTTTGATTTTGTGGAACTCACAATATTCATTTTCCCCAAGCCATGCGGGCTTAGATTTGGATTCGTCGAGTGGGTTGGTGACAGGGTACGTGATCAGATAGTTGATCTGCAACAACTTGTTGAAGACGACACTCAAGGGTTCTCCTAGTTGAGCATACTGGCGTTTAGTGTTCCCTTGGTTATTATGATTGGACTGTTGGGGAGGACGGGGTGTCCCTTGCAGTATGGATATGGCATTAGGTATGGATTGCTGTTGTTTTTGGGATGTGTTGGCCACGTGGACATGTTTAGTATTAGTAACACCATCATTTACTGTATTTTTGTTCTTGTTCCAAAAATGTGGCTTGTCATTGAATGACCTTTCCTTATCTTGATTATATATTTTGATGTGCCCCTTGGAAACAAGGGCTCGCTCAAGGATGGGTCCCTTCTCTACCACCTCCGCGAAAGTGGTGACACAGTGTAATCGAAAGTTATGAGCCATGTCAGGATGAGAGTTCTCCACGAAGAGGGTGACCATGTCCTTTTCTTTCCAAGGGGTTTTCATTCGGCTTGCTAAGGCATGCCACCTCTGGAGGTAGCTAGTAAAGGTTTCCCCTTCACGTTGTTTCTCTTTGAGAATATCCAGGGTATCAGTATCTTTCTCCAAGTTGAAGGAGGAGTATGAGACAAACTTTTCTGACAGGTCCGCAAAAGATTTTATAGATCCCTTTTCGAGGGTCATGAACCACCCTAGGGCGTTGCTTGCCAGACTTTGAGGAAACAGGTGCAAGAGATAGTTGTCATTGTGGATAACTTCTTGACACTGGGAGTAAAACTCCTGTAAGTGGGCCTTAGGATCTTTGTTCCCCTTATATTTGTCAAACTTTGGCATTTCAAAATGTTTTGGGAAGGGAATCAATGAGATGGAGGGATCATATGGATATGGGCATATATCTTCAAACTTGAATGATTGTTTGCCAGTTCCTGCCTGGAGATCTTTTAGAGCGGCTTTGATTTCTAGTATGTCCGCATTGGCCAGTGTGTTGGACAGATATTGATGGTAGGATGATTGTGGATTCTGAGATGATGTTTGGAGATGGGCGTATTGGTGAGGAGGTGGCATCCCCTACTGATACGCCAAGGGACCTTGTTGATAAAGAGGTTCTTGTTGTGAGGCGAGATATGGATGGGTCAGGTAGTTATGGGTGGCGTACTGTTGGGAAGTAGGGAGAAGGTGTTTGTTGATGGTGTTTTCTACACAGCAAAAACTCAGACAGAATGCAATATTCTATCTCTCTTGAAATATAATCTTTAACAATAAATTGCTGAAAACCACCCCAAGGTCTCTCGGGTGTCAGGTCATGACAATGCATAAACAACTCAGATAATATGTGAAAATGCTGGTAATCACAAGGGGCCTTACAAATGAACAATGTTGGAAGTGAATTTTCATCAGATGGGATAATATAGTGATGCTTTGAATTCTAAAACTAACCCGGATTCAAAATAAACAGCAAAAGAGATAAGGGTTTAGAGAGATTCTATTCTATTCTACTTCTAAGACTAACAATGCAAATGATAAACACTTGAAATGGACCAATTCCAATGAAACCAATATCTGCTTGACCAAGATTAATCTGCAATCTTACAGAAACAGTGCAATCTTCTAAGGTTTTAAAGATTTTCAGATCATGAACATTCGCCCAAGATAACCCAATTGCAATTGAAATGAATAAATCTCCACAATTGAACCAAACACAATGAATATAAAAGGTCTAGGCTAACTTTGCAAAGCAACTAACAATCAGCTAGCTGCAAAAAGTATGGACCAGGGATTGCTGCAAACACTTCAAACATTAAATCATAAACATCATTGAATCAGATCTAAATCTAAATCTAACAACCTCGAGCAATTTGAAAGATAGAATCATAAGAACCATGCAAGATAAGTCAACACAAAAGAGATCACCAGAGAATCACGATGTCTGCAAGTGTATTGAATCACCAAATTTCAACAACAATTCCTATGTTCCGTTACATCACTTGCTCAGAAATTGACTAACTTCTACCTCTACTCTACTGCTAAATTTTCTCTTTATCAAATCTTCTCCTAATCTTTCCCTCTATCTATATCCCCTTACAAATGAGGCACAAATGCCATTTATAGAGAACCCCCAAACAAGTCGGCCTAATTAGATTTTACAATAATAACTGGCCCCAAAATAGGTTGGCCAGGAGAATTTCAAAATAAGACAAGATTTGCATTAAATGCATGAATATTATTCATGTCAGCCTACGATCTCTAGCAAAATCAAATTTACGTTTCTTCCAGAAAGTCCTCCAGCTGTAGACAGTTTTGACACAGATTCTTAGGCGGGTCCCACTTTGAAAATTTAAATTGAATGCTTCCAGATTCCCCTCTTTTGGCACGAATCCATATGCAAGTCCCCCTTTTAATATTTGTTTAGTCCTGAAAAACAGATATCATCATTAATACCATTTTTGGAAAAATAATCATTTTCAAAAAAATTTCCGTTTCGGGAAACCAGACCAAGGGGAAAATCCAGGAAAATCCAGGTCAGGCGGATTCCAGACCAGAATCCGGAAAAATCCAGCCGGCAGGATTCTGCCGAATAAGGCAAAAATTTCAACAATAGATCATCAAAACGAACCAAGAATGCGCGAAACATCGTGTAATATATCAAATTAAGCATAGGATGTTGAGCATTTATCATCAAATTCGTTAATTTAATACAGTATTTCAATTTGCACAAAGCCTGACAAAAAATCTAGAAAAATCTAGGTGGACCGGATTTCTGCGGACGGCATAGAATTCCGGACTTTGGCACATACCTGAAAAACTGAAGAAATCCGGGAAAATCCAAGTTGGGCGAAAAATCCTGAACACAGGCAAAAACCTAGACTTCGCTTGGATCCAGAATTTTCATGGAAATCGGGAAAATCCGGACGGACCGGAAAATTCTGGATTGGGGTAAAAACCCTGATTTTTGCACAGAGCTAGACTTTAAGCAGAATCCGGAAAAATCCGGATGGACCAGAAAATCCCGGATTGGGGTAAAAACTCGGATTTTGCTCAGAACTTAGTTTTATCAAAGGGAAACCTGGGGAACTCACTTGGGCAAGCAAGATGAACATCTAAGGACCTCCAAAGGCAACCAAATCAATAGAATTAAAGGGCCAAAAGACACCAAAAGCCAGAGCAAAAAGAGGGTCCCTACTTTCAGTGGGGCGTGTGTGCAAAACTGCACAACAGTGTAGTTGATTAGCTTGCAGATATTGGGGGTGTTGATATGACTGTTGCGATGCCACACAGGAGGGTTGTTGTTGATATTGTTGCTGGTTATAATAATTGTAATGATGGGGTGGTTGTTGATGCATAGTTGGCGGCTGTGGTGGGTGAGATGGGATGTTATGTGGTGGTTGCGCTTGCAGGCATAAAATGGATGCAAGGAATGGAGATATGGTCGGGGCTGAAGGCCGAGGTTGATTTCCTTGCATTTGATGCTGTGATGGTTGTGTTGAAAATAGGGGATTGACCAATGGTTGTTGTTGAGGTAGAGGTGCGATTGAGATGTTATGCAAGGGAGGTTGTTGAGCACTAGTGGGAGCATAGGATTGGGGAGGTTGTTGGGATACGAATGACGATGGAGGAGGGATGTTGGATTGGGACGGTTGTTGGGGTATGAATGACAATAGAGGAGGGATGTTGGATTGGGATGATGGTGGAAGATTATTAGATTAGGGCGGTTGTTGGGGTATGAATGACGATGGTGGAGGATTGGTAGCCCAAGGAGGTGGGGGCAAAGCAGTGAAAGGGTTGCCCCCAGTGTTGACAGGAGGGGGATTCGAGGGGAGTGGTGTCGGTAGCATTAATGGTTGCGGTTGTGGGACATTTTGCAGCATGCCATAGGCAAAAGGATCATTGGGATCAATGGTTTGGGGTGTTCCCGTGACCGAGATGGTGGGATGTGTGGGATTGCCAACGGGATATAGGACAGCATTGCCGAATTCAGGTTGATGCCAACCTTCTATGGAAGGAACGTTGGGGACATACAAGCTACTAGGGATGTCATGTGAACCTTGGGGTACATTAGATGTGGAGGTGCCATACTTGGATAAGTCGACACCTGACGGCAGCTTGACACCTTTGTCAATCAAGTGAGCCAAGATTTTGTTACCACGTCTTTCGAGAAGGCGTTCTGTCATTTGTGCATTAACAGGGTTGCTGAAGTGTTCCTCGAATGTGAGCTCAAGTTGATCAGCCATGTTTTCCTCCCCAGGTGGTGACGTGTTTTGACCATCCACATTGGATTGTGATGAGGTGCCATTGTGGGGATCATGAGGGATATTAGCACCATAGTTAGGATCTGATGAGATGTTGACTGTGTTGGTGGGATTTTGGGGATTGTTCGATTGGGCATTCAGGGCTTGTTGGTCAGCCATTTTCTTTGCCTGTGATCGAGTTTGAACAGGCATGCAAGATGGCAAGATGGATCAAAATATTGGGAAGACCTAGATGATGGAAGATTGATTCAATTTGATGGGAGATTAGCTTATGACGATCGGTAGGGCCAATGTGGATTGGTTTGATGGCACTTGATTAGTCTAGGTTTTGGATTTTGATCTAGATAGATTTGATGATGTGGGAGTTGGATTGATCTGATGATTAGGATTGATGTGATGATAAAGATGATGAAGACCGAGATCCACAACTGAGTTTAAGAAGGATCCTTGGTAACACTAGGTATTGATTGAAAGGTGGATGTATGATAACGACACCGAATCCAACTTGAGATAGAAGTGGATTGATTGGGTCGAAAAGGATGATTGACTTAAGATGGATAACAATCCTAAGCCAGTTACAATGATTATGATTAGGGATGAATACCTAGGTCAACGTGGATGACTACTCCAATGGGGTTTATATGGAATAACAAAGATCAGAGATGAAAGCGGGTTTAGGACGGATGGGGAGCATCTCAGGGTAGACGAATGGCTCTCGAAACAACCAAAAGAGTGTTCAGGATAAATGACTTTTAGAATGAAGGGATGGAGACTTGAAACGGATGTTCAGATTTTTATTTTGGATGCTGAATGGTCGTATCGATGTTCAAAATAGAGGGGCAATGAGTGCCAAGTGACAATATAAGCTAGTCAAAAGTCAGGTCCACCACAACATTAGAATAGGTCCGCCACAGCACAAGGATAGGTCCGCCACTGCACTAAGACAGGTCCGCCACAGCACAAGGACAGGTCTGCCACTGCACTAAGACAGGTCCACCACAGAAAAAGGACAGGTCCACCACTGCACTAGGATAGGTCCGCCACAGCACAGGGACAGGTATGCCATTACACAGGGATAGGTCTGCCACTGCACTAGGACAGGTCCACCACAAAGTTAGGACAGGTCTACCACAGCACAGGGATAGGTCTGCCAAAGCACAGGGACAAGTCCGCCAAAGGATAAGGACAGGTCTGCCAAAGGATAAGTTTAAGCTTGATGTTTTGATGGATGGGTAAGGCAAAGGACCCAAAATATAGCAATCATAGAAGACTTGGCCAAACTGATAATCACTGGTTTTTACACAAGAAAGATAATTCAAACAACACAACCCTAAGATTAGTAGAAACATGTATGGTCAACAAAGTCTTCTACTCTAAGATGCACATGGTTTCTAAGGAGTCCTCGATATACACCCGGTACGTGAGGCCAAAACCGTGAACACCAACCCATTACAAGCATGAGTTGGGAACCTTAGCGAGATACTAAAGGCTCATACCAACTCTTCACGTCATCTCGACGCATTGCCAATTACAACGTGGTTGGATTGAGGTACAACTTTCACTCTCCCCCCTTTATATACCCCGCTGGTACACGTGGTTGGAATCGTCCCTTGGGGTGATGAAATCCCCAAGCAGGTCCCACTAAGAAAATGAAAAAGGGGTGACTCAAAGGACTTGGAAAGCTATGATTTCTCGTCACCCAGGATCGCCAAATGGCGCAAGGAGATTGGATACATCAAATAGCTTTCCCAAACACGCAAAACAAGGTTTATTGACCCCTTTAATTAAACTATGTGCCTAATTTATCAAAAGACAATCGACAAAAACTTGAAATTTTACCTTCTGGAGGACAGGTCTGCCACTCTGCAGGGACAGATCCGCCACTCTGTCAAGACAGGTCTACCACAGCAGGATAGGTTCGCCACAGCAGGATAGGTCTGCCACCGGAGGATAGGTCCGCCACCCTGTCAGGACAAGTCCGCCACTGCAGGATAGGTTCGCCACTCTGTCAGGACAGGTCTGCCACTGCAGGACAGATCCGCCACTCTGTCAGGACAAGTCCGCCACTCTGTAACTTGGACCTGTAAAAATGCAAAAAATAGAAAACATGAAAGAAAGAGACCCATTTGTGGGTCCCACCGGGCGTTCCAGAAATGTAATAGGTCGAATATGAGCGTTAGAAAACAAGCAACAAGTAAAAGAGTGCAAATAAACACCAAAACAACCTACACCTCAAGATTAGCCTAAGTTGGAAACAACACAAGATGAAAGCAACAAAATGGAACTCTATACCTTGTGTCGAATCGATCCTTTGGTTGGCCCTTCGATCTTTGATGTGTATGCTCCTTGGATTGCACAAGATGCAAGCTAAATGATGTTGTGAGGATGAGTGCAAGTGGATAAAAACGTGAAAATGGCTAAGTATAAGTTGAGAAACAAAATTGCAAGAGTTTGACTAGCAAAATGATCTCCCCCAAAATGAGAGAAAAGAGGGGGTATTTATAGGAATTTTGAGAATTCCTAGAGGAGATGGATTGCCAAGATTGAGCCACCAAATATCAAGATGTAGGGCTAAGGTGAGTTGAGAACTCACAAGCCCTCACATCTTGACATGTGGCATGTGATATAGCCCTAAAAGATGAAGTGGACATGAGGTGGAAGGAGAGGTACATGACATGGAGGGGGGTACAAAGTACCTTGGGATTGGACAAGATCTCCTCATAGAGGAGGTCCTTGTCCCCATGTGGGTGAGATGACATGTGAAGAATTAAAAATTTCTCAAATATTCTCATGGGGAGATGGGAAAGAATAAAGAATAAGTGAAGGACATGTGGGGAGAAGTGAATGAATTAAAAATTCCTTTTGGGTGCCTTGGGGGATTAAAAGGTGAATTAAAAATTCACATGGGGAAGTGAAGTGCCTTGTCCAAAAGGAGAAAGCCTTTAATAAGGTTGACTTAAGGACACATGCCATAAGTGGGAGGAGGATTAGGTTAGGCTAACCAAATGATTAAAGTTGTGCAAGTATTCAGTTATTAAAAGCAAGTGGGAGATTATGGAGGATGTGACCCTAATGATGATTAAGGGTGAGCACATGTTAACCCTAGTTAATTAGAAGAAGATGAAGTAATTAAGATGGATTAGAGACCAACTTGCAAAAGTTGGAGAATGTGACCATGAGAGAGAAAAGAGGAATTAAAAAATGAATTTTAATTCCAAAAGGGGAATATGACTAAATTAAATAAAATGGTTAATTTATTTAATTTAGAGGAGGAAAAGGGGTAAAGTATTTATTAAATTAAATACTCTAGGACCCTTATGTAAGATGCAAGGTATTAATTAAACAAATTGTTTAATTAATATTGACAGAGGGGATGAGCAATTGGATAAATGAGGAGACGCGTTTGATCATATGGAAGTGATCAAATTAGACGTCTACAGATAGGATCCATCGCTTGTGCCTCCAGTCCAACCAAGGCAAGGGGATGTTCATATGTAGGATCAGCCTCGGGTGCAGCCACAGGTGCAGCCAGCGAGATAGGAAAATGCTCGAGATGTGCTGATTGCGCAGCTGTAGGCCTAGGTCCAGGCCTTGAGAACGGAGAGAGATCAGGCAAGGGCTGAGAGGGATCAGGCCGTGCATTAGAGACAGGCTACGGAGCTACAGGAAGCCACTGAGCTAGGCCACAAATAGCAGATAAAGAGCATGACAGCCTCCTCCTCCCAGGGTACGGTGCCAATTCACTCCTACAAGGATGTCATCCAAGAGGCAGAGTATTACCAACAAGCTTATCACAATGTCGTACCCAGAGCATAGTGGGTCCCAGAGTACTTACAGCGAGCCAACCACAGACTGGCAGAGGGTCATGGTGATAGGGGTGAGGGCAGCATTCATAGGGATCGAGCTTGATCAAGATGTTTATACTTTTTTTTTGTGCCTTATAGGCTCATTTTTAATAGCCCTGATGGGCCTTTTGTATTGATTGACACATATGTACAATGATCCGATTTATTCCTTGTAATATGAAAGTTGATGATGATATATATGAGCTGATTTTGATGTGATGCAATGCCTACTCCTTATTTATGTATGATTCTACTTCTATATGTTATGGATGCATTTATTTCTAATGATTTTTATGCAATGATTATGACTAACAGATCTATATTATGCTAACCTATGATATGATGTGCAATGATGTTATCTATATGATGATCTATTTTATGCAAATGTGATATGTGATATGATTTATGTAATAAATGATTTATGATGTTATTTATGAGATGATTATGGATGATGTAATATGAATGTGATGGTTGTGATATGATGTAAATGACATGGTGCAATGCAAGTGAGATAGTTTTATGATGATGCTTAGAATAACAAATGTTATTATCCTAAACATATTAAATGATGATGTAATGTATGTGATGCAAGGTGATATGAGGATGTGTAATGAATGTAATGTGATGAGATGATTTCATGATGTTATGAAAATATGTAAATGATTTAAATTCTTTTATGCCTATTATGTATGATTATGCAAAAATGATTATGACATGTTTTTGTAAATGTGATGGATGAAATGCAATGAAATGGATGCATCTATCTTTGAAGACTGCTTATGATGATATGTTTATATGATGATGGAAATGTGGTGCATATATTTTCTATATGATATGCTTATGCAATATGCTAATGCTTTGTGGATGTAGGATCAATGACGATGATGGTGATGATGATCAACTGTCATAGTACCTTGTTAGTGCGGTAAGCCAGGAAAGAAGTCACTTCAACAAGACACAAGATGATGCCGATGCAAATGATAATGATGATGGTCATTACTTTCCAAGGAATTGGGATTTTCAAAGGGCCACATTTTCTTATGTTTGATAACACACGGGGTACGATGCATCAAGGTATAGAAAAACAGGATGGTGTTGTACCTAGTGAGATGGACTTTGATTTGACAAGCAGATAGGAGTATTCTTGCTTACACCTGACATATAGAAACCTTGCTAGGATGGGCTTTAGAAGTTTTAAACATCTTGGCCAAAACACAGAAAAGTAAACCTATCCATGCAATAGTCAACAAGTTGCCCTAGACCTCTTCCATACATACCTAACAAAGCAAGTATTCACCAAGGTTATATTACAAGAACGTCCAAAAAGCATAGCAGACAAAAGATAATGACTGTTACCCCATTCCTATTTCTCTAAATCCTTTGCTTGGGATATCATTGAGAAGTCCTTGGAATGAGCGAAAATAAGATTAGTCAAAAGATAAAAACCAAGTAAACAAACAAACTGATGCTCTTCAATACCGCTAACGAAAGGAGGATGTGCTTTCTAAGGATAAGAACCGAAACTTATTGCCAAAAGATAATGCCCATTGTAGGAAGGATTCATCCTAGGACATGTTAGTGGATGGTGGCACGTCATTTCGTTTATCCAAAGTGTTCTAAGATATGATTGATATGGGACCAATTTTGGGTGATGAATTACCAATACAAAGAGATGACCAACTTGCTTATGCACTGACTTAGACCTGAGACTTGACGTTTTGAGTTTTACTTTTTAACTTGCTAGACTTGTTTCCAACTGTTTCACCAAAGGTTGGAGATGACAATCAGTTTATTATGAATGGTATTATTGCGGGTACAAGTGAGATGAGGCGGATGGATGTTTTTGGAGTTTTACAATGTTTTGAGGCTATTTTTGGTATTTTCAAGATTTTACAAGTGTTTTGATTTTTTGATTTTCCAATGTTTTGGGATTTTATGAGATTTTGACCGAAAGACTAATCTACAGACCTATCCTAGGGGTCTCGGGAGGGTCTCGGGAGCTGATCAATAGATTAGCCTTGCGTACGTTATACACACAGAGACCACATAGTTCGACTAATGACTTGACCGATTTATAGATGATGATATACATGATGAGATGTCAGTTTATTATGACAGACTCCTAAAAGACTAACTTAAGTGTCTCGGGGGATGGTCAAAGATCAACCTTGCCTACGTTCAAGCTTAGAGATGAAGTAGTTCGATAAGATGACTCTTTTTTTGACTTTTTGACCAAATTTTTGACTTATTTTTGGATTTTGATATGTTTTGATGTTTTTGGATTTTGTGCTTTTTTGATGTTTTTGGATTTTTTGATTTTCTATTGTTTATGAATTTTTTGATTTGAGGACTTTAAGATGATACACGAATATGATCCAATAAGAACATGCCCCCAACATGATGCAATAGACTACTCCGATAAAGGCAGAATAGACTGACCTTGAGGATGGGCTGAGTAGTACTAGGAGGGATCATGATACGAACACAGGACCAAGCTATGGTGCAGAAGCGAGTGGATGAGTGATGGATGGAGATCTGGATATGATGGATAATGGAAGCGAAATGGATGGATGATGTAGCACAAACCATAAAGATCCCAGTGGATGGAGAGTGCTTATTTATGCAAGGCGCTTGTTTGCCAGGTTTTCACCAAGGTACTTGCCCAAAACTGGTTTTCACTCGACAACAATTTTTTCTCTTTACTATTTTTTGATCCTTTTTTGGATTTTTTTGGATTTTTTTGCTTTTTTGATTCTTTTGTTGTTACCAAGATGCCTATTTACCAGCTTTTCACCGAAGTAACCATTTTTTTAGGACTTTTTCTGATTTTTTGGATTTTTGGTTCTATACCTTGAAAGATTTAGGCATAAAACTTTTTTGAGATGAGAGTTATTCATGGGCTCTTGCAGAGGTTCCCCTTCAGGTTTTGATAACTAATATACCCTTGATTTGTAACTTGTTGTTATGATGAACGGTCCCAACCAATTGGGTTCAAACTTGCCTTTGCTACTTGGGTTTGAGACATTCTTTTGATTTTCTTTTAAGACCAGTTCTCTGACTTGGAACGTCCTGCTTTTGATTTTCTTATTGTAGCTCCTTATGAGTCTATTCTGATAGACTTGCAAATGATTTAAAGCATCTATACATCTCTCATCTAGTAGCTCCAACTCATTTAGTCTTGACCCTCGGTAGTCTTCATCGGTAATGAGGTTTTGCAGTGATATCTTGAGGGATGGGAGCTCGATCTCAATGGGGAGTATGACTTCTGATCCATAGACCAAGGAGAAGGGAGTGGTGCCAGTGGGTGTGCAGATGCTAGTTTGATAGGCCCAGAGGGTAGGATTAAGCTGCAAATTCCAGTCACGACCTACGTCATTGACTGTTTTCTTGAGGATTTTCAGAATGGTTTTGTTTGTAGCTTTTGCTTGGCCATTTCCTTGGGGATAGTATAGGGTGGATAAGCGATGCTAGATTTTAAATTTTTCACAAAGCTTAAGGACATCCTAATTCTTGAATGGTGTCCCATTATCTAAGATAATGGCTTGTGGAACACCATAGTGGCATATGAAATAGTTCAGGATGAACTTAGAAATTTGCTTCCCAATTATATATGTGATGGGTATGGCCTCTACCCACTTTGTAAAGTACTCAGTGGTAGTTATGATGAATTTGTGGCTGTTAGATGAAGTGGGAATGATTTTCCCAATGAGATCAGATCCCCACTGTGAAAAGGGCCATGGTGTGATGATAGGATGAATCTCTTGAGCTGGTGCATGGATGAGGTCCCCATGCTGCTGACATTGTAGACACTTTATGATATTGCTATCAGGATTCAACCGTGTAGTTTTGAGTCAAACTCATTGACCCATGTTTCATGAGTAGTGGTTCAACAAGAACCCATCTCTCATATCAATGAAACATGGGTCAATGAGTTTGACTCGAAACTACACGGTTGAATCCTGATAGCAATATCATAATTTGACATGCTGTGGAACCTCCTACTTATCAATTGTAGACACTTTCTAACATAATCATGCGCTTCTCTTTCCATTGTGGGCCAGTAATACCCCATCCTCAATATTTTCTTAGCTATGGTCATTCCACTTGAGTGTGCACCACAGATACCATTATGTACTTCAGTTAGAGCAGTTACTGCCTCCTCAGCGTTTAAGCAACATAGTAGGGTTCCTTCTATGCTTCTATGATATAGGGTATCACCTAGGATGACAAATCTGGATGCCTTTTTGACAAAGGTTCATTTTAGGTTTTAAGGTAGGTTTGCGGGTATGACTCCTATTAGAAGGTATGTATAAAAGTCATGATACCAAGGATTTTCAGGACCAATGATTTCACACACATATTCTAATTCTGGTACCTCAAATGAGGGAATGAGAAGCTGCTCAATCAGGAATTTATATTTTGGAACATTGTTGGGGATGTCCAATAAGGACCCAATTGTTGCCATGGCATCTGCTGCTCTGTTGTTGGCTCTAGGAAGCTCCTCAAATGTGATTTTGATGAAGGATTCCTTTAGAGTCTCCACCAATTTCTTGTATGCAGTGAGCTTGTGGTCCTTGGTCTGATATTCATCATTGAATTGATTTATGATCAATTGGGAGTCTCCATATACTTTGAGAGCTACGATGTTCCACTGCACTGCTATTCTGAGACCTATGGTTAAAGCCTCGTATTCTACAATGTTATTAGTGCAAGGAAATGCCAGTTTGCAGGACCTTGGTATTCAATCTCCTTGTGGGGTGATGAAGAAGACACCAACTCCTAATCCATGTTGTGTGTATGAGCCATCGAAGTATAGTTTCCAGTGGTTAGCTACGTTGAGATTGAAAATGGATTCATCTGGAAACTCTAAGACAAGAGGATTCTCAGAATAGATAGGTGCTTCTGCCAGTTGGTCTATGATAACCTAACCCTTGATTGCTTTTCTCTCCACATAATCGATGTCATATTCTGATAATATCATTACCCATTTTTCCATTCTTCCTGTGAGCATTGCCTTTGATAGTAGATACTTGAGAGGATCAATTTTGGCGATGAGCTTTATCTTATGTGCCAACATGTAATGTCTAAATTTTTGTGATGCAAACACTACTGCGAATCATGTTTTCTCAATAAATGAATAGTTTAGCTCATGCCCAACCATTGTCCTACTAATGTAATATATAGCCCTTCTTGTTCCATTTTCATCATGCTGAGCTAGGAGAGCTCCAAGGGCTACTGTTGTTGCTGACATGTATAAGATCAATGGCTTCTTTGGGATGGGTGGAATTAAGACTGATGGTGTCAGTAGATATTCTTTGATTTTGTTAAATTCCTCTTCACACTTGGTATCCCACTTGTACGCTACTCCCTTGTGGAGTAGGTGAGAGTATGGGTTCTATTTTTTGCCAGTTGTGCTATGAATCTTCTAATGGATTGGATTCTGCCTTGGAGGCCTCTCAATTGTTTTAATGTCTTTGGTGCTTCCATTTTGAGGATTTCTTTTACTTTTGCTAGATTCACCTCGATGCCCCTCATTAATACTATATATCCTAGAAACTTACTTGATTGTACGCCGAAGACACACTTCTAAGGATTTAGTCTGACTTTGTATTCCTCCAGTTTGTCAAAGATAGCACTTAGGGTTGCTATGTGATCTTTTCTTTTTCTGGATTTAGCTAGGATGTCATCAACATAGTCTTCAGCCATTTTATGGATCATGTTGTGGAATATCAATGTCATGGCTCATTGATATGTTGCTCCTACATTCTTTAGGATGAATGGCATCATGTTCTAGCAGTAAGTCCCCCATGGACAAGTGAAGGCTATCTTATGTTGATCCTCTTTTGCTATCATGATTTGATTGTATCCTGAAAATCCATACATTAATGATAGCATCTAATGTCCTACTGTCATATATACTATCATGTCAATATTTGGAAGCAGGAAGTGATCTTCTGGACATGCCTTGTTCAAATCCCTGAAGTCTATATAGATTCTAATGGCTCTGTCAGGCTTTGAAACAGGTACCAAGTTTGATACCCATTCTAGATAGTCTATTGGTCGGATGAATCTTGCATCTAATAAATTTTTTAGCTCCATTTTGACCAATATGGTGATCTAAGGATGCATTTTTTGAAGCTTTTGTCTAATAGGATTTGCTTCAGGATACACTGCTAAGTGGTGAACCACAGTCTCTGGATCAACCCTGGCATGTCAGCATAACTCCATGTGAAATTTACTGGTCTTTCCCTTAAGAATGCTGCTAGGAGCTCTTGCTCTTCTGATAGTAGTGATTCTGCATAGAATGTGATATGCGGGGTCTCCTCTGTTCCTAGGTTGACTGGATTGCATTTTTTCGGCCAAGACTGCTGACTTTTCCTAATGAATAGCTCTTAAAGGAAGATTGAATCCCTCATCCTCAGGCGCCTCAGAGAGGTTTTTACCATTGGATACATCCTTTGTTTTTACTTTTTTCTTGTCAGAGAGTGCCACAGTGTGGTTTTCACTCAAGGACTTGGATATGATTCTTAATTTCTCACTTTTGCGACTAAGGGATTCAATCATTTCCCCATAATAGGAATGTGTGTCCAACTCTATTATAAACCCTACTTTGTGATCCGCATTTGGAATGTTGTCTCACAATCCCATGAATTCTAAGAGTGCCTCATCATTTTTGAATATATCAAGAATCGGTGGTCCTCGTTGGTCATAGTTGATGAGTTGGGGATATACTAGGTGGATCTCATGATTTTGATGGTTTGTTTCAAAGGAGAGGGTGCTAATCATGCAAAGGGTGATATCCTCAAATAACCTAGGTAGATTGGTCATGGTATCCTCGTCATCGCTACTATTATAAATTTCAGTTATAAAGTTATGTATGTCTCTTCCTGTGGATATTGATAAACATACTTCTGTTGTGGTTGGTTGAGGAGGATTATTAACCGTTCTAACTGGAGGACTTCGACCACGTATGGTTATACTCGGAGGGGTACATCCAAGGACAAGATTTTTTATTGGTCACCTCTCTAGCATGATAGGTATCATAAGCCCATTATTGTTTTGTCCCAGTCTTTGATTTTTATCGTAGCCCATTGCGAGCATCATTTGTAGGCCCTTGCTTCTCTCATCCATTGGTAAATTAGCTACTAGTCTTTCATCTTGATACAGCATGTGAGATGGATCTGTCTCAATAACTTCCTAGACAAGATCTCCCCATCTTGTGAATTTGAGATAGTCTTTAGGAGACATTTGTGATGTGGAAGCTTGGTCTTCTTGTGGACGTCCCTGTGATCTAGGAGATTGTGGTAACTCTCCTACCACAAAAGCATTGTTAGGGAGCTTGTAGCTTCCACAACCGTCATCCTAGATGATGAGCTTGATGTTGGAGATGGTGGGAATGGTGGAGTGGCGAGTGTCTCTGTCTCAAAAGTGGATGTGAGAGTGGCAGGATCGATGTAAGGTGTGGGTGGGCCCTCATCATTTTTTGGTACTTGGGGGATTTTGTAATACTTTGCTTCAAGATTTTTGCAGTATCAAAAAGGTTCGGGATCTCCATGGATGGTAACTTCTTGTCCATTATGTGTGAATTTTACACATTGGTGGAAAGTTGATGCTACTGCTTTCATCGCATGGATCCATGGACGTCCTAGGAGGATATTATATGGCAAGTCAAGGTCCAAGACCTAACAAGTGGTTTCCATGATGGAAGTCCCTACTTGAATAGGGAGTTTGATTGTGCCCTGAGACACTCTTTCTTGGTCATCATATGCTCTTATCGTGATGCCCTTTCCTTTGTCGATGGAATCTTCTGATATTTTCAACTACTTGATGAGACTTAGGGAACATATGTTCAAGCCTGCACCTCCATCCACCAAGACCCTTTTGATTTTTCTCTTGTGTACAATGGATTCTAAGTGAAGTGCATAGTTGTGAGATGGTTGGGCGGGGAAATCTTGGTTAGAAAATGTAAGGAGATCAGGGTTTATGATATTTCTGACCATAGCTTGGAATTGCTCTACATCAAGATCTGTAGGGATAGTGGACGACGCCAACACTTCCTCTAGGATTTTCTTATGGGCAGACGATATTTTTAGTAACTCCATGATGGAGATGTGTGCTGGCATTCTCTTGAGTTGTTCTAAGACATTGTAGCCATTAGGAACATATCTAGATGCGGGGGATTTGTTTGGTTGGGATGATCCTGTGATGGTGACTTTTCCGCCTCTTGTGGTGACTCCACAATCTTTAGCATGGGCGCTCTTGATGGTGATGACCATGCAATCTTCATTTAGGGAGGCAACGAATGTTTCATACACATGATTTACATTGCCCTTCCCTTTATCATTTTTATTCCCTTTGTTGCCATGATTCAACATCGGATTCATATATATCTTAAGATCCTGATTTCTCATAGGTTGTTCCACATTTATGATTTTTTTATCGATGAAATCTTGGATGATGTTTTTGAGTCTCATGCAACTGTTTGTGGTATGGCCTTTGATTTTATGAAATTCACAAAGTTGATTCTCATTATACCAAGGAGGTTTGACATCGGGTTCTTGGTAATTCTCAAATGTAGGAGGCTTGAGGAGTTTTTCGTCGATCAATTTTTTCATTATTTCCTCAAGTGGTTCCCCCAAAGTAGTGTATTTTCATTTGGGATAGCTTTTTCTTTGGGGTGGTCCCCTTTGATCATTGAGGTTATTGATGGTTGGTTTGTTGTTTGCTTGGTGTGTTGTGTGATGGTTGTTTTGTTTTTGTGTTTGGATTTGTGGTGTGAGTGTGTTTTGGTGAGGGGCACTAATGACCACCTTGGCATTGACGATACCATCATTAGTAACATTTTTGTTCCTTTCCCATGTGTGAGGTTTATCATTGTAATTGGATGGTGGGTGGTTGTTTTGTTTGTGGTATGATATTGATTCTACGGGTTGAGTCACAAGGGCTCTTTCGATGCTAAGTGCCCTGGGGATCAACTGATCGTATGTGGTGATGCCCTAAACCTTAAGATGAAATTCCAAGTGGCCTTCAAGGTTGGCTATGATGGTGAAAACTTGTTGTTCTTCTGGCATGGTCCACTTGCTCCAATTGGCCTTGGATCACCATCGTTGTAGGAATGAAGTGAAAGATTCACCCTTTCCTTGTTTCAGAGCTGAAAGTTCTTCTAGACTAACATCCATTGTGATGTTGCATGCATAGTTTTTATTGAATGTGTCTATAATTTCTTGGAATGTTTTAATGCCTGAGGGTAGGTGAGAGAACCATTCCATAGTGTGGCTTGCCAAGCTCCTAGGAAATAGCCGCATCAGATAAGTATCGTCATATGTGATTCCATGCAATGAACCTGTAATTCCCTGATGTGATCTTTAGGGTTTCCCATCCCTCAATATTTGTCAAATTTGGGGATCTTGAATCCCTTGGGGAATGGTTTCATTATTAAGCTCCTATCAAATGGATAGGGACACAAGTTGCTTGGTGTTTTGGTTGTTTGCCCTGATTGAAGGTCGAGCACTTGTTGCGAGAGCAACCTAAGTTGTTTCGTTACATCATTTTGGGGATCAGGGGGTGGGATGAAAGTGTTTTGGGGTGTTTCAATCGTGGGTTGGATAGGTGGGTTGGTTGGTGTGTTGTTCAATGGTATCTATATGTTTTTTCGAGTGAAGTACAATTCCACCTTCTTTTGTATGAACAATGCTTGTTGTTGATCTTGTTGTTGCTGCACTAAGATTTGTGCTTGTTGTTGTTCCAACAACGCTTGTTGTTGGGCTTGTTGTTGTTCCAACAATGCTTGTTGTTGGGATGCCAATTCTGCTACTTCTTGTTGATATGCTTGCAATTGCACTACTTGTTTTTGTGCAAGAATTTGTACTTGATATTGGGCTTGTTGTGCCTGATATTGAGCTTGCGCTTGAGTTTTCACTTGTGTTGCTTGTGCTTGTGCTACTTGTTGTTGCAATAGAGCTTGTGCTTGAGCGGCCTTTTGTGCTTGTGATGCTTGCGCAACTTGTAATGCTTGAGTGGCTTGTTGTTGTTGTTGCAATAAATCTTGGGCTTGTTGTGCTTGTAAGGTGGCTTGGGCTGCTTGGGCAACTTGTGCAGCTTGAGTGGCTTGTTGAGCAGCAAGGTGTATGACTTTTTGTTTATGCACTTGTTGGAATCCCCTTTGAAAAGTGGCTTGCAATGTCGCGTTGTATTGACTTGATGTGGTGGAAGTTGGTGGTGGTGGGGGTGGTGGTGGATTCAGAATGGCATTTGTGGTGGTGGTGAATGGTGATGTCGTGTTGATTATTTGACTAGTGGATGGTGTTGTTGGTGTGGTGGTTTGAGTGATAAGTGGCACCATTGATGTGATTGGCCCTTGAGAGACCATGCTTTGCAATGTTATGAGGGTGTTTGATGATGTTGCAATTGCTTGTGTGTTTGTCGTCTGTTGTTGCGATGTCGATGACAAATTTTGAGCATTTGGCATAATGCTTTGATTGATATTTGGGATGTTGTTTTGATTGATACTTGGTAAAGGGGGAAGCCCTAAGCCAAGGAGTGGTGTGGATGATGATGGAAAAAGTGGAAGTGATGGAAATGTAAGGGGTGCGAGTCCTTGTGAAAATGTTGTGGTGTCGAAGAGGCCCCCTGGCCCGAACATGTCTCCTTCGTCTTGTGAATTTGTGAGGAGAGAAGTTTGAGGTGTTGCATGGAAGAATGATGATGATGGATCATAATGGAAGGTGAGAGGAACATTCTTATGTAATGGGTTTTCGGGTATGTTGTGTTCCAAGGTGGTGTTTGCATCCAAGCTTTGATTATTAACAAGGGGGTGTGTTTGAATAGCATTGAGAAATGCATTTCCCTTATTAACATTGGGTTGTGTTGGAGCAAACAATGTCATAATTTGTGGAATGTTTTGAGTGATATTGTGGGATGGGGGTGTGGATGAAATGGGAATGGTGGATGAGATTGGAGGGAAAGATGTCTCTACTATAGTACTCACATCAAAATCCAAAGGTAACTTAGCCCCTTGTTTTGCTAGCTTAAGCATGTATAATGAAGGGTTAAGTCTCATCATGATGTTAATGATTTTATGGTTCTCTAGATTTTAGAGCATTTTAGTCATTTCTTTGCAAGACATTCCAAAGGTAAGATCCTCTCCTTGGTTTTCTTCTTGCAGATTTTGTGATGATGAGAGGGTCAAATGATTACTTGATTCGGCGGGATTCATTTCAATGTTTTTTTGGATAAGATCACTTGAAGCGGGTGTTTCTTTGTTGGATTCCATACTCTTCTTGTATTGAGATCTAGTTAGAACCATAAAACGAGGATCAATTTTCAAGAATCGGATAGATGAATCTCTCGATTCTTTGGATTGATCTTTATTTTATGTCCAAAGTAAAAATCTTTAGGATGCTTGAGGATCCAAAGGTGATGATATGATGATAATGTTAGGGATGGATGATACAGATGTTTTTGGATTTTGATAAATCTAGAATGAGATACTAGGCTTTTAGGACTTTGCAGATCTTGATTTTGATTTGATTTTTGGATTTGGGATTTGTCCTTAATTGATTCTTATTTTGATTTGCTTTTTATTTTGAATAGAAAGACCCTAAGATGTTGGATGATGATCTATGGGATAGATTTTCTCAAAGGATGATGATTTGAATATGTGTGGGGAGAAGGATGCATCTACCCACACCTATTCAAACAAGATGATATTTTTACTAAGTATATGAAGAAGGATTCATCTACATATAATAAGCTAGACAAGATGATTTTGATAACTTTGAATAAGCATATGCAAAAGGATGCATCCACATATACCTAGCCAAAGGTGATTTTGATAATTTTCTCAAGGATTTAGTCTCAATGATTTTGATGATTTTGATTTTGCCACAAAGCCTAGTACCAAGGATGATTTCAAGATCTTCCCAAAAGGTGATTGTGAGATGATGTTTGTTTTGATGTTTTGAAGGATGGATGAAAAATATTTTGATTTTCCTTTGACCCTAAGATGAACCTAAAAAAGACACTTTATTTGCATAGACCTAGGTATTGAAGAACATGAAAATGCTTCCTAGAGACCAAAGAATGATTCAATTTGGACATACACTTTCGGATTTCCAACCAATTACCTTCGTTTAGGAATTTTTCAAGAATTGTGAGGCTTCAACACACATGAAAGTTCATTTTTCTTAGCTTTGATTAATGGATTCATTTTACCAAAAACACTTTCTTTGATTAAGTTTTCAAACTAAAATGTCCAATGTCTTTAATTTGTTCAAACCCCATAAGATATGTTATGTGGAAATTCAATGAACTTAAGGCAAGGGTTTTCCTATTGTTTACCTAAGTAGACAAATCGAGGTGTAATCCAATGTTTAGAAAACTCTAAGGATGTAAATCCCAAGGGAAAGCAATAACATATGAATTGAGTCAATTGTATTTGTCTCCAAAAGGGTTTGAAATATGGATGATGATGTTAAGTGTTTGTTTTCAATATTTTTTCGATCAAGCAATGCATTTTGTAATCCAAGAATAAGTACAACCCTATGGATGTGTAAGACAATATTTGTTGGATTCCCACTTGGACAAGTCTAGCTACGCTTATCTTTAGTGAATGGTTAGATGCTTGACCCCACTAGCTCCCCTCCATGACACTCACTTATATGGGGCAGCCAAGCATCAACACCCATGAAACTCCCATGGCATGTTTTCCATTTCTACTAAAAGACCATAAAAGTGTGGGGTGACTTTAGAATGACCGTTCTTGCACCAACAAATCGATTAAAGGATTTTGGAAAATTCTAGCACATGGGTTTTAATAAGGACTTTTCATTTGTGGAGATTGACCCATACAGCAAAAGTCCCCTTTCGGATTCATCTTGTCAGAATCAGCCACATGATATTGGTGTTTCTTCCAATATCCACATTTATATCCTGGTTGGAAATACTCTTGGCTTTAGAGTGTTACCAATTGAGTCGTTCCCTTGGGTGAGTACTTTTTCCCCAAGGTAGGCCCTCTAGGATAAACAAAAGCGAATAAGAAACACTATTCATAACTCAATCAATCCTTGTTGGCAACAAGGAAAGAGAAAATACACAACAATGCCCCCACTCACGCTCGCACAAGATGTTCAATTTTAAGCTCAATTCGAAATGTGTAGGTGATTGCTTTGTCTCAACCTGAAATCATGAAAAAGGCCTTTAATTCTCAAGATCGCTATAAAGCGCGAGAGAAGCGCATACATCCTTTTTCAATGAGGTTAGTTCAAGTAAGCTTTCACAAAAGCAAAGTTACACTTGTTCTTTTTAAATCCCCAAAGCAAAATGTGAGTTCTTTTTAAGCACCAAAACACAAGTGAAAGACATTTTGTTCAATTTTTTAATCCAAGAAACAAAATCTAGTAAGTTGTGGTCCTAATGTTCATTTTAACCTTTGCAAGAAGAAATTGAAAGATTCTTTTTATACCCAAATGAAAACTAGTGTCCTAAGGAAGAAAAAGATAACAATTTCTTAACAAAGTGTTAAACAAACACTAAAGTGTTTAAAAACACTTTGATTTGATGAAATATCCTCCTCATGCTTCTCCTTTTTTCGTTTTCAATTTCCAACCTACAAAGAAGAAAAACCAGTCAGATTCTGGAAAATATAGTACAAATTAATCGTTAATCAAATAACACGTGCTAAGATTAAATTTCCCCTTTTTACTCCCTTCCATCGTCGCAACTCGTAACTGCATCACAGTTTGATTTCCCAGTGCTGCTCACACAGTGCCACTTGCCAATCAGTGTCACTCTGTGTTGGGCAGAGAGCTCAACTACGTCGCACTTTTCACCCAACATCGCAATTTTCTTCCAGCGTCAAAGTTTTGTTATTTTTGAAACTGCCAGAGTCAACGAGCCCAGTAGTGGAGTTTATAATTCAAAATTTCTTGGCGGGACGAGTCCAGCGTCGCACTTTGAGTCTCCCGCAGTGCTATATAGTGATGCTGAAGAGACAGCGGCACCAAAACAGTGACACTGAGCTCCCAACGTTGGAAATTTCTGTGTATGAGTAAAAAACACAAAAAATTTGAGAAAATTTGATTGAAAATGGAATGTTGCCTTCCTAGTGCCAAATGTGCGAACCCTTTTCCTAGTACCTGCAAAACAACATGAATAAACAAGTTAAACAAGGAATTGCAAGCTAAAACAAGGATTCCCCATGAAATCCATTTACAACACTCAAACTAGGAAGAAAATAATGAAGAATACAATGTAAATGACAAAACAAAGATTGAATCCTAATTTAAATGTGCAAACTCATGTTCCCATGGGGGAATTGGTGCCAATTTGATGTGAAAATTGGCCCTTTCCCAATTCCTAAGATGCAAACTTGATGTGTTGAAGATGATTGATCCACTTTGTTGGTGAAAGATGAGAACTCCAAGCCAAAAATATTCAAAAAACCTAGCTAAGAATTCAAAGACAATGGATGAAATTTGAGAGATATTTGAGCATGGTAACTTTGCATAGATTGTGGATGATGAAATGAGGATATGAGCTCTTTATTTATAGAATTTCAAAATTGATGAATGTCCAAATTTGAGCAATGTGGGACTAACATTCATCCAATGGCAAATGCCACTTGTCAACATTTGATAGGATGAAGGATGTGCAAGATTTGGGGATTGTGCCAACAAATGCATAATTTGAATTTCAAATTTGTTGAAATGACATACAAGAGGGAAGGGAAAATGCAATAAATGCCACTTGGCTCAAGGCAAAAGACATGGAAGATGAAGTTATTTCCTTGTTGGATGTACATGTTGGGAATTTTTGAATTCAAATTGAGAGAATATTCAAAAAGATGCCTTGTGAGGAAAATAGAGATTTAATAAATGAATTAAATCTATTTTCATGTGCAACTTGCATTATCTAGACGATGGGACATGAGATGAGATTAAATTAATCAAGTGTTAATTAATTTAATGAGAGAGATTAGATGATGTGACCTATTTGACTCAAATTTATGGATTTATTTAAATCAAATAAGAGAGGAATATGATGAGAGACTAATTAAATAAGGATTCTGATTTATTTAATTAAAAAGAGATGGTGTTAGCTTAAATCAAATAAGGTTTTAATTTATTTAATTTAATAGATTGACTTTAGAGATTTAATCAAATAAATTGATTATTTAATTAAATATGGATAATTAGATCAGATGGATTGATTTAATTAACAAGAGGGAGTGACTTAATTAGACAAAATGATTTATTTAATCAAGGGATGAAGGTTGATGAATTTAATCAGATGAGAAGATTTGATTAAATGGTTAGACCGAGGGATGATTCAGGAAGAAACGAAGTTAGTAGGTCAGGATCAGATGAACAATGTCAATCAGCATATTTTACGTGTCTACAAACACTAAAACAAATAAAAGACATATTGGTTGGAAAATATATTCTAGATGAACTAATAGATGATGGCAATCTATTGAATCCAACCTATGATCTACATAATATTGACAACATGGCTCTTTCATTGGTCAATTATGTCACCATAAAGGATTATGATCTAAAGATAATCAATAATAATTTGAAAACTAGACTATGATATGGCTACATTTCTAAAAGGGTCAAATAGGAAAAGGCAAGGAGAAGAAGAGGAAGTAGAAAACTGATCCTCCTACCACCTATAAGAAAAGAAAGAAATAAAACCAAACCTCTTGAAGAGAATTTGAAAAAATATTTTTAAAAATAATGAAGGATGAAAAAGGTTTTTAATGCAAGGGTGATAAGAGGATTTGGAGTAGCACCATTATGGTAAGCTCATCCTAAAATGTAAGAGGTTTTCCTAATACCCCCTTAATTATATATAGAACAACCATAAAAAATTTCAACTTTTGAAGCTCCATCAATGTCAAAGTCTCTTAAGGATGAAACGACTCAAGATACAAATGGTGGAGTATTGATAAAGGTAGAGAGTAGTTGAAGAAGGGGGGAGGAATATTACAAACTCAAAAATCTCTTCCCAATAAGATTGAGTCTCAATGTGAGGTTATCATAATTTAGGATATAGATGATGAAGAAGATAAAATGGATTGGAAAGATACAACCTAGTTTCCTCCCAAGAGACTTCCTCAAAAAGACATTGCACATCCCCCTTCTTAGAGTCCTTCAAAATAGAAGACTCTAATATAGATTCTTCTTACTCATCCTCCTCAATATCAGTAAGCACAACATCCACCTAATCCACCACCACAATATCAATAGGTCATCACTAATAAAATATGCAAAATGTTCATTCTATCTCAACTTGGATTTTACTATCAGGAGAATAAATACATAAGTATAGTCTCTAGATCTAGTAGTTATCACTGCTATGAACAATAACGTGAAAGTTTAGAAGAAACCCAAAATTCTCTTGGCCATCTAGATAAATTAAAATAGAGAGAGGATTGCTGAAATAACAACTCCTATAGTTGGTAAATATGTTAGATACATGACCCCTCAAGACTACCAAGTGATTCAAATAAAATTGGGTAAACAAACAAGGGAAGAGGAGGTGGCCTATCTAGACCAAGTTATAGAATATTTAAAGTTGAGGATTAGAAAAGATTAAGAAATATATGGGAAACTCAAATAACAACTACAACAATTATAAAAAAATTGATAACTCGTGTTACTTTATTGCCCAATATGTCCACAGAAGCTCCAATTTTTAATTCAAAAGGTGAAGTAGATAGTCTATAAGTGTTGAAATAGAAGGCACAAGCCTTAGATAGTTGGATTGATATGATGTTGGGTAAATATAGAAAACAAATAGAGTTGGGTTGTAAATATGATTAGCAAGCTACTCACCTAGATCACATTATGGAAAAATTATTGAACCTAATGGGAATGGAGGATTAAATGTATAAACATGAGTTTCCATTTATTTTATAAATAAGTGTCTTTTAAAGTATTAGTTGAAAATATTATTTTACAATCATATGATAAAGATTTTGTTGAGAATACCATCAAGGCTATAGCTTTCAAGAGAGATTTATTAGTCTGGTATATGCATAAGATCTCTAAAGAAAGATAACTTCACAAAATCAATGACCATTTTGAATATTTTGTGGGTCAAATAGTCAATTAAAATCTAGTATATATGATTAATCATACTATAGCATCGACATAGGAAACTTAGTGGGAAATAAAGATCAGAGTAGAAGAGTTATGAGAAAATGTGAATGAAAATGTAGTAAAACCAATTAATGAAGGTAAGATAAGAATTTAAAATTTTGTAAAATGGTTTACATGAAATGAATAATTAGCTTGATTTTTCTAGAAAAATGTGTGAATATTCTAAATTTAAGCTAGGTTTCTTATAGGGTCCAGACAATGAAAAATTGACCAAGTGTTTGAATGACTACATGGAGTACTAATAGAAAGGTCAACAATAAGCAATGAATTTAAAAATTTCTAAATAAATTTTGGTGCCAAGCCAAGCTGTCAATTCTTATTAGACAATTATCAAATCTTATTCATTATTCTTTTTGTAATGTAATAAAAAAAATTAAAAAAGGGCCCCTACATCTAATGAATAAAGGTGGCTCTAGGAAATTAGTTAGTAGTCTAATTTCAAAAGACATGCAAAATTGATATAAGCTAATGCATGTGTTTTATTTTTAAGAGATATAGTTAGGATGCTATTTTTAGTATAAATTAACTAGATGTCTTTGACTGCTCCTTTTTTCTATAAAAGGGAGTGTTTAAGATTGTAAAAAGAATATCTCTTTTGATATTTGAATTAATGAGATAGTACTTAGTATTTTTATTTTTCTACAAAAGTAGAGAGATAACTCTAGAAGGAGAAGATCAATATTTTGGTGTAGTGAAGTAGTGAAGTCATGCTAAAGTCAATAAAAATTTTCTTCTTCAATTATTTCTTTTCTTTGGATTGGTAGACTACATCTATCATTCTTTATGTTTTAAATTCCATCTAAAATTTAGAATGTGGAATTAAAAAATTATTTTTGATGAATTATTAGAATTGTCGTTAAATATAAATGTGTAATATGTTGCTTTAATGAGTTTTAATTTTTATTTTCTCTAAAATTCTTTAGAATATTTCTTTCATTTTATTTAAGATTTGAATAATTATTGGTCTTTAGTAAAGTGGATTTTAAAAATCAATCCCTCAATCTTTATAACATAAAGATCAAAATTAGTAAGATGAAATCATTCCTCTTTTATTTTATCTCTTATTAACCTTATCCATCTTCCATTTTTTAAAATCTAGTAGAGTAGACTAAAATATAAATTCAAAAAATAAAAAATAATAGAAAACAAAAAAAAATTAAAAATCATTTTGGGAAAAGGAAACATGTTTCTAGAATCTCAAGAATCATAAATTCCCCTTGGAAAAACTATCTACATTAAACACTAAGGAAACCAACATGTTGAGATCCAATTACAGAGACCATAGAGATAAAAAAAATTGAAGATCTATCATCTTTACATGAGAGGTAGGATTATTTATTTTACATGTGTTGTAGTGTGTAATTCATGTTAGAGAGTGCTAAGATCGGAGAGCTCAAATTTGATAACCATCCATAAATGAAATTATGAACATAATAGTATGTCTATCAGTATAAAATGAAGAGTGTGTAAATACAATTATCAAGCTTTGCTTATATAGGCAAGGATGAGGAGGTGATAAGGTAGGAGTAAAAATTTAATGACCCCTCCAAAGGTGGGACACTTGTGAGATCACTTGACAAGTGGGTGAGAAAGTGTCAATAGGTGTCTCAAGCCATGAGGACACATGTCTCAAATATATGAAGTGAGACAAAAGAAAAATAAACCCAAGTAAACTTATGTTAGGTGTGAATGGGTAAATCCTAGAAAGGTGATTACCTAACTAGGTATGATAATGACTCTATTTACACTTAACACCCCCCCTTAAGTGCATATTAGGGAGAATGTATTGTGTTTGGATAAAAATGTGGACTAATATTAAAGATAAACTATATTCTTTTAATTATATTAGATTGGCAAGTATAATTAGATCAATCCTTGGGAATTTCATAGTGGTTTCCTTTGCTTGTTCCCTAAATGTCAATCCAAGGATCGTAAAATTGTGAAAGGTATTACGACAATCTACCCAAGGGCTAAAAATAGTGAATTAAGTGGGGATGGATGCAACTAATACACACAATGATTATCTAATAAAAAATATGGTTTATTTTTTCCCTATTCTTGTTTGTGATAGGGACTGCACTAGGAACTACAACAGGAACTCAACAATAACATAATTTGTGCAGTAACAGAACTGTGTAGTGACAAAAATAAAGAAGCTTTATAGATTATGCACCAACAATAATGAATCAGATCATATTCTTAATTCTAATGCAATGCTTTAGAAACACACTAGTAGATAAGTGATAAGAAGTCAATTTAAAACTAAATTGAAATCAGATTTAAATAACCAAACTTATGAAAGGAAAATGCAAGCAATGGGCCCTGCCTCCTTGGTTTTTTAGTGATGAACCACAAATGTTGCTCTACACCATGCTAATCATGCACACACATCAACAACCCAAAGATACAATTCAAAACAACAGTATGCTCTTATATTATATTATCTATCCATATCAAGTTTTGTTGAATACACATATTTATACTAGTAAGCACCAATAAGGTTTGTTTTGGTCTGTTTCATCCTATGGCCAACAAACCAAATATATTTAATATACAATGAAAGATGGTCAGTGGTCGTATAACAAATTAACTAGCATTCTGTCAAAATAGCCTATAGATAATTAAACTCCAGCTCCTTGCTCCTCATCCATCCACGTCCCTAACAACTTTAACACCTTTAATCATTCCTTGCTATTTCAGCTGCAAGCTAATTAGTATTTCCATAAATACTGATATTTTCTAATAGTTTTAATTTCCTTCACATTATATCAAATATCGATACTTCATGTAACAAAAAGTGACAAGAAAATGATAAAGGTAAAAGAAAAAGGCACACATAGGGTAAAAATATTAAGACTATTCAACCCCCATCATTTCCCCCCAACTGAGGGATTTGAATCTCCCCATGCAAAGGAAATGGTCATCAACCAAGTAATGTCTGCAAAGTTCCTTTAATCTATGTAGCCCACTTATGCTTTAAATCTTGAACCTGCTGCTCATGCTCATTGATGAGCATATGAAGTTCTCTATCCCAAAGTGTTTGTGCAAGTTCCTCTTTATGGATGTCAATCTTAGTAGCTTGTGATTGTTTAATAGACTGGGATTCCTATAGTTGGTTTTGGAGATAATGATTTTCTTCTTTTGTTCGGGCAAGCTCATCTTTCAAAATCTGAATTTCCTCTTGCTATTTCACCCTAAGTTCTTGATCCTTATTCTCTTCATCTATCTCTTGATTACCATGGGAAGGCGTCCTATCAATATTTTATTTCATTTCCACATACTCAATTAACTTTAGATTTCATTCACTAACTTTTGTATCAAGAAGGGGTGAATTATCAAATTTCTCTTGCTCCCCTATAGGGTCCATTGGTTTTATTCTTTCTGGCTCTACACTAACTTCTTCTAGTTTTTCTTCAATATTTTGTGCTATTGGAGATGGACATAAGTGTTCAAATGGAACATTTTCTTCTTGTTCATCCAAGGGCTCATCAATGGAGGTATTTTCAGCAATGGGACTCTTGGTTTCTTAATCTACATCAACAATGTTAGGCTTAGGAATGGGAGACTTCTTTTCTTTTGGTTTTTGTACCCTTTTTATTGTTGACCGCCTATGTTCTTTGTTTCCCTTTCCTTGTTTCTTTATGACTTCAAATAGAACTTCAAGATATGATTCAAAGTCCTCTTCTTTTGGACTTCCCATATGACTTGCAACATTATCTAGATCCTCTAGTTTGTTCACAAGGTTGGCTGAATCTTTTAATTTATTTTTTCCTTTCCTATCATAGGATGGTTCAAGAGACGAATATTCTTCACACTCTATAGATAGGGTTTGTTTTCTTTCAATAATTTTGGCGCACAACCCTTCAACATCTAAAAATTTGGAAGATTTAGCACTCAAGGCCCTAGTTTCCTTAGGAGTCAGAATTGGAAACTTTGTAGATAAATTTTCAAGGGTTTTTTCTTTTTTAAGGACTAGGACTCTCACTATGGTCTCTACTTTCCTTAGAACCTTCTCTAGGTGTGACAAGAAATTCTTCTTCATTAGGATCTTCTAAAGATTTATTTGAAGAGTTTTCAAAAGCTTCAAAACTAGTGTTGTCATTTATATTAACAAATGAGTCCCAATCACCCAGGGGAGAGAGCATTTTTAGGGAATGGATGATTAACAATCTAATTAAACCATGGTGGGGTAATAAATTATTCTTCCCTTTTTGAACTACCTTACTCATACGGTGTAGAGAGTAATGAAGGACATTTACTAATTGATCCTTTCACAAATGCAACATAACCTAAAGTGTTGAGCATGAAAATACACATACTGGCCTTTGCAACTAATGTACTGAATTATAAACTTAGTCACACCCTTCCAAATTTTGGATAGAGAAGCTAATTTTGTGCCTTGACTATGAACCATTTCCATAGACTTACCTCATATTATAAATGCTTTGCACATGGGTTGGAGGTCAACAACCTCTTTTTGTTATTTGGGAAGTAATCTTCTCTAGACAATGGTAACCCTATTACCTCTAATATAATCACAACAATAATAGGAAATTAGAAACCCCTCACAAAGACTTTCTTACCATAAAAACTCATTGCAAATTCCTAAGCAACCCTTTTATCAAACCCTTGCAACTTCTTGAAATAAACATCCCACTGGGCCTGTTTGAACACTTCATAAATTTATTTATTCTTGCAAGCTCTTAGCTCCTCCATTCAAGTAGGTTCATAATAGGGTCTTCGATCATTAGCCATGGAGAACCAGGAAGTGGGCACAGTGAGGAAGCCAAAGAACTTGCAATAGTAATAGGAAATGCTAAAAATGTTACAAAGGTAAAATGTTATGACAATGGTAAAATGTTATTAATAGTAGCAATGACGGTTATGAGCTAAAATGACTGAGGGATACAAGAGAATTTATTGGGGAGTATACGGTGAGGTAAGATTTAAATTTTCCATTATGTCATGAAGTGACAGCTGGAATGATTTTGTAACAAGGCGATAGCATTCCCCCCAACTTAATGAGGATCTATGCATGGGTCCTATCACCATTTAATCAATAGAAAGAAAAATATTTAATAAATGCAAAAGGAAAAATAAAACTATCAAATTTATCGATACCCATAGAAGTATGAAAGACAACGTGGAGCTGAGCTGGCCACACAGATGAAGGCCAATGACAAATAATGAACAAATGCTAATAAATATCTAAAAGGCCAACACATCTCGAAAAGGATAGTAGAGGAGACCATCGCCACATGAGAAGGATGTATCGTGGATGTCAAAAATGACACTGCCAAAGAGGATGAAGGACATAAAATGGAGAAGGACGAATGAAGAAAGGATAGCTAGAAGGTGTGTAAAAGAAGCAATCCAATGAATGATGGTGATAGATATAGGAAATAACAACTGGCAAAGAAGGAAAAAAAATTTAAAGTTCTTGTCCACAAGATGACAGTAATCAGTCAAAGGGAAGCTCTTGAAAAAGCATAGAAGCTAGATTAGTCAAGTAGAGGTTCATGTCTAGAGCATGACAGGAAATAGTTCTTCGTAGAACTAGAAAGCTCACATGAACATGAAACTAAAATGATGTGATGACGAAGGGTGGAGGCCAAAAAAAGTAGCAGGGAGACAAAAAGATACCTCCTGATGCAATGAGCAATCCTATCACACTATAAAATAGGTAGTGATAGGAATATCAAACCCCTAAGAAGTCCCAACACAAAAATGATAGGAAGCTATGTTACCATTCGTCCTCTCTTTTTTCTTTACAATTATAGACTATTGGTATCCAAATTTTACCTCTATCACCACTTAGAGGCACCGAAAACCTAGTTTTCGCCTTTATTTAGCAGTTAATACTTGTCGAAATCCAGTTTTCAAGTGTTAATTAGCCAATAATACCTGAAGGTTTTCGTTATTGGATCTTTTATTGTATTTTTTTTATATCATTTTATTCTAGAGAGGTGACAGAACAAGAGTGAGTTCCTTCTTCATAGTACAAGCAAAAGTTTCTTTTGAAAGGGGACATTTGTATAGCTTCAAATGATGCCCATTGACAAGAAGATCCATGCACTCTGAATCCATAGTGCACAAATTAACAACACCGTTATCATAAATAGTTTCAATCTCATAGGGACCAAGCCATCGAGTGTGAAATTTCCCTTTGAAATCATGGAATCGAGAATCACAAAGCAATTCCCAGTCCTGGTTGTGCCATTATGTTCTATTTTTGCACCACCTCTACATGAAAAAGGGCTTCCTAGTGCATTTCATCTAAGGAATGAAGTTGAAAGATTCTTTCCTTCTAGGATTCACTGAGACTCATCCCTAGTTGAAGAGCAGTGCAGAGAGTTTTTACTTCAAATTCAATGGGAAAAATAACCTTTTTTCCATAGACAAGTTCATACGGTGTTAAGCCAGTGGTTGTCTTCCAAGTCATTTTGTAGGCCCAAAATACCTCAGGAAGTCTATCTGCCCAATCCTTCTTGTGTAGTGCCACAATTTTTGTGAGCATATTTTTGAACTCCCAATTGGTCACCTCCACTTGCTCATTGGCTTGTGGATGGTATGGAGAAGATTTTCAGTGTTTGATTTCATATTCTTGCACTAGAGCTGCAACCAAATCGGAGGTGAGTTGTGGTCCTTGGTCTGTAACAATCTCTCTTAGTATGCCATACCTAGTACAAATCTCAGAGTATAAGAAGTTAGAAACTTTTGTAACTCGAGCATGTTTCAAAGCTACTACTTCTACCCATTTAGTTACATAATCAATACAAACTAGAATATACTCTTTATCTCTAGAAGGAGGATTAATGGGTCCTACAAAATCCAAACCCCATTTTTCAAAGGGTTCAATTGATAATTGTGGGTGTAAGGGAATTTCATCAGAGCATGTAGGTCAGCCCATACATTGATACTTATCACAATGTTGAACAAACCTTTTACAATCCTTATAGATTGTTGGCCAATAATATCCTACAATCAAAATTTTATTAGCAATTTGTTGTGTTGCAAAGTGGCCTCCACAAGGCTTAGAATGACATGCGTAGAGTATGTCAAATACATCCTCCTCTGCGACACATCAACACATGATATTATCAATCCATTACAAAAGAGTAAACCATTAATCCAACTATATTTCCCACTAAGTCCTATAAGATTTCATTGTTCTCTTGGAGAAAAGTGGGGTGGAAACCTGCATGTGATAAGATAATTAGCAATATTAGTAAACCACGAGCTTTTTATAGAAATGGAAAAAATATCTTCATTAGGAAAGCCATCATCCATAGGAATTGGTTCATTATTACACTACAACATGGATAGTAAATCAACAACAACATTTTCACATCCTAGCTTGTCAATAATAGTGATATCAAATTCCTACAACAAGAGCAACCACTGAATCTCTCATCCTGTAACAACTGGTTTATTCATCAAAAATACAATAGAAAAATTATTTGTATGTACAAAGAATTTATATCTAGTTATATAATGGAGAAATTTGTTTACCGCATAGACTACAGCCAAAAATTCCTTTTCAGTGACAATGTAATTTACCTCTGCACTAGTAAAATTCTTACTTATATAATAAATGGAATAAAAGAGAGAATCTTCCTTTTGTCCAACTACCACTCCCATAGAATTCTCTGAAGCATTGGTATGGATGTGAAATGGCAGCTCCTAATTGGGTCCTTGCAGAACTGATGTAGTTATAAGCTTCCCTTTGATTTCTTCAAAAGCTTGTTGGCATTTTGGTGTCCACAAAAAAGCAAATATTTACCTAACAAAAGAAAGAGAGGTGAGGCAATTTTTCTAAACATTTGGATAAACCATCTATAGTATCCAACATGACTCAAAAAAATATGTACATCCTTTTGAGAAGTAGGAACAAGAAATTCTTGAATTATCTTTACCTTTTTGGGATCTACCTCAACTCCTTTTGCAGAAATATAATGTCCTAGGACAATACCTTCGGTCATTAAGATGTGAGATTTCTCATGACTCAAAGAAAGACTAGTATCAATGCATCTTTTAATATTTTTTTCTAGATTTTCCTTTGCTTCCTCATACGTATCTCCATAAACAATAAATCCATCCATGTACACTTCCACACAATCATGAATTAAATCTGTAAAAATACTTAAGACAACTTGCTGAAAGGTAGTAGGTGCATTACACAACCCAAAAGGTAAGTAATTATAAGCAAACATACCACATGGGCAAGTAAAGGTAGTCATGTCTTGGTCTTCTGGGGCTATACAGATTTGATTATAACCACTGAATCCATCAAGGAAGGAAAAAAACTTCTTCCCAACAAGGGTATCTAAGACTTGATCAATAAAGGGTAGTGGGAAATGGTCTTTCTTGTTAGCAATATTAAGAGCCCTATAATCTACGCATATTCACCACTTCCCATTCTTCTTAGGAACTACCACAAGGAGTGACACCCATTGGCTATTAGAGATAGGATAGATGAATCCCACATTAAGTAACTTTTGAAGTTCATCCTTAACAATTTCTCGTAGGATAGGGTTCAATCTTCTCCGGGGTTGTCTTATAGGTCTACTTCCTTCCTCTATATAGATATGATTTGTGCAAGTGGCATGGTGTATTCCTCTCATATCCTAATAATCCCAAGCAAAGGCATCTTTATGAGAACACAACATAGAAATAAGGTATTCTAACTATGAGGCACTCAAGTTGGGATTTATGTTAAGCATTTTTCTAGGTAAAACTTCCATAGCCTAAGATTGGACATGAGTATTTATGACAAGCATTTGGGAAGTGGACGAGGATGGATCAAAATTCTTAGACACTAAAAATGGACTATATATACAAGTGTGTGGTAATAACTAATTCAAAGTAATGAAATGCTGAATAGATTGTGAATTAATAACTAATGAAAAATTCCCAAATGGGAAATTGTCACTTATACTCGAAGGAAAAATCACTATCTCTAAAACATTATCAACCAAATAATAATTTTGCAAGAAATTATTAAGAATATTGTCTTTTGATATTTCTTCAAACTCCCTACTTTGATCAATTGTCAAAATAGGTAAAGATTCTTCTAAATCACTATCAATCCATAATGGATCCTTTGTTTCCAATAAAGGTTGTGCTAGAGGGTACAATGTCAGTTGCTTTGTTTTTTCTCCATTTGAAATCACCATGTTGCCAAACCTACAATTAATAAAAGCATTAGCTACAGCTAACCAAGGTCTGCCTAAAATTAATGGGTACCCCCAGCTTAATCTTTGGTTGTAAAATCATAAAAGCTATGGGATATTCCCAAGAATCAATAGAAATAATGATGTCTTCAATCATACCTTCTTGTTTTACAAGGGATTGATCCACCATTTAAAAGACCGTTGGTGTAGATCATCTTAGTCCTTGAAGGGCTAGTCTCTCCTTAGTATCATTTTTCATTATATTTATGGCTGCTCCTAAATCCACAAGTGTATTTGGAATAAATATATCACCAATACATACCTTTATCATTGGGCTCCCAAGATATGCATACTTAGGAACAAAAATCCTCCCCAACATCAAATCTGCAAGTTGTCCAATGACTTGGACTATCTTGGGGTCTTGTTTCTTCTGTTGTTTTCTCCCACATTGTTCCTTAATTACTTTTTTATACACTGGAACATCTCGAATGGCCTGTAACAAAGGAATTTTAATGTTAATATTTTGTAACTCATTCATAAAATCAAAACCTGATTGAGATGTTTCTTGTTGTTTTGGTTGTTTTTGCAACCTATGAAGAAATGGGGGCCTTGGTTTTTCTTCTTCTAGTTCTATTGGAGAATCTTCTACCTCGGTGATAGTTGAACCTTAAATATTATTTCCTTATCTCAATTGTACACAATCAATTTCTAATGCATTGATAGGATAAGTCAAGTATCCTACCACCTCATTGTTATAAACTGATTGAGCCACGTTATTATTTGGATTGGGTGATGGTTGTGTAGGAATAGGTGTTGCTTTTGGTGATTGAGTTGAAAAAGATGGTTGATGAGATAATGATGGAGTATGTGGTAAGATTTTTTGGGATTGTTGATAGGGATTTATTGTTGAAGGTGGTGGATATGGAGGAAATGATTGATATTATGGGTATGTTGGAGGTGGTGCTTGCCATGCTTGCCATGATTGTGGAGTATGTGGATATTGTTGTGTCCACTGAGGGTAGTATGGATGTTGTTTCCAACCTCCAAACATCCCAGGTTGGTTTGGGAAAGGATTTTTTGATAAATACTTTGAGGTGATGTCTGATAATCAGTTGGGAGCATTCCTCGTGGTTGCTAAGGTCTCCTTTGGACTATAAAGTAAACAGGATCATGTATATATTCTACTTTAGTCATTCCTATAGGAAGAGGTTTTAGAATGGTGTCTTTATTGGCATCTTCCAAACGAGAGATTTTTGTTTTATTGTAGGGACATTCTTCATTGTTATACCTTTTACAAAAAATAGGTAAAAAGATGGCAAGCGCTTTTTCAGCCTCCTCCTACTTCCTTTGTGTATACAAGGTATCTATCAGCTTACCCATGTGACTCAATAGGTCATTCTTGAGGTCCTTGACCAATGTACCTAATTCTCATTTTATAACTCTTGATATCCCTCCAGGAGAGACATGCTTTCTGACGTACCCCCTAGCTAAACAGGTGGACCTTGAATAGTTCATGCACACATCACAAATATCATGAAACCTCATCTTATAAATATCTCCTCCACCTATAAGATTCAAAGTATCCAAACATTCATCTCTAATCCCCCTAAGGAAGAGCATTTTTATAGTGTCATGGGTTAACCCTGTGTCCCTAGTTCTTTGTAGACTAAATAGGAAACACTCGAAAAAATATTCTAAAGTTTCTTCCTTCCATTGTATGATGTGGAATATCTCATCTTGTGTTTCCTTGGTCCTACAGTATTCTTGCTATTTTTCCAAGAATTTTGTCTTCATATCATCCCAACTATAAATGGTTTCTTGTCCTAGTACCATAAACCATCTCAATGTTGCATCCTTTAGAGTAGTCAGAAACAGTTTTAATTTTTGTGCATCATTATGATAATCACAACTATGACATAAAATGTCAAATTCAAAAAGGCACATATCAGGGTCATCCATAGAAAGACCTTGAAAGATAGGAAAATCTGAGTGTAGTATGTTCTTCATAGGGGAATCCTCTTCTATATGTGCAATGGGAAACTCAAAAGTAATAGGGTTGTTGTTGGAAAATGCTCTCTCATTGTTCTTGTTTTTGTTGTTGTCCATAGTTCCAAATAACCAAGGGGTGTAGAAAGATGTGAATAGCTTAAGGTCTCTTAGGTTCTGACCACTCCAAAGCTCGTAAGATTCCTGACATATCCTAGCAACCTTTTTAAATGAATCTTCAAGCAAATCATGTTGGACACTAGAAGGAGACTCAAAGGTGGACTAAATGGCACATTTTTCGATATTGGGTTCAACTAGTTTCTTTGTGGATGGGATGTTTACAACTATTGGTTTTAATTTATTTTGTGGATTTTCCTGTTGTGAACTACTTCCTATGTCCTTCTTAACAATTCTCCCTTTACTATCTCTACTACGATTCATGCATATATATGAATTTATAAGAGAGAAAACTAAGGTTAATTACCCGGGCGAGGTTGACAATCACACATAATTTTGCCTTAGCACACTGTTCCTAACTTAATTCAATAGACTAACAAGCCTTTAATGCATTCTTCAACAATTATGTTAAAAATTTTGGACTAAATTATGGAATAATATTGAAGATAAACTATTCTTTTAATTCTATTAAATTGGCAAGAATAATTAGATCAATCCTTGGGAAATTCGTAGTGGTTTCCTCAGTTTGTTCCATAAATGTCAATCCAGGGATTGTAAACTTGTGAAAGGTGTTGTGGCAATCTACCTAAGGGCTGAAAATAGTCAATTAAGTGGGGATGGATGTAGCTAATACACACAAATATTATCTAATAAAAAATATGGTTTATTTTTTCCCTATTCTTGTTTGTGATATTAACTACATTAGGAAGTGCAACAACAACTCTACAGTAACAGAACTGTGTAGTGACAATAATAAAGAAGATTTATAGATTATGCACCAATAGTAATGAATTATATTAGAGTCTCAATTCCCACACAATTCTTTAGAAACACACTAGTAGATAACTAATAAGAAATCAACTTAAAACTGAATTGTAATCAAATTTAAATAACCAAACTTATGAAAGGAAAATGCTTAAAATCAAATCACACACATTATCACACTGAAACTAAATTGGAAAAGATGATTGGACAATGCAAACTGTGGGCCCTACCTCCTTTTTTTTCTAGTGATGAACCACAAACGTTACTCTACACCACGCTAATCATACACGCACATCAACTCAAAGATATGATTCAAAATAATAGTATGTTCTTATATTATATTATATTATATTATATGTCCATATCAAGTTTTACTGAATACACATATTTATACTAGCAAGCACTGATAAGGTTTTTTTTGGTTTGTTTTGAAGCCTATGGCCAACAAATAAAATATATTCGATATATAACAAAGATGGCCATTGGCAGTATAACAAATTAACTAGCATTCTATCAAAAATAGCCTATGGATTATTAAACTTCAGCTCCTCGCTCCTCATCCATCCACGTCCCTAACAAATTTAACACCTTCCTTTAATCATTTCTTGTCATTTTAGCCACAAGATAGTTAGTATTTCCATAGATATCGATATTTTCTAATACTTTTAATTTCCTTCACATTATATCAAATATTGATACTTCTTGTGATAAAAAGTGATAGGAAGGTGGTAAAGGTAATAGAAAAAGGAAAACATGGGGTGAAAATATTAAGACTATTCAACCCCCATTAGTATGCACTAGTTATCATTCTCGATTGTGAGGCCATGTTAGGTACTCATGTAAATATCTCATAAAGTGGAGTAAAGGAGAAAAACCCAGTGGAAAATAAAAAGACCTCTCCAAAAGAGAAATGATGTAATGAAATAAAATTTACAAGTGAAAAATATAGAAGGAATCATGATGACCCCCCAAGGACTACTTCTATCACATAAGTACAAGAAATTTTCCCCCCATAGGAGAGAAAAAGAGAGACTATGGAGCTCCCCCATAATATCATAGAACTTGTAGTGCTAAGTGACACTCAAAGAAGAAAGCAAAATTGTGATCCTTGAATGTCGAACAACATTTCTTCCTTGTGGAAGAAGATTAACAACATATAGGTGCATGAAATCTTCCCATGTGAGAATAATATAAGTCTCTGACTTATGCACAATATCTAAAGACAATGGTGAAATCTCTAAAAGCTTCTCAAATACTTCATGTGAAAGCTAATGTAGAAAAAACTAAAGATGTGGATGAGTTGACAACAAAGTTGATATGGGTGACATAAAAGGTGCCTACCAACTCTATAAAATGGGATTCACTAAACAATTTTGATATTCCATGTAAGTAATCATCCCATTCAACTATAGTGGAAACACAATCATGAATATCCTATTGCCCTAAATCATGAGAAACCAATGATGTAGGAACACTCAATACTAAAGAAGCAAAATATTAAAGAGATGTGATATTAATGTAAGGTGAAGGAAATAATGAGGATAGAACTCCAACATTTAAATAACCAAATTATATCTCCTTATGCTTGTTGAAGGTATCAGTGTCATCTATACTCAAACCATCATCAAAGTTGGTAGAACCAAATGAAGAAAAGGAATACAATTTAGAATCATGATCAAATGACTTCTGGAAATGATATCTCTACTCTATAAAACTCTAATAATAATGGAATGTGGTGTGAACTCAACTATTTTCTTGTACCACTATGTGTGATTTAATAAATGGAAAGGATACTATTAGATAAGGAAGGCACATAAAGTACATCATTGAATGTTTCTTCTCCAATTTTAGTAGATCATTTTCCAATAGTTGATATATAGGTATTATTTGCCATCAATATTGGTGGGAATGAACAAGGCTCAAATGTATAAAATACTTCCTTGGATACAACCACGTGGTGTGATGCCCCAGAATCGAGAAGCCACTTATGTGATGTGTTGTTTGCAAAATCAATGAGTGTGATACCCTTATTTTATCCTTTGCTAAAAAATGTAGATGATGTGGATATGGAAAGATAATACCCACCAGTCTTAGGAAATTGAATTTGATCTTTTTGAAGAAGAGTCTTGAAATCATCAATTTCCTTTTTTTAGTATTGGTGTTTTTCATGCCCTAGTCTTTTACAATAAGTACATTTGGGCTTGTCCTTAGAAATTTTCCCTTTTGACGAGGGAAATTAATTTGATGAAGTGTTTTATTTTAATCCCTTAGCTTGATCCTTAGTTTGTTTCCTTCTCTTAGATGATTAAGCAACTAATACTTGACTTTTTGAAGACGCGGTAGCATCCATAGAGATTAATTTTGTTTTTTTTTCTCTTGCATGAGTCTATCATAAAATTGTTTAAAAGAAGGCATGACTTATGTTGATCCAAGAGCATCCATTGTAGAGTAGAAAGAAGAAGCAAACATTTGATAATAACCCTTTAACTTTGACAAAATCAAGTAGACACATTCCTTGTCTAGATTTTTATTTTACCACAACCCTAAAGTCTAGAAAGAAAAGACTTGAATTGAACCAAGAAATCTTCAATAGAGGAAAAGTCATCAAGAGACAACATTGTTAATTTTTCATCCAATTGTAGAATATTGAATTCATCAACTTTACCAAAGAGACCTTCAAATTGTCCCACATTTACTTAGGAGTTGTAGAATTAAAAATGTGAAATTGAATATTATAATAAATGAGAAGACCTATTAGACCCATTTCTTCATCTAACTTTTTGCTATAAGTAAACTACTCAAACTCTCTAGTAAATTGTATTTTTTTCCATTGACCATTTTCCATAATCCCTTAGATTGAAGTAGTTGTTGTACTTTGAATTTCCATGCGTGGAAATCATGTGGTGTTAACAGATCAATTTTTGGATCCATGATGCACACACAACAAGGATCTTTAATTTTTCCTTACCAAACCCCCAAAAACTATATTATATTTAAATGTAAAACCCCCATAAATATGGAAGACAATATTTACAAGTTTTTGTAAAGTTTGGAAGCCAAATCACCCATTTATAACTCACAAAAATTTTATATATCTTGAAGAAAAGCCTTTCCAAAACTTAAATTTGACTATAAATCTAGAATCCTTGTGAAATGTTGATGAATTTTTAAAAAATGTCAGTTTTTGATGAATTGGGTGAAAGTTATGCCCTGATGAAAAATGTACAAATTGCACTAATTTTTGGAGTATAAAAAATAGATTAAAAATTTACAATTTTGTGAAATGTTGGCAATAGAACCAGTGCCCCATCAACTATTCACAATTGAAAATCTAACACCTTATAAAGAGTCGCTAAAAGGGATCGGAAATGAGTCTTTGTAGGGACCCACAAAGGTTATATATGCCATGTGGGAAGATGACTGGTGGTCATTGTTAGCTGCAAAAGAGTTCCAGATCTGCAATAAACAACAAAATGCCACCAAAAGAAGTTAACTAGCAAATAATAATCTAGATTAGAACACTTGAAACAATAGGTCACATAGGGGAAAGATGGAGATCACCATGAATTTATAGTCAACTACCCATAACATTGTGGCCTAATTCAATAATTTAATGCAGCCTGCCAAAAAAGTGCCTTGAGATTTCAAGTCTTGGGTCTTAATAGTAGCTTTTGGTGTTTTCACTCTATGGTTTTCTTGCAGAAGAGTTCCCGGTCCTCCTCTCAAAGAATGTAACATCGAAATTCCAATCAACTCTGAGAAGTAAAATTCTCCCACAATCTCATATTACTAGTACCAACATCATTATGATTTACAAAAAGAAAGAAATATACATAAACCTACTTTAGAGTTTAAAGAGAGTGTCAATGTTTCATTATTATTGGGGTACAAGTAAATTAGATAACAATGTATATTTCCTATGATTCAAGTATAATCATATTGTGTCAATGTCATCCTATGCTACTCTCAATCTTATAGCATTATGTAGAGAGGGTCTGATGAAGGAGGTAGTGCACATCTTGCTTACTACACACAAAACCCCTAGATATTCCCTTGCAATATCAACAACATTAGCTCACGAGTTGCATACAAAGGAAGTGAAATAACAATAGTTGTGTTGGAGAATAGGGAGGTGGGTTTTTGGAGATATATGTAGATTAAATATTCTTTGTAATATTTTGGAGTGGTGTGCAGTCTATGCATGAGGGAGAGGGGATGCAACATACAAATTCACTAGAGGTGTGAGATCTATGGATCTATAGAGGTCTCTAGATCAATGGTGCATAAATAATATCTTATTTTTAGAGATGTGCAATCAATTGTGTCGCCTGAAAGTTTAGGAGAAGAGAAACAAAGATAAAACTGCAAATAGAATCTTCCACCACATGCACCCAAGAATATGGCAGAGGGCCAATGCCTCACATCATAGAAAACCTGCAAAAATAAAATAGATAACTTGCAATGAAAAACTCCAATTTTAACCTACAAATAGGTCGAATAGGCCACAATATGTTTGAAAATAGACCAAATACCTTACAAATAGGCCAAAATGGTCACAAATTGCTTACAAAAAAATATCATCCAAATATTGAAATGGGTTGATTGGTAGAGGGAAAATCATCCCTCTTTAAACATATTTTTTTATTTTTTACAACTTTTCATAAAATAAGCACAAAGGTCTAAAAAATTGTAAAAATTGAAAATTATCGAAATTGACAAAATAAAAGGTATTTTTTCATTTCTCGAGCCTTCCAGATGCAATAGCGGTGTCAATTTGGATCTATGATGCTTTTTTTGATAGGGCTATGTGTGGGGTTCACCTCAATGTGGGAAGGAATGTGCTCTCATGACTCTAATACCATGTTGGAGAATGCCAAGATTAGAGAGCTCAAATTTGATAGCCTTACACAAACTTGAAACTATGAAAATAATAGTATGTCTATGAATATAAAATAAAGAGTGTGTAAATACATTGATCAAGACTAGCTTATATAAGTAGGGATGAGGAGGTGAAGGTGAGAATGTAGGAGTGAAACTTTGACTACCCCTCTAAAGGTGGGACACTTGTGACCTCACTTGACAAGTGTGTGAGCAAGTTCCAATAGGTGTCTCAAGTTATGAGGACACATGTCTCAACCATATGAGGTGAGATAAAAAAAAAACCTAATCAAACTTAGTCTAGGTGTAAATAGGTTAATCCTAGAAAGGCGATTAGCTAACTGCTATGATAATGACTCTATTTACACTAACAATTTAGACCACCAACAAAATTGGTGCTAAAATGAGGGTCATCATCTAGATAAACTAGAAAATATATTTATTTTCCCCTGCGAGATATAGAAAAAATCTCAAATCTACTACTAATAAAGGAGAACTCTTAGAACACTCTCAACACAGGAAATAATGAAAATTTATAAAGGAAAGAATATAGTTGAATCATCAAACTCTATGGAATCTCCCTAAAATACTCAAATTATATCTAGCCCTACTCCTATAGAATCAGTTCCAACAAAAAGCATGGTTTATTTTCAATCAGAGCAATCTCCTATTGGACATATTCTTTGTGGGTTCCATCATATTCCTAAGAATCCTAGGAAACTATGTCCCTAATTCATCTATGGAGAATCAAAAACTATAGGACACCTTTAGGATTTCAAAGATACATGTGTTAGAGGAAAAATTGAATGTTAATATGTTGCATGCAAAAATTTCCCTTATTCACTAGGGGATTTTTCCTACATCTAGTACCTTAGCTTACCAGCACAATCCATTACCAATTGGTAGATTTTGGAGGAAAAGTTTCTTGACTAGTTTAATATCTTTGTCAACCCTTCCATACTATATCAAAATTTCATCAAGTGTAAGAAGGAACCAACTAAGCTTATTAGCATGTTGAACAACATATCCAATAGATTATACAAGAAATTTGTTGCCCCTTTCATAGTTGTTGAAAATGTATCTATGAAAATATATTTCAAGGCACTCAACCCTCTATTTGGCTTACTGAAGAAGAAATTAGACAAATTATGCTACCCTGGCTAATACTTATATTGTTGTAATCAAACTCTAGAGGGAAATTTATCTTTCTACAATAATTGATGGATCTACCAACAATAGGATACCCAAGAATGGTCAACCACATACGAACTATCAATCAAGCACTAAAAAATAATAACCCTTTATTAAACCCTATCCCTAGAAACTCTAGCCCTAGAGTAATTCCATAAGTTGTAAGTCAGACTTATCCCACACCCTTGTTGACTTGGTCTAGACAGACATATAGTACTTCAATCACTCCTATTAGACGTATTGATAATACATTTTTTAAACAATTAGTTGCTAACTTGGTCCCAAAAGAAAATTTTCAAGAAAGCAATCAAATAAGACAATATGAGGGCTCTAATCCTATTCTTGATCAAACCTCCCAACTCTCATCTAAAATTGAAGCCCTCAAGAAAACTGTCACAATTGACTAATGATCTAACCTAAATTAAGATGAATCTATCACCAAGAAAAATTCAAAGAAGAAATCAATGGAACTTCTAAAATGAAAACCAAAATAGAGGATTTGCAAATAATAGGCCATTTAATTGATAATAGAACACTAGGCCTAATAATGAAGGATTAACTAATTCCTCTAAATCACCAAATGTTGTGAACATAGTTGATCTGGATCTCACGATAAATTAATGCAGGTTGGATGAGACTTTTTTATATTCTCAAATTAATTGTCCTTAGATGAAAAAGATGGCAAGAATTTCCCAAGTAGATTCACAATAGGATAGCTCTTCTAGAGTGAACACAATTTATGATATGGGTACTGCTATGGTCTTATTAAAATTTATGTTTTCCCTTGAACAAGAAAATGAACTAGTTCAAGAGATAATGGGCATTCAAAATACTCAATAGTAAGTTAAAATAAAATATTTTCTTAGAAATAAGAATAAGACTCCTTTGACTACATCAATCCCTCCAAATCATTCTCCAACTCCACCTAACCTTAATGCTAGCAATAATTATGTACCACCTAAAGGGACATCTTATGAAGACAACCCAAACAACCTATAGTCCACAAAACCTAGGTAGTTTTTTATATAAGGATCTTATGACTTAACTAAGAATTTAAAGAAAACAAGGTCAAACATGCAATTGTTTGATGTTTTATAAAATTTCCCTACTCAAAGGAAGGCTCTAATCAAATCATTGGGAAAAAAATATTAGTCAAGACACGTCAAATCATAAAAAGAAAATATTGGTTGCATTGGATACTATCACAAAATTTTCTATAAGGAAATTAGATTCTCCACCTTTCCTCATCAGCCTCATAATATTTGGAAAAATATTACACAACTACATAGTAGATTCTAGAGCTTCAAGAAATGTTATGTCATACACTCTGGAAAAATTTAGGGATCAAACTTATTAAAAAATAAATAAAATAATACAGTTGGATAAGATTGAAGTAAAGGTTCATGTGGAACTTAAATATGTACACATACAACTTACATCAAACCCGAGGATAGAACATGTGAATATTCAAGAGGTTGACATCTTAAAGTCTATGGAATGATTTTGAGCAATGATTGGTCAAAAATCCTAAGCAAATATTTCACAATTAATTTCTCACATATTTTGTTACCATGAAGGGGAAACCCAAATTAGATAAGGATTGATAGTGAACCATGAAGTTTAAACATGTTATCATAGATTATAATCATCCTAATAGAGTGTCATACACCAATGTAGAATTGAGAGAGTATAGGGTTGGTGAGATCCTCACTTTCCACATTACTAATAATGATAACCAAAACTATACACCTCACACTTCTACTTTGGATGATTTTTTTATGAAACTTTTGAATGAAAAAATGGTGTTGGAAAATGATACAAATATGCTTATACTTTGATACTTCCTAATTGGTGTCATGTCCATGGTGAAGGACATTCAAAACTTTCTTTCAAATTGTGTTTACAAGTAGTATAAGTACTCGTGTTTAATTTTCTAGGATCCACTATATTCTCTCCAATTCAACACACTCCACAACCTGGCTATCAATCGATGTGTGAAGCTATATCAAATTTTGGTTTCCTTGATGATGAGAAAGGTTTATTGGTAGGAAATTATGAGAAATATAGTTCTGGATTTGAAACAACTAAAACACTTTATATAGACATAGAGTTGAACAAAAATAGGGAGTGTTAATGTTGAAATTGACTTATCAACATAAAATGTAATTATAGATCCATGTGAGTATTTGACAGATCCAAAGGATAGTTCACCCCTATAATATTAAGATTACTTAGAAAATGGGTAGACTAATCTGAATAGTTCTAAATAAGACTTATTGTATAAATCTACACATAGAGATTTTGATGTTGAAGGAATCAAAGCCACATATGATAGTTTTTTGGTAGAAATAAGCTTCTCTCCTAGTCTTCCATATGAGGAAGACACCAATATGTCCCTATCAATAATAGGATTCAATACTCCCAAGTTCCAAGACAAACAAGGTCTAAAGGGAGAAAATTTCCCTCAGTTACCTCAATGATAAAGGTAGAAAGATGAGGTGGAAAATAGAGGATAAACTAGACTCTCTTTTATGCTTTTAGGAATAGAAAATTTCAGGAGTTGAGTGAACAAACCACAAAGGTATTGGACTATAGACCAACTAGCTCTCATCCAAGGGATGTCAAGGTGAGACATGGATGACAGCGTGTCATACTGTCATCTCAGGGATGCACTGGCATCTTGTATAGACAAAGAATGGACTTCATAATTCAAAACACACGTGTTCTAACAATCTAACAACCTTAATTCAACAATTTAAATGAAAATGATAGGGTAATAAGAATGCATAAAATAGATAAACTAACTAGAACAAGAAGAATACTATAACTTGAAAGATAGATTTATTATGAACAAAATGATAAGAAAGGGTAGTATAAATCCAATTTACAGTCGGTCCAATCTCCTACAAGGTCCACACGAATGAAGTACCTGCACACACGGAAATGAAAAATGTTTGGGTTGTGTTTTGGAGTTTTCCTTAGTCAAACACCCTCTTTGGTGTTTCCACTTCCATAGATAGAAAATAGACCATAATCGAGAGAAAATGATAAAGAAAAAAAGTAGACAATAATACATATATAAAAAGAAAAGACAATCTATATGCTATCTATAATATTGATAATGCAATGGAATGACAACAATAAAGTGTTACCCTCCCTTTAGAAAGTCTGAGAAGCTAAAAGAAAGGATGGTAGCCTGGAGAGTGCAAGAATGTAGTGCCAATAACTTGAAACCTATAAGAAAGTGATGTAGAAAGGGTAGAGAGAGTGAAGTGAAATTGCAAGAATGAATCTAGAATGTGATAGATCAAGGGAGAGAGTGATTGGAATAAAGAATTGAGTTCAAAATGAGAATTGGAGGAAAAAGGAGCATTCTTGGGCAGGTCTACAATCACAAGAGATGTTAGAACTCGCGGATGCCATGAAACGTAATGCCTCAACGCCCACAGACCCATGAATCTATCAAGTATGCCCATGTGGCATGTAGACGTATCTATGGTGTGGAAGCGTCCTAGTCAAAATTCCCTCCACTGATAGAAAATGCAAAAGCATGGATTAGAAAAATGGCTTAAGGTGGCAGGTTTTTGCATTATCAATGTTATAAGGCTAAAGTAAAGGTATATTGTCGGAAATTTTACTAGGGTGTAATTTTATGCCTCAACATTTTCCCCCCACTTTAGTGAGCATATGTCTCAGAGCATATGTGAGCTAAACTAGAAAGAGATTGAATAGAATATATCAAAAAGGAGAGGAAGCAATCCTTTGATCTGGTATACCTAGCATGAAAGGGAGCTTTACCAAATTGCAAAGAGGACATGAGCCTTCGATATTGCAAAGCTAGTTGCAATCTCACCAAAAACATGTTAGTTGTAGATAAACATGAAAGGAAAAAGAGTGAAAAATAATAGACGCAATCATAAGACACAATTTGATTAGATATATTATGGTGTTGATAGGTATGGCTAGCATGGCTAGAGTCCATATGGAAGGCATGTAGGCCTATGGCTACTACAAACTATGTTGCAAGATAGTCACAAAAAAGATAGGTCTAGTCAGGTTGCCCCCAAGCTAGATTCCAAGATATAAGATATCCAAACATCAAGACATAAGACATCAAATATTAGATATAAGACACAAGAATAAGACACCAAACATCAAGGAATCCTTTTAAAATAATCCTTCTGTTGTGAAAATGAAGTTTTCAACAAGGAATTATTTTGAAAGAATACTCCTTGTTGTCAATTAAGCTGATATGAGAGCCCCCCTTAAAATGATGTGTGCTACTCAAAGGAGTACATGTCATTCTAAGGAGAGAAAATAAAGATGAGAGATATAGTTGCACGAGATACATAGTGAGATGTATTCATGGAATGTTGTCACACATGCAAGGGATAACACATAGAAACCACAACATCATGAAGAAGACATGCAGAGATGAAGAAATCAAGAGATAGGGGGATTTGATAATTCAGGATCAGAACTATTCATAGATATAGATAGATAGATATAATATATATATATATATGAACTGTCATCAATCCCCAAATTTATTAGAAAATGAAGAATAGCACATAAATCTACAAATGAAAAATAAAAATTGGGTCAACATGGAAGAATTCCTAAATACCCCCAATGCTTTGCATCATCCATGACGTTAAAAGAAAGATTTATGAAACATAAAAGAATGATGAAAAAAACAAAAGAATGTTATGAAAAAATATCACGCATATATCCAAGCACCTACAAGGGTAGCAAGGATCCTCTATACAAGAGCACAAAACACATAAAAACAAGTATGAGGGAACACAAACAAGCAAACAAGTCTAATCTATAGATATAGAAGACGCACCACCATAATTCGAGTCCACCAATAGGTCATCCTACTCCCAATCTACATCACTATAAGGGGAGGGAGTACAATCTTGAAAGGGGGGGATAGCAAGGGTTGTACTAGATAACTCACCTATGACAAGGGCCAAGGAAGAGGGCCCATTGAGGTCCTCTTCATCATAGTCTTGTGAGACTAGGGTTAGCAATCTCTTAAAGATCAATGAAAAAGTCAGGATATCTTCCAAAAAGTTAAACATGCCTTGACAAGATTACCATGTGTCAATTGAGAGGGGGGAGGATAGGAAACTTGTGAGTCATGACTAACCTCAGGAAGATTATGGTAGTTCATAGCAAGTAGATGGAGTCTCACAAACCAAGCTTCAAGTTTCCCCTCACAATTGGCATTATTCTATCTTGACATCTCTAAAGGCTAAAGCTGTAGAATTTGAGATGTAGTGGGTCACCATGAAGACTCATAAAAGAGGCTCAATTTTAATTATTAGGGCATGAAAGATAGAATTAAGAAGTTCTACACCCATGTACATAGGATTGAAGATGTGTGAGAAGATTATAGAATAGAGGAGATAATAAAGCTAGATTACTACCAGTTGACCCTGGAGAAAATTAAAAATCTTGATCTGGCTAATATTTAAGAGGAAATGGAAGATTATGGAGATATTTTAGATCTGGCCTATGAGAGTAAAAAATTTACAAGAACTCCTCTACCTTCAATTCAATGGTCCAAGAAGGAGATGAAATCAATCAAGGAAAGATTTGAACCTAACCTATCTAACACAAATGTATGACTAGAAGAAAAAGGGATATAGTTGAAACCTTTTAGCACTAGACTAGAGGAGGAGGAACTTACAAGTAGAAAATCTAAGCTAAGTATGAAGAACAAAAGTGATGTGCCTAGTTCTAGCAGGACTTTTAGGCCAAAAGTCAAGTTTGTTGTAAAAGGCGGTAAGAGTCAAACAATTGCAAAAGGGCCATCTATAGAGGAGCAAGACAAATTTTTTTGAGAGGAAGAGAAAGAGGAAGAAGAAGAACATGAGGAAGAATGAGTATCTCCTCATGAGAACATCACAAAGAATCCACTTGTCTCTTCTTCTCCAATTCCTTCCACTATGTCTACTCCCACTCCTCCCACTGTTTCTATTGAACAACCTTCATCAGCTCCTAATGTCACTCCTGCCACTATTGTCATTCATATTGTCACAGTTAATATTCCTTCCACCGTGTCTATTCAATCAATTCATTCATCCCCATCTTTGGGGTTAATTTTTTATGGTCCTAAACATAGTTTGGAAATTTTTTTGGAGTCTCCTAATTCCTTACCAAGTTTATCATCATCCTCTCAATCTGATTTAGAACAATATATGACTAAGTATGCTCAAGTTACAAGTGTGGAAATTCCTAGTGCAATTTTGATTGACACTTCATAAATTATAACTTTTGTGAATGTAGCTACATCAATGCAAGCTATGATAATTGATCCAAAAGGAATTTATTCTCCAATTCCCCCTGGATTTCATCCTAGACACCAAAAAGGGAAAAGAAAGTCGTCTTTCTAGACAACTTTGACTTTGGACAGTTGCCACCTATAAAGATAGAAACCAAGAAGAAGGAAAAGACTCTTTCCAGTTTGTTGGTGGATAAAGTAAGTTACAAGTATGTAGAGGTAGCACAACCTCCTCCAGATAAGTCTATTGAGGAAGTGGATATTTCTGAATATTTCATTACAAGGGTTGAGTTAGGAAAGGTAACTCATAAAAGTGCCAAAGCAGATGTCTAGTCTACTTTGAATTCTCTCATTGAGAAATTTGATGAAATGAAGAAGGTTAAATATCAATACAAGGCTAAAGTTAAGCAATTAACTTCGGTGCTCCAAAAGGTTACCCAATCTTTAGATTCAATAGATCTTATAGCCATGAGTATTGAAGAACCAATTATTTAGAAGGATGGAAAGGTGCATTCAAGAGGTAAATCAATTGACAAGTTTTTGGATAGAATGATAGCACAAGGAACACAACTTCTAAGATCTTTTTTAGAAAGAATGTGGAATATGAAAAGCATAAGATTAGATTTGGTTAAAACAATTGATATATTTTCCCAAGAGCAACAATAAATCAAGAGCAGTATAGAAGCTTGGATCAAGATGAAGAAACACAAGCTTGATGCATTGGTGGAAATTGGGATAATTCCCAATAAATAGATGTTTGTTGAGGTAAATTAAGCAATGATACACAAGATCAATATCATCAGCATATTGATCAAATACTTGGAGGATGCTCAAGATGAAAATGAAGACAATGATTTCCATCTTGTCAAAAAAATTAAGGAGTCGCATTGCAAGTTACTTGATGATAATCAAAACCTCCTTTCCCCTGATGAAGTTATTCACGAATTCACGTCTATTATTCAAAAGGAATTTGAAGATCAAGCCTTCTTAATGGCTTAAATGGATAGGTTGTTGGATATTCAATTAACCTTGGGAAACCTCAAGGTGTTTTTATAAAGGCATGACAAAGCTTGCAACATTGTGAAGGATTCAATCATAAGAGTCATTGCTATCTCCAAGCATAATTCAAGTCCTGACAATGAAGAAGCTCAAGCAGTCATGAAGAAGTATGAGGATTTATTGGAGAAAGACAGATAAGAAATCTGAACATGCCTTGTTTTTTCCTTAGTTTACTTTTTAGTATTTTTCATGCTTTATGTATTTACTTTTTGACATTTTACATTTATTTTTCCAAAATGTAATTACATGTAAAAATGGAAAAGTCCTAAATCAAATCAGACTCTCATATTGAATAAGTCAAATTAGTTATTACTTTCCTAGATTAGCTCTCTACTCTCCTCTATATATATGAGGAAATTTCTTTTGTAATGGACCTTTGATCTTTTGAAGCAAAATGCTACCCATTTTGAGAAGCATACTTGAAATCTATGTTGAATGTGCATATCAAAATTAATCAATAAAAGAAGCATATTTGCCTCCAACCTTTATTTTGGATCATATTTGTTGTGTGTAAGATTGTTCTTACATCTCTCCTATCACATTATCTTGAAGTCTTTGAGCTTTGATTATTGGCTATGTTCTTGTAGATATTTTGGTGTTGTTCGTTGATAATCTTTGAGATGCAACTAGCTACACTTGTTACCATTTGAATCATCATGGAAAGTTATAGAAAACTTTGTGCTTTTGTGGATTTTCTTGCTATCATTACTTGATGGTATCATTCTAGTTATTCTTACATCTAAATAAATCAGATATTGGTCATTATTGTTCCAATTAGTGTTTTGTAGTTTGTTATATGTGGTAAACATCAAGGGAATACTATTGTAATCTTGAAAAAGGAAACATATATTCTGAAAGAAGAGAATATGATGATGGAAACACCCCTATGGATAGTTGTAGTGTACATAAGCATAGTTTAATTACTAGTTGATTTAGTGAGAAATAAGAAGGGATCCTCCCATTTATGAGAGGAGAGATTAACTTTTCATCATAGCTATGGCTAAAACTACCATTTTTTAATTGTTAAAGGAATTAAAAAATATTCACCCAATAGTTTTTTTGCCACTATGTTGGGGACATGAGCATGCAATCAAAGCATCATGCTTTTGGTTGAAGCAGAAAAGTATACCAATGCTTTATTGTGATTTGTAAATATCTTTGCATTACTGATTTTTTTTCAAAGATTGCACTCTAGCAGACATAAAATATATGCGGGGTCTATGGGTGCAAGGTCAAGTTGATCCTACATTTGAACTATTGAGGAAACATAACTTTGATATTCTTCCTCCAAGGATGAGATCACCTTTTCAGTGCACAAGCATTTTCCCTCCTTGACATGTAATATCACCTCTTCTAAGTGAAGCTTATAGCATTTAAAGGACCTTCCTATTACACCAATTTAGAGGTATATTATCCCTCCATTCAATCGAGGTAGAATCTAGTAGCTCAACCACACCTCTGAGTCCTTGGGGTAATTCCTTTGTCCCTTCGATTTTGAAATCACCTTTGCATGAACTTCCTCAATTTGTACATAAGAACATCCCAAAATTATATGGGGATGGAAAGTAACAACCAGACTGCTACATTGGTGGTTGTCATTGCACCAAAAGATTGACATATTAGTTCCTGATACAACCTCCAAATTTATACAATATCCATATGAGGCAATTAATCCATGTCACAAACCCAAGCATCACATTTCATAGAGAATACCAAGGAACACACCATCTTGCAACAATCCCCCACAACGCAAGTGAGGGGTTTGAACCTATGATCTTGGCTCTGATACCAAATGTTATATTGGTGGTTGTCATTGCACCAAAAGATTGACCTACTAATGCCCAATACAACTGCCAGATTTATACAAGATCCATAGGAGGTGGTTAAGCCATGTCATGAACCCAAGTGTCACACTACACAAAGAAGACCAAGGGACATACCATATTGCAACATGAACAAGCATATCACTAATATGTTCTATATTGTATGTTGGGTTCTTGGTGTGGAACATGAGGATGTTTCAGTAAGGTTGTTCATTGAAAATTTACAAGGAGTAGCAACTTATTGGTTCTACAATCTTTTTTCTAGAACTATCATAAATTGGGATACTCTTTGAACCAAGTTTGAGGAAATTTTCAAGCCCGTCAAAGATGCTCGCACCTTTCTAGCTCAACTTACAACAATGAGAAAAGAGTCAAAGGAACCCATGTGTGAGTTCGTGGAAAATTTTAACAAGTTGACAACCAAGATTCTAGCCAATGCTCAGCCAAATCCTCACAATCTAAAGTGTTTTTTCATTAACATTCAGTTGCCAGAGGTAAGCATCAATAATAAGCTCATCCTCTTGATTGATTTGATTTTATGAGGAGTCAGATTAACAGGATGAACTTATTATTGATACTTATGTTTTTTTTACTCATTCATAAAATCAACTCAATCAACAACAAGGTGATGCATTGAAAGCAAAGGATGGCCCATGTTCACCAATAAATATTGCTAAGAGGGGGGCTCCTTTTCTTGTTTAGCTGAAAGATATAGTTGGGAGAAATCATTTAAATACATCCAATCCTCTTGTTTTTTCTTCAATGCCTAAGACCAATTCTCTAGTTTCAAAGACTAGTATTTTAGTTCCTAAGCCTACCAATGAAACTATCCAATCTTCTTTGATAAGTTATTTTCAAGCATTTTATATAATTTAGCATGCAAAGAAGACCAAGATACAAATTTTAGAAGCAAAATATCTCAAGGCTAATCCTAATTAGTTTGGCGGACTTGTTAAGTTTGTTAAAGATAAGGAAACCCATCCAAGCTGAGATTCTCTTTTAGACGTACCAATTGTTCCAAAGCCTAGACCTCCACAAATCAATTTGGTCCCATTTCCTTCATCTATCCCTGGAAAGATTGATCTATTTTATATTTCCTTGCTAGTCAATAATTATAAGCTAAGAAATTGTGTTATTGATTCAGGTGCCTCTAACAATGGAATGCCTACCAAAGTGGCTACTACTTTGGGTTTGAATCTAACCAAAACTTTTGGTCATTTCTTAGTAGATAAAAATGATTTTCTTAGTAGTTGATGCCCCAACATCATATGGGATATTGCTAAGATGTAATTTCTACAAGGATGTAGGATGTAAAATTAATATGGAAATGTTGGAAGCTAAAATACCCGTCAAGGGTGTGATGCAAAAATTGCTTCTAGAAAGGGAGTATAAATTTTCTATAGCAAATTTAGATGACCCAAGAGCTCAAATCCTTTTTGAATCTTCAGCTATGGGTACATACTTTTTACAAACTAGCGAAGATTCTAAGTTTTTAGGTAAGAGTTCAAGAAAAGAATCAGAAACTAATGGATCATCTTCTTCATAAAGAGAATCATCTTTAGATAGTATGTCTTCTTTAGATGGTGAAACTTTCTCGAATGAAGAAACTTTAGATTTTGAAACTTTTGGTTTAGGTGATCTAAAAAATGTTTAGACTATTGAATTTGATGGTAGTTTATCTTCCACAGGTTCAGGAGCAAGAATTATTTGTATATCCCCACAAGGGAAAATTTTCCCTTTCTCTTTTAAGCTACAATTTGATAACACTAAAAACACTATAGAATATGAAGCATTGTTGTTAGGTATGGAAGTTGCACACAAAAAAAGAATAAAAAATATTCATGCTCATGGTGATGTTGAATTATTAGTTTTTCAGGTGAGGAATTGGTATCAAATTAAAAATGAGAGACTAAGGCACTACCGCAATCTCATATGGGATTGTATTGAATGTTTCAACACTTTTGATATTTTTGTAGTTCCACAAGAGTTCAATGACAGGGCTGATTCTTTAGCAGTGTCAACTACTCTCCTAATTCCACATAAGGACTTCCATGGTACTACTTATACTATTAAGCTAGTGTTTTGGCCAAGTGTTCTAGATAACTCAGATAATTGACAGATTTTCAATGATGATTATCAAATCATTGCTTTCCTTGAGAAATCTAAACAATTTAATGAGTTGTTTTTTGAAGCCAGAGAATCTCCTCCATGAGCATCATTTTTTGAGATAGATCCAAACATTGGTGAGAAGTTTTACAACTCAAAGGGAATTTCCAAGGGTTTGGTATCTCTTGAGATACTTTTTGACAAGCATGATCGCTATGTCAAAAATCAGTAGCAGTCTAATTTTGAATCATCAAATGAAGTTGAGCAAGTCAACTTGGGAGCTGAAGAAAATCCTAAGATGGTGAGCATTGGAAATTGTTGCACTCCAGAGGAGAAAGACAAGTTTGTTGAGTTATTGTGGGAGTACATTAACATGCTAACATATTCTTACAAAGACTTAAAATATTTTTTTCCTAAAGAGGTACAACATGGAATTCCTCTAAAGGTAGGATCCTTTCCTCACAAGAAAAAGTAGAGCTAGTACAATCCCAAATTTTCAAGTACTATTCTTTCTAAAATACAAAAGATGTTTAATGCAAGGATTATGTTTCCTATTCACCATTCCACATGGATAGCCAATAATGTTCTAGTTTGAAAAAATAATGGGGAAATATACATCTATGTGGATTTCAAGAATCTGAATCATTCATCATTGAAGGACAATTACCCCCTACCGGTAATGGATCAAGTCTTGCAAACAGTGACGAGATCCAATATGTTGTCTATGCTAGATGGCTTTCTAGGATACAATTAGGTGGAGGTTAGCAAGGAAGACCAACACAAAATTGCCTTCACCACACCATGGGGTACTTTTTCTTATCATAGGTTTCCTTTTGGTATAATCAGTGTTAGTACCACATTTCAATTGTAAATGGACTTGGCCTTCTATGATGTGATGGGTAGGCTAATTGTTGTTTATCTTGATGATTTAATTTTTTTTCCAAGAGGCGTCAAGATCACATAACTCATTTGCAACAAGTTCTAGAGAGGTTCTAGCAACACAGAATTCCCTCAACCTCAAGAAGTCAATTTTTAGGGTTACCAAAGGTAAAATCCTTGGTAACATTGTGTCTGAGGAAGGCATTAAGATAGATCTAGAATGGTTCAATTCAATTTAGGGTCTTACTTTACCTTCAAGTAAGATGGTTTTCCACTCTTTCTTTGAAAAGGTAAATTTCTTGCAGAGGTTTGTCCCTATTTTCATAGAAAAGACATGTCATATCATGGATATGATGAAGGGTAAATCTATCTTCCAGTGGAGCGCAAAAGGTAAAGTTACATTCAATGATATCAAGGAAGTCATTACACATGCACCAGTGCTAGTGTTCCCTGATTACACCAAGGAGTTCATCATGTATAGTTATGCTTCTAAGCGTACATTACCTGCAATTTTGTTGTAGCAGAATAATGAGGGGATTGAATCCCCTATTGCATTCATGAGTTGTCAACTAAAGGCTCTTGAGTTGAAATACTCTCCAATGGAAAAAGATGTTTTCATTTTGGTTAAGGAAGTGAAGCATTTCAAGTTTTACATACTTAACTCCCATGCCATTGTATTGGTGCCAGATTCTATAGTTAAGTCAATCTTGATGTAACAAGAGTTTGGAGCCAAGAGAGGTATTTATATTTCCAAGATCTAGGAGTATGACATGGAGATCAATCCCACCAATTTGGTTTGTGGGAAAGGTTTATATCACTCATTGCTAATAATAAGCTAGAAAAACTATCAAGTCATGAGGAAGTAAATGATGAGGATATTGTCAAAGTCTTGTTTTTCAGTACAACTAATGAATGGTATTCAAACATCGTGCACTTTATCACTTATGGATAATGTCCAGAGCATTTGGCTTACAAATAAAATAGGACAATCAAACTCAAAGCAACAAACTTCATCCTTTGGGATAATGATTTGTACAAGAGGAGTCTTGATGGCACATTTCTACATTGTGTAGATAAAGCTCAACAAAGCAAGTTGTTGGAGTCATGTCACAACTTGGCATGTGGTGGACATTTCTTAGCACTAGTAACAACTCACAAGATATTATGAGAAAAGTACTACTGGCCCACATTATTCCAAGACATGTACAATATTATTCCAAGACACATACAACTAGGTACATAGGTGTGAACTATGCCAACAATTCATGGGGAAACCTAAGATAGTTGCACTTCCCCTCAAGCTGAATATTATTGAAGAACCCTTCCAATAGCATTGATTTCATCAACGTTGTCAATCCACCATCTAGTGCAGGACACAACTATTTTCTAATAGCCACTGACTATTTCACCAAGTGGTTGGAAGCTATTTTGGTAAAGTATGCTACTTCAGAAGTGGTATGCAATTTCCTTAAAGAAAACACCATTTCATGGTTTGGAGTTTTGAATAAAATAGTGGCAAATAATGCTACTTCATTATCATCTGGTGAGATAACAAAATTATGCTTTGAACATGGGATCATATTGTCACATTCTTTAGACTATTACCCTCAGGGTAATGGTGAAGCAGAATCAAGCAATAAGAACTTGTTTACCATCATTTAGAAGTTGGTAGACGAGAATCAAAAATCTTGGCACAAAGCATTGTATGATGCATTGTGGGCAGATCGCATTACCCCAAAATGGGCAATTAGTATATCACCATTTCAACTCTTGTATGGGTTGAATATAGAAATTCCTGTCACTTTGGAATTTCCCACTCTAAAATTAGCTAAGGCCATTGAAGATGAGACTTTTGATAATTTTGTGGATAAGCACATCATGTTCCTTGTTGAATTGGAGGAGAAGCATGTTTGTGTGGTGGATCAAATCATAAAACACAAAGGCCAAGTCAAAATACTTTTTGACAAAAACTTTAAAAAAAAGCAAAGTCTTGTGGTCTCGAGGTTGGAGACGAAGTCCTCTTGTGGGACAAAAGAAGAGAGCCCAAGGGTATGCATGGAAAGTTTAATTCATTATGGAGAGGACCTTTCAAGATTCACCAACTTTGTGGTGAAAATAGTTTCTTGCTAGCATTCTAGGACGGGACTCCTTTTTCATTGCCTTACAATGAACAACATCTGAAGCTCTTTACTCAGTGAGGTGTCAGATAAATTTATAAATACGTGTATAGTTTTTGTGTCCTTTTCTATCTTTTGTGTTTCCTAACTCTATAGCTCAATGTATGGATAAAGGCACTTAGAGACTATAATTCTTCTCCCTTTGATTGTTTCAAAGAATGATTGAAGGAAGCTCCCTAGTTAGAGCCACCTGTTGTCCTCGAATTTAGTTGTGCTCAATTTGTGGGTTAACCCCTATGAAACTTATTTTTTTTGTAGCATATGTACTATAAGAACACAAAATGAGGTAGATCATACTTACCCTCATGCATGGTCCCTAACCTCGAAAATTCATTTCGAGCATTAATGCTTTCTATTTTTCTACAATTTGCAAATTGGACAAAGTTCCAAAATTTCATTTTTGGAGTTAGTGTTTTTCTCGCACATGTAGAAGCACTAAATTTTAGTGCCCATGAACACTCGTTGCAAAATCAACACCCCTACATGTCTATTATTAAATACCTAATCTTGTGTAAAGTTGCTAAATTTAGTGATGCTACAACTTCTAGTTCACATGAGTGTATTAATGGTGGGGTTTTAATGCCATTTCAATTGACTTTAAAATGTTTTAACCTCTTTTTAAACTCATTTTAATCTTACCATCACTCATTCAAAGTTATCTCTTTCTTGTCTATCTTTGATTTTTTGTGCTTTTATATTCCTCATGGATTTGAGGTGATTTCCTAGGGTTTGCATCAACATCTTTCTTTTTCAGGTACGTTCTTTTGTTCACCATTTTCCATTTGTTTTGATAGTTAGGCTTTAAGTTTAGTTTCATTTTCCATTGAAGTTTAAGATTGTTTTATTTTTTCAAGGGTTTGTGAAAACTGGGTTTACATTTTTCTAAATATTTTTGCAATATATGTATTGTTTTCACTGTTTAGAAGGCCTAGTTACATACCCTAACCTCCTGCTTCTAGTTTGTGAGTTTGTGTATCACGGGTTTTTTCTGTATAATATCATTTTGATTGAAATGTAAACTATCAAGTCTTTTCATATCATTTAAAGTTTCATGGTTTTTGCATGACCCCCATTTTACTTATGAGCGTCACAAGTGTTAAACCCCATGATCCATAAATAAATGTATTTATTGTTTCTTTGGGGTATTACCACAATTCAACATTAAACATTTGACCTAGTGTTGAACCTCCATGTGACAGCGGTGAAATTTGTTGTCGTTTTCATGAAATCTTTCCACATTTAACACAAATATCAATGTGGAGAAATTATTCGCAAGCTCACTTGTATTTTTAATGAGGTATGTAGTCATTGAATCTCACCAATGTTGTGTGTATTTCTACCCTAGCCTAGTATGTAGTGGCGGTAAAATTCATCATCGATGCATATTGGGTCTTGATTCAAACATATGTAGGTACAATGAATTTAATCACATATACTTTGCAATGTTAAACCTTTCAAATGAAAAGATGGTGAAATTCATCATCATCACCAAATAGGACCCATCTAATATGTAATAGAAATGAATTTTTCCATTATTACATTTAACCTTATATGCTACGTGCAAGAGCAGAGTTTTTTTCATGATCCAACACTTAGCAAGTTATACCCCATGCAGGATCAGCAAAATTTACTGACCTTGCACTTAGATATTTTTCCCATATGCATGGTTGGAAAAATTTTCTAACCTTGCAACTTTTTGATGTACCAACGTGTAAGAGCACTAAATTTTAGCATGATTGCAGGGTATGTGTAGGATCATAATGGAAAAAATAGGCCCTTAAGTGGCAAAAAATTCAAAAAAATAGAGTTAGGCAACTTGACATAAAAATTTAAATAAGTTATCTATATTATTTCAAAAATATGTAAGAATAGAATCTATATCAAATTTAATGTAGTTTCTAAACTACTAGGCTTGTTTAAAAAAAAATCTATTTGGTGAGAATTTGAAATTTCAAAGCAGTAGTACTTAAATTTCAGGGAATAAATAAGAAGTAGGTGTTTGTCTGACCACCCTAACCACAATAAAATGATAGTTATTTTTTATAATATTTTAGATATAAGTAGAGGACTCATGTCTTGATGTGATGCATATTTTTTTGTAATTTCTTCCCAAGTTTAAATAATTAATTATGAATTTTTATTACAACTTTTAAAAAATATAAAAACTCGTATGTCTGACCACCTTAACTTGGTCAAAACTTCATGAAATTCAATTTTTCTTTTTTTAATCCTATAGTATGTGAAGCATAGAATATGACACATGTTTTGGATTCAAAAAATGTTATACCATTTGAAATCTATAGGTGTTTTTCAACTAGTCTATCAATTAGGACTTTAGTCGTAATTCAAATAGAAAATGAATAATAATTACTTGTTTAAGTCAAAGTAAAGCATAATTTATATCAAGGTGGAAAGTTGATATTCTCCTTTAAAAACCCTTTTCATTTCATCAATTTTGGGTAAAAAAAAGTCGTCAGCCACATACCCATCATATTGCCACTTTTTGGCCCATCATGATCCTGCACATACCCTGCACAAAAAAAAAATACCATGCAGAGGCATCAAATTTCAGCACCCTTTCATTAGAATGCAATTTTTTTTCTAACATTTAGAAAAAATTTTGCTTTGCATTCCACTTGCTAGTTTACTTGCATTTGCTCCATTTTTCACCACCATCATGCCTAAGCCCTCCAATCTCATGCAATTGCTCAAAATTTTCCCACTACTACACTTTCAACCTTGCAAGTTTTTCTAACACTAGAAAATGCTAAAATTTGTAATGCAATTATTTATGCACTTATTTCATATTTTCACATCTGCATTACCACAAGGATACACTTTTTTCTATTTACTCCTTAGATGTCAAATCCTTCTCCAAGAAAATCCAAATCCATAAAGTACAAATACCAAGGGGTTTACCAACTTTGGTCTCCTCAAAAATTTATGAGATAAAGGATATTGAAATTGGACATGTTGATATCTCTGAATTTGTGGAAAGAACTCAGAAGAAACCATTAGATAATGGTATGAAGTTTATAATTCAGAGAAACATTCAAATGGTAGAAAATTGCCTTGTATTTGCACATAATCTTGAATTTTTTCTCCAAGTTTTGGAACACTACAATAAGAATGAACTAAGTGTTAGGAATACAAATAGAAATGTGGTCATGAAGCTAGATCTGGAATTCTTTGGCAAAGCTTTCTTGTGTCCTAGTATTGACTCATATGTAGATATCAATATGAAATATGCACAAGAAGAATATGAGAAAGATACATACACTTGTAATAAAGTGATTAATAGTAAATGGTTGAAGAACCCAAGGCCAAGTGTTTCAAGGTGGCCTAAGAGCTTTCCATGAAGTGACTTCATTAAAGAAGTGAATGATTTGATCACTCTTCCCAACAGAGTGAAAGGGTTTCCCACCTCATCTACCTTTCATGACTACATGTATTTATACATAAGAATCATAATGAGGAAGAAGTAACAAAACTTCTAGTGTCAACAGATTAGTGATGCAATTCACGATCAATTAATAAAGGTACACACTTCACTAAAGTTCTATATGATATCATATTTGGTGTATGTTGTTGGTACAATGAGGAATTTTCTAGGGTTAACATCAAAGGGAAATAGAAGAATGACTCTAGTACATAAGTACTATCCCTAAATAACTCTTGATGGAAGTATTCATCATTTTAGAAGAGTTAATTATGCATTATTCCCTCCTTTCCTATGCATGTTTGATCTTGAACTTGAAAAGAAATTTTTTTTTGATGAAGCATGGGTAGTGGTCAACAAATATGGTTTTTTATATTTTTAGTTTCTTACATTCACCTAATTAAGAGTTGGATGCTTCACAGGTTATCCCTACATGCTCCCAAGGTACCCCAATGACAAGATTGTCCTAATGGAGCTTTTGAGATAGCTTATGGTAGTTCACATGAAGCAGATGGAGTCTCACAAACCAGGCTTCAAGTTTCCCCTCACAATTGGTAGGTATTATATCTTGACATCTATAAAGGCTAAAGCTGTAGAATTTGAGATACAGTGGGTCACCATGAAGACTCATAAAAAGAGGATCAATTTTGATTACTAGGGAATGAAAGATATAATTAAGAAGGCCTACATCCATGTACATAGGATTTAAAATGTGTGGGAAGATTATAGAATGGAGGAGGAGATAAGAAAGTTGGATTACAATCGGTTGACCCTAGAGAAAATTAAAAATATTGATCTAGCTGATATTCTAGAGGAAATGGAAGATTATGAAGTCATTTTAGATCTTACCTACAAGAGGAGCAAAGTTATAGGAACTCCTCTACCTTCAATTCAATGGTCCAAGAAGGAGATGACATCAATCAAGGAAATATTTGAACCTATCATGTCTAACACAAATGTATGGCTAGTAGAAAAAGGGATACAATTGAAACCTTTTAGCACTGGATCAAAGGGAGGGAACTTGAAGGACATGCAAGTAGGAAATATGAGCCAAGGACAAAGAACAAGGGTGATGTGACTAGTTCTAGTAGGACTTCCAGGCCAAAAATCAAGTTTTTTGTAAAAGCCAGTAAGAGTCAAACAATTGCAGAAGGGCCGTCTACAGAAGAGAAAGAACAACAACAACAACATAAGGATGAATGAGTATCTCATCATGAGAACATCCCAGAGAATCTACCTATCTCTTCTTCTCCCATTCCTTCTAGTGTGTTTACTCCCACTCCTCCTATTGTTTCTGTTGAACAGCCTTCATCATCTCCGACTATCACTCCTACCACTATTTTCATTCTTATTGTCATAGTTACTATTCCTTCCATCATTTCTATTCAATCAATTCATTCATCCTCATCTTCGGGGTCAATTTTTGATAGCCCTAAATATGGTTTGGAAATTTTTTGGAGGTCTCCCACTTCTTTGCCAAGTCTTCCATCACCTTCATTTGATATAACCTCTCAATTTGGTTTAGAACAATATATGACTGAGTCTTCTCAAGTTACAAGTGTGGAAATTCCTAGTGCAATTTTGACTAACACTTCACTAATTGTAAGAACAACTTTAATGAGTGTAACTACATCAACACAAGTTATGACTACTAGTTTGAAAGGAAGTTCTTCATCAGTTCCCCCTTGGCTTTCATCACATGCACCAAAAAGGAAGAAGCAAGTCGTCTCTCCAAATTACTTTGACATTGGAAAGTTGGCACTTGTAAAGACAAAAACCAAGAACAAGGCAAAGACTCTTTCCAGGTTGTTGGAGGATAAAGTAGGTTACAAGTATGCAGAGGTAGCACAACTTCCTCTGGATAAGTCTATTGAGGAAGTGGATATTTTTTAATATTCCATTACAACATTTGAGTTAGGATAGGTAACTCGCGAAAGCTATAGGGAAGATGTTTATTCTACTTTTAATTATCTCATTGATAAATTTAATGAAGTGAAGAAGGTTAAAGATCAATACAAGGCTAAAGTTGAGCCATTAACTTCAGTGTTCTAGAAGATTACCCAATCTTTGGAGTTAATATATCCTATAGTCGTGACAATTCAAGAACCAATTATTCAGAAGGTTGGAAAGGTGCATTAAAGAGGTAAAGCATTCGACAAGTTTCTGGTAAGAATGATAGCACAGGGAACACAACTTCTAAGATCTTATATAGAAAGAATGGGGAATATGGAAAGCATAAGATCAAAGTTGGATAAAACTACTGATACATTTTCCTCAGAGTAGCAAGAAATAAAGGACAATTTAGAAGCTTGGATCAAGATGAAGAAAATCAAGCTTGATACATTGGGGGAAACTGGGATAATTCCCAATAAAGAGATGTTTGTTGAGGTAAAGGAAACAATGATCCATAATATCAATATCATCAAAGAATTGATCAAAGACTTGGAAGATGCTTGAGAAGTCAGCAAAGAAAATGATTTACATCTTGTCAACAAACTTAAGGAGATTCCTTTAAAGTTACTTGATGATAATCAAAAATTCCTTTCATCTAATGAAGTTATTTAGGAATTCATGTGTATGATTCAAAATGAATTTCAAGATCAAGCCTTCTCAATGGATTCTATGGATAGGTTGCTATTTATTTAATTAACCCTAGATAACCTCAAGATGTTTTTAGAAAGGAACGAGAAAGCTTGGAACAATATGAAGGATCTAATCATAAGAGACCTTGCTATCTCCAAGCATACTTCAGGTCCTGAAAATGTAGAAGTTCAAGAAGTCATGAAGAAGTATGAGAATTCCTTTGAGAAAGATGGAGAAAGTTGAATGTGCCTTATTTTTTTCCTTAGTTTATTTTTAGTATTTTTCATGCCTTTATGTAATGAGTTTTCAATAATTTACATGTCTTTTTCTGAAATGTAATTACATGTAAAAATAGAAAATTCATAAATCAAATCAAAATCTCCTATTGAATAAGTTAAATTAGCTATTACTTTCCTAGATTAGCTCTCAACTCTCCTCTATATATATGAGGGAGTTTCTTTTAAAATGGACCTTTGATATTTTGAAGCAAAACATTGCCCTTTTTGAGAAGCATACTTGAAATATTTGTGTTGAATGTCCATATCAAAATTAATCAATAAAAGAAGTGGATTTTCCTCCAAAACTTATTTTGGAGCATATATGTTGTGTGTAAGATTGTTCTTACATATTTCTTATCACATTCTCTTGAAATTGGTTTATTAGAGTGGCATAATATTTCATTGTTGAAGGGAATTTAGATTTGATATTGATAGAATTTGAGCTACAATATTGTGTTTGGACATTTATGTATTTGCGTATGAATTTGGTTAATTACTCGAAGTCTTTGAGCTGCAATTATTGGCTACGTTCTTTTAGATATTTTGGTGTTGTTCGTTGATAGTCTTTGAGTTGCAACTTGTTACCATTTGAATCATCATGGAAAGTTACATAAGACTTTGTGCTTTTGTGGATTTTCTTGTTGGTACCATTCTAGTTAATATTACGTCTAACTAAATCGGATATTGGTCATTATTGCTCCAACTAGTGTTTTGTTGTTTGTTACATGTGGTAAACATAAAGGGAATACTATTGTAATCTTGAAAAAGGAAACATCTATTCTAAAAGAAGAGAATATGATAATGGAAACACCCCTATGGATAGTTGTGGTGTACATAAGCATAGTTTAATTACTAGTTTATTTAGTGAGAAATAAGAAGGGAGCCTCCACTCTATGAGAGGAGAGATTAAGTTCTCATCATAGTTGTGGCTGAAACTACCATTTTGTAATTGTTAAAGGAATTATAAAATATTCACCCAACAATTTTTTGGCAACTCTGTTGGGGACATGAGCACACAATAAAATCCTCACACTTTTGGTTGAAGTAGACAAGTATACTAGTGTCTTATTATGATTTGTAAATTTTTATTTTTTATTTTCTTTCAAAGACTGCACTCTGGGAGAAAGAAACCATACACGCAATCTAAGTGTGATAGTTCAAGTTGATCCTACATTTGAACTACTAAGGAAACATAACTTTGATATTCTTCCTCCAAGGATGAGATCACCTTTGCAATGCACAAGGATTTTCTCTCCTCAATGCAGAAGATAACTTCTTCCAAGTGAAGCTTCTAGCATTCAAAGGAATTTTCCTAGTACACCAATTTAGAGGTATATTATCCGTCCATTCAATCAAGGTAGAATGGTAGCTCAACCACCTCTTGGTCCTTGGGGTGACACCTTTGGCCCTTTGAGCTAGAAAAAACCTTTGCATGAACTTCCTTGAGTTTCATGTAAGAACATCCCCAAAATCTATTGGGATAGAAAGCAACATTTGAATGAGAATATCATTGTGTTCTATATTGTGTAGACAATCAAATAATTCTAATATTATTCATCTGATTTTGATCAAATATCATCAAATTCTTCTACTATTAATCAAGTAACTAAGTCTATTTGATTAATTCACTTTATGCTAACTAATGTCATCTCTTTTAATTAAATAAATGAATATATTTCATTAAAATCCTAATATTCTAACATCCTCTCATTTGATCTAAATAAGCCCAAACATTTAAATTCAATGTCATAAATCAACTAATTTCATCTAAGTTAATTAACTCCTAATACTAATCCCTCATTTCTTTAGCTTGTGACTCAACCTTGGTCAAAGAAAAACCCATGAACAACTACCCTAGTTGCACATGAAAATCAATTTCTTTAATTAAATAAATACCTTATTTTCCCTCACAACCTACATATTCCCAAGGAATATTCCCTCATTTACTCCACTAATTTTACTTTCTTGCCCAAACCATTTCCCTCCAATACATCTCAACCATAATCATTTAAGACCTCTTACACATATATTTATCTCTCTTACACCTCTCAAATCCACAACTCCATGCATTATCACTATAGGCATTTGAATCCATAGCACTTCATAGTTTTCCATCATTTTCATCTATTCTAGCAAGGTTATTGTCAATTGTAAATTTGAATCATCATTCAACTTCATCAGGCTTATCAAGGGATTCATAAAGGGCTTCTTTCCACATCAAAGGAGCACCACTCCCCCTATGGGATTGAGGTTTAGTTAGCTTAGTTGATTTCATATTGTGTTCTTGCTTTATTTCCATGTTTTCAACTTTGTTTCTCCAAGAATTTCATAGGGAACATTAGATTTGTGTTAACTAACATGTTTGACATTATTTTGTTGATTGTTTGTTAGTCTAGGTACGTTTTGTGCTCACATTTTGGCACTAGAAGGAGGGTTGGTCGATCTAACATGATGAATTTTACCTAATTTTTTCATTTTTTGTAGCTACAAGGGTGTGACACCGCCTTCTACAAATACGACGCCACAAAGCGCCACTTTTGACATCCAACGCTGCATTTTTCACATCGCACCGCATTCGCTCACCACTACTGCACCACCTTTGATTGAGCACCGCTTTTCCCTTCTCTATTTTTTGTCTAACCTTCTTTTCGTAGAGTGTTGCATTCGTTTCAGTGTTGCATTTGTGCTCTCTATTTTTGCTGAGAGCTGCATTCATGATAACCAAAGTGTCACATTTTTTTTTCAGCATTGCATATGCCACTGACAGAGTGTCGCATTCATCTTCTAGCGTCACATTTATAGGAAGTAGAGGATGGATAAAGTTTAAAGTTTTAAAAACATTTTTTAATGCTCTTTGTGACAATTTGAACTTTTAATTTTTGCAATTCAACTTTTAGGACCAAATAGATTCAATTCAGATTTAAAATTAACCCACAACTCAAGTTTTTCAAGTTGGTTAAAATTGAATCTTATATACTTACTAGCTTTTCAATTTGGTCTAAAATTGAACAATCAACTTTCACACTCAAATTTGGTGCTATAACAAGAACTCATTTATTGCTTTTGAGGATTAAAAAGAATTTGTGCTTGTTCTTATTTTGTAATCTTTTCCAAAAACTCTTGTCATTTGAATGCTTATGCACTTATCTCATGCTTCATAATGATCTTGAGAATCAAAATAATTTTAGTGCCACTAGGTTGTCTAAAATATTGCCTCCACATTTCAAATTTGGGCTCTTAAAATTGAACAAATCTTGCTAGTGTGAGAGAGGGCATTGTGTGTGTTCTCTCTTTGTTCATGCAAACAAAGATTGATTGAACTACGGATGTACATACTCATTTTTGTTTACCTTTAGAGGGCCTGCCTTGGTGGGAAAAATTACTCACCCCAAGGGAATGACCCAAGTGGTAACGAGCATAAGTCAGGCTCTTCCAAACTGTTATACAAATTTGTGGTTGCAAGGAAAGTTTACAATCAACAAAGTGATGCATGATAGCTCTCCACAAATATCTTTATGGTGTGTAAAGCCCTTGTTCTAAGGGTTGGGAGACCTCTTGAGGGAGTTTATCATTGTGTCCTCTGAACTAGATTCCCTTATTATGAACCCTTGTGTAGTAGCCAAAAATCCCAATATTTGTTGGCATCAGGAAGTCGGACCTCCAGAGCCGTCCCACATATTTGTGATTCTTTGCAGAGATGAAAAGTTTGTCATGGGAGATTCATGAGAACTGAAGCTTGGATGACCTGTAGAAGTGAGTGTCATGGAGGGGATCCAGTGTGGTCAAGCTTCTAATCATCCACTTTGAATAGGCACAACTGGATTTATCCAAGTGGGAATTCAACAAATATTTTCTTTTCCATCCTAGGGTTGTGCAATCTTTGAGTCAATTAAACACATTTCTTGGATCCAAAATCTTGAAAACAAACATTTAACAAAGGTCATCAAATTTCAAACCCTTTAGTAGAGGAAAATTCCTTTGAAAATTCCAAGTATTACTACTTGTCCCTAGGGATTTATCCTTAGAGGATTCTAAGTATTTGGGCCTATGTCTCAATTTTCTCTCTCTAAAGTCAACATTAGGGAACTAATGCCTTGATTCTCTTGATTTCCACATAATGGAACTTGTGGGATGAAAATAAATTGAGACATAGACATTCTATTCAAAAAGCTAAGCAAGAAATTATTTTTGGTAAAAAGAATCCATTAAGCAAAGATAAAAGACAAATTGAACCCCACACATGTGTTTTCTCAAATGATTTCCCACAAGATACAAATCCCAAAACCAAATTCTATCAATTGAAACAAGCATCTTAGTCCAAGAAATATCAAGAGATGTTGGTCTATGCTTTACGAAGTTACAAAAAGATTGGTCTATAAATTTTTCAAACGTGCTTCAAAAGATAATCCCAATTTGTATTTGTTCTATTATTGTCAAAATCCAAGTCTTTTTCAACATTTTGAGTTTCTCACATAGAAGTATAGCATGCTCTTCAATACCTAGGTCTTGTAAACAAAAATCTCTCTAAGTTCACTTAGGATCAAAATCAACACTTTCATCCATCCTCAAACATCAATCAAAACCCATCTCATAAACAACTCTTAGAATCTTGGAAAAATCCTTATAAATCTAAATCTAAATCATCTTGTTTGACTACGTGTGTGTGGATGCATCCTTCTTCATACACTTAGTTAAATTATCACCTTGTGGACAAATTTATTCCAAGACAAAATTTAACCTAAGACAACATTTAACCTCTTGGAATTTATAAGTTCATTATCAAATCCAAATCAAATCCAAGTCAAATCAAAACCAAAATCAAAAATCCAAAAGTCCTAAAGTCTAGTATCCATCCAAGGTTCCTTAAGAGTTCAATCATTCACATCACTCATCTTTCATTTGTCTCATCACCATCCCTTGATCCTTAACATCTTAGATTTTCTTTTTTGTACCTAAAGTTTAGACCAACCTAAGGAGTTAGAGATTCACCTCCCATATTCTTGAAAGTTGATCCTTATTTTATGGTCCAAACTAGATCTCAACACAAGAAGAACATGGAAATGAACAAAGAAACATCTACTTCAAGTGACCTAAGTCAAACCACACCCAAAATCAACCCCATTGGATCTTACAATCCCCCACTAAATCTTCCTCTAATACCACAAGATATTCAAGAGGGAGGTTGTCAAGTGGAGGATATCACCAACAATGTCCTAGGAATGACTCAAGATGAAATCATGGAAATGTTCCAAAACCCTAAAATCACAAAATTTTCAACACAATGATGAGACTTAATCCTTCACAATACATGTTAGAATTGGAAAAGAAAGGCGCTAAACTCCCTTATGATTATGATGTGAGTAGTATTGTGGAAAAACCATGTGGTATTATTCCACTGGTCTCATTCACACCTTCCTTCCAAAACATCATTCAACCCATCCCACAACCAACATCAACTCATGCCCCAATTCAACCCATGGTTACCAAGGGGAGTTTATTGTTTCATGCTATTCAAATACATCCCCTTGTAAACAATCAATACTTGGATACAAACACCATCTTGGGTCAACCGAATATTGTCCCTCAAGATTCAAAACACCCATACGTTCCACTTGTCTTTCATGACACCAACAATCCTTCCACTTTCTCCACATCACCAAAATATTCCCTTAATACACAAGTCTCTCTGCCCATGACTATTTGGACAAGGAGGAATCTTTGATCCCTCATCATCACTTTCTCAATGAAACACACCATCCATCTTCCCACCATTTCCTCCTCTACCATTAGCACCCACAACAATTCTTGGTTTAGGGAAACCCCCTTTACCCATCCTCAATCAACCAAATCAAAAAAATCCTCCAAACATGTTTCCAATATTATAACACCAGGTGGCACCAATCCAAATAACATAATCAATCGTTGCACCATCTATAAACATGGTCTCCCAAGGACCTATCATATAAACCACACCATCCACCACACAACCTCCTATCATGAATCCAAAAACACCTCAACAACCACCTCAACAAACTCTTATCACAACATCTCACACCATTCCAAATCCCCCACCTCCACTTACAAAACCAAACATGGAAAATCAATATAGTATCACACTGTAAGCAGCTAACAAGCCTATCAAAAATAATTATAGCAATTTCAAGATCAACAAGCCATGCAAGCTACACAAGTTGCTCAACAAGCACAGGCATAGCAAGTTGTAAAACAAGCACAACAAGCTGCCCAAGTGCAAGCTCAAGCTTTATTACAACAACAACAACAAGTTGTACAAGCCACACAAGTTGCACAACAAGTCACCCAACAAGCTCAAGCTCAGGCACAAGCTCAGGCACAAGCACAAAAACAAGTAGTTCAAAAACAAGCCTATCAACAAGCTTTGCAATAATACCAAGTGCAACAAGAAGTAGCTTAGCTGCTAGCCCAACAACAAGCATTGTTGGTACAATAGCAGCAAAACAACAAGCATTGTTGGCACAACAACAACAAGACCAACAACAGGCATTTTTGGCACAAAAACAATTTCAGGAATACCAACAAGCATTGGTCACATAGCAAAGCTTGTAGCAACCTCCCACAAACACCCAAAACACCCCCACCTATCACTCAAACATCAAACCACCTCAAAACACATCCATCCCACCACTTGATCTACAAAATGATGTGTCTACACATATCAAATTTCTTTCACAATAGGTGCTAGACCTATAATATGGAAAAATAATGAAAACCCAAGGGAATTTGTGCCTTTATCCATTCGACGGAAGAATTGTGATGGTTCCATTCCCAAAAGGATTCGAGATACCTAAATTTGACAAATATCGTGGAATTGGTAACCCTGAAGATCACATCAGGTAATTTCATGGTCACTATATGGAAGTTGCATATGATGAAACTTATCTAATGTGACTATTCACTTAGAGTTTGGATGGACCAGCAATGGAATGGTTATCTCGCCTTCCTCCTAGAATCAAAAAGTTCCAAAAAATGTGGACACATTCATAAAAAATTATTCAATCAACATAGGCATGGATATAAGTCTAGAAGAAATATCCACTCTCAAACAAGCCAAGGGGGAAACATTTGCATCCTTTTTGCAATGATGGTGATCCAAGGTCAACAAAATCTTTGGACTATGCCTGAAGAACAACAAATCTACACTATCATCACATATCTTGAAAGGTCCTTGTCCTTCCATCTGAAAATGTAATGCATCACTACATATAACCAATTAATCCCCAAGGTGCTAAACATCGAAAGAGCCCTTATTGCACAAGGGGGTACACCCACATATCAAGGTAATCATTCATCAAATAGTTATAATGAAAAACCTCACACATGGGAAAAGAACAAGAATATCACTAACATGGTGTTGTCGATGCCAAAGTTATAATCAGTGCCCCAAGGAAAAACACACAATCATATGAACAACTAAAAGTCAATAACCGAAGCAACACACAAGCCAATGCAGTATCACAACCCAACAATCAAGCAGTCAATAATTTGAATAATCAAGGGGGACCACCCCCATGGAATAGGTATCCCCCCAAACAAAAATACACACCCCTCAAGGAATCAATCGAATCTATCATGAAAAAATTGGTACAAAAGAATCTCATTAAAATCCCCATTTATGAGGATTATCAAGAGCCCCAAGTGAAACCACCATGGTATAATAAAAATCACCTTTGCAATTTTCATAAAATCAAGGGACACATGATGGCCAATTGCATGAGACTAAAAAATTTGATCCAAGACCTTATTGATGACAAAACCATAAAAATTGAACAACTTGCAGGAAATCGGGACCTTAATATATACACAAATCCAATGCCAAATCACAATAAAGGGAACAACAATGGAAAGGAAAAGTATAATAGTGTAAACCATGTTTATGATCATTTTTTTGCGTCCTTAGATGAATGGTTCACTGTTATCAATGTCAAGGGAGCTAGAGCCGACTGTGGAGTAACCACACGTGGTGGCAGAGTTACCATTCCTAGACCATCCCAACCACCCAAGGCACCAACCTCTAATCCAAAATCTATTCCCAATGGTTATAATGTCTTGGAACAACTAAAAAGAACCCCCACCCAAATCTCCATCATGGAGTTATTGAAAATATCTTTGGCACATAGGAAGATCCTAGAAGAAGCATTAGCTTCATCCAGTATCCCCATAGATATTGATGCAGACCAATTCCAAGCTATGGTTGAACATATCACCACCCCACATCTCCTAACATTTTTTGATCAAGACTTCCCAACTCAACCATCTCATAACCACGCACTCCATCTTGAAGTCCTAGTCCATAAGAATAAAGTCAGAAGGTTCTTGGTGGATGGGGGTGTGGGCTTGAATATTTGTACTCTCAAGCTAATAAAGAATCTAGGATTCTCTGAAGATGTCATTGAAAGAGGTAAAGGTATGACAATCAGGGCCTATGATGATCAAGAAAGAGTGTCTCAAGGCACTATTCAACTCCCTATTCAAGTAGGGTCAACTATCATGGAAACTACATGCCAAGTCCTTGATTTAGAACTACCTTATAATATCCTCCTAGGGCGCCCATGGATCCATGGAATGCAAGCTTTCACCTCCGCCTTCCATCAATGTGTCAAGTTTCCCTATCAAAATCAAGAGGTCATAGTCCATGGAGATCCTGAACCATTTTATTATTGCAAGAATCTAGAAGCCAAGTACTACAAGATCCATCAAGTCCCAAAGAATTATGAGGGACCCACATCTCCATATATTGACCTATCTACCTTAGCCTCCACTTATGATACAAAGACACCCTCCATTCCAGACATTTCTAATATCAAAGCCATTATCTAGGATAATGGGTGTGGGGACTACAAAATGAAAAAGAGTTCCTTTGTAATAGGAGAGTTACCTCAATCTCCTTAGTCTTGTGGGTAGCCCCAACTAATTGACATCCCATCTCAAACCTTTAAAGCATACCCCTCTAGATTCAGATGTTGGGGAGACCTAATTTGGGAAACAGTAGACGAAAAAAATATATCAAGTTTGATATATCAAGATGAATGGCCTGTACCTGATCTTCCCATCGATGATAACAACAAAGGACTACAGATGATGCTTGGCATGGGCTACAACAAAAATAAGAAACTTAGAAAAAATGACAATGGTCTTCTAGAACCTATTATTCCTATGAAGTGTATAAGAAATATTGGCCTTGGATGTAGCCCTCCAAAAATAACCATACTTGGAAAAGGTGCTCTGGTTAGAAAAGTAAATCTCCTCCTCAGTTATCAATATCCATAGGTTTTCCCTTAGACAACTATACCTTTGATATAACTGATGTGTGTGACAAGGACCGCATAACTAACCTACCCATGCTATTTGAGGATTCCTCTCTTTTTATGATTAGTACCCTATCTTTCAACCAAGTAACCAAACCAATGAGCTAAAACTTCTCTACCCCTAACTCATCAATTATGACCAATGAGGACCACCGATTTTGGACACATTAAAAAATGATGAGGCTCTCTTAGAATTCATGGGATTGTAGGATACTCTACCATGTGTATATCACAAAGTTGGGTTTGACATTGATCTGGACACACATGCATATTATGGGGAAATGATTGAATCCCTTAGTCAAGAAATTGAAAATTTAAGAATAATATCTAGGTCTTTGAGTGAAAACCACACTATGGCACTCTCTGACCCGAAAATAGTAAAAATAAAGGACACATCCAATGGTGAAAACCTCTCTGAGGTACCAAAGGATGAGGGATTCAATCTTCCCCTTAGTGATATTCATCAGGAGAAGTCAACAGTATTGGTAGAGAAATACAATCTAGTCAATCTAGGGACAAAGGAAGCACCACATATCACCTTCTATGCAAAATCACTTTTGACAAAAGAACAGGAACTCCTAGCTACTTTTTTTAAGGGAAAGAAAGGTAAAATTTGCATGGACCTACACTGTCATGCCTGGTCTTGATCTATAAGTTGTTGTTCACCATCTAGCCATCTATCCAAAGGCGAAACCAATAAGACAAAAATTTAGAATAATGCATCCACAAATAGTATTACTAGTCAAACTTGAATTACACAAACTCCTTGATGTTGCCTTTATAGGGCCAATTGATTATCTAGAATGGGTTTCAAATCTTGTACCTATCTCTAAGCCCACCTGGGTCATCCACATCTACACTAACTTTAGGGACTTGAATAAAGCATTCCCTAAGGATGATTTCCCTCTCCCAAACATAGATATGATTGTGGATATGATGGCAGGGCATGAAATGCTATCACTAATGGATGAATTCTCAAGGTACAATCAGGGAGCTATGACGCTAATCTTCCATTATGATGCCATTTGGGTTGAAAATTTTAAGAACTACCTACTAGAGAGCTATGATGCTAATCTTCCATGACATGATTCACAAAACTATGGAAGAATATGTGGATGACATATTGGCTAAATCAAAGAAGCGTCAGGATCACATAGTGGCACTAAGATCCATCTTCAATAAGGTAGAAGAATACAAGGTTAGGCTCAATCCAAAAAAAATTCTTTGATGTACAATCAAGAAATTTCCTAGGGTACATTGTATCTATGAGGGGAATCAAGATAGACCCCACCAAAGTCAAAGAAATTCTTGAGATGGAGGCACCAAGAACATTGAAGCAGTTAAGGGGTTTGTAGGGAAGGCTCCAATCCATTCATTGGTTTATAGCACAATTAGCAGATAAGGCTATCCCATATTCTCATCTACTCCACAAAGGGGTAGCAACAAGTTGGATGAGAAATGTGACCATGCATTCAACAAAATAAAGGAGTACTTACTGACACCACTAGTCCTTATGCCTCCAATTCCAAGCAAGCCATTGATCCTATATATATTAGCAATAGCAACAACCCTTGGCACTCTCTTAGCTCAACATGATGAAAATGGGAAGGAGAAAGCTATTTACTATCTCAGTAGAACCATGGTGGGACATGAGCTGAATTACACATTCATTGAAAAGGATTGTTTAGCAGTGATGTTCACAGCATAGAAGTTCAAACACTATATGTTGGTGCTCTAGATAAAAGTCATCACCAAGATAGACCCTCTCAAGTATCTACTTTCCAAGGCAATGCTCACAGGGCAAACAAATAAATGGTTCATGATCCTAACAGAGTACAACATTGAGTATGTAGAGCAGAAGGCCATTAAAGGATAGGTAATTGTAGACCAACTAGCAGAGGCGCCGATATATTCATAAAACCCACTGATATCAGAGTTCCCCAATCAATCAATATTTAACCTAAGCATAGAAGATCATTGGAAAGTATATTTTGATGGATCTTACACACAACATCGATCAGGAGTTGGAGTCTTCTATATTACACCACAAGGAGATTGCATACCAAAGTCATACAAGTTGTATTTTCCTTGCACAAACAACATTGTAGAGTATGAGGCCCTTGTCATAGGAATCAAAATAGCAATACAATGGCAGATCATGGCACTCAAAGTCTATGGAGATTCATTGCTTATCATTAATCAGGTAAATGATGAATACCAAATGAAGGATGACAAGTTGACTCCATACAAGAAACTGGTGGAAAGCCTTAAAGAATTCTTCATTGACATCATGTTCAAGCAAATACCAAGGGCAAACAATAAATTAGCAAATGCTATGGCAACAATCAAATCACTACTCGATATCCCATGCAACATCCCTAAGCAAGAATTCCTTGTAGAGCAGCTTCTCGTACTATCCTTTGAGGTACTAGAGTCTGAATTCGTGTGTGAAATCATTGGTCTCGGTGACCCTTGGTATCATGACATTTACACCTACTTGAAAATAGGAGTCCTCCCCACTAATATAACCCCAAACCTTAAAAGAACATTTGTTAAGAATTCATCCTATTTTATTATCTTAGGTGACACCCTATACCTTAAGAGTATTGAAGGAACCCTTTTACGATTCCTAAACACTGAGGAAGCTTTGAATGCTTTAACCAAGGTACACAATGGGAATTGTGGTTTGCATTCAAGCGGTATGACCTTGGATAAGAAACTACTGAGGACTAGGTACTATTGGCCTACAATGGATAAGGAATCTCATGACTATGTCCAAAAATTCTTGCAATTTCAATAGCATGTGGATCTCATCCATGCACCAACTTAGGAGCTCCAACCAATCATAACACCTTGGCCCTTTCCACAATGGGGGCTTGATCTCATCAAAAAAATCACACTGACTTCATCCAATGGACACAAGTTCATTATCACTACCACTGAGTACTTCATGAAGTGTGTAGAGCCCATTCTAATGACCTACATCACAAGGAATAAAATATCCAAATTCATCTTGAACTACCTCATTTGATGCTACGGTGTTCCACAAGCCATTATCTTAGATAATGGGACACCTTTCAAGAACTAGGATGTTCAAGAACTATGTCAAAAATTCAATATCCAACATTGCTTCTCCACTCTATACTACCCCCAATGTAACAACCAAGCTGAGGCTACTAATTAAACCATTCTAAAAATTCTAAAGAAAATAGTCAATGAAGCTAGTTGTGATTGGCACCTATAGTTGAACCCACCCTATGGGCTTACCGAACAAGCATCAGCATACCAACAAGTGCAACCCCTTTCTCCCTAGTCTACGAATCAGAAGCCATCCTTCCCAATGAGATCGAGCTCCCATCCTTAAGAATATCATTGCATAATCTCATTACTGATGAAGAATATCGAGTGCCACAGTTGAACGAGCTAGAACTAGTGGATGAGTGGTGGATGCCTTGAGCCATCTACAAGTTTATCAAAACCATCTCAAAAGGAGCTATAATAAGAATATTAGGGGTCAAACCTTTCAAGTCAAAGAGGTCATGTTGAAAGAGAATAAAAAAAATGTACAAAATCCAAATAGCAAGGGAAAGTTGAACTCAATTGGTTGGGACCCTTCATCATCACAACAAGCTACAAATCAAAGAGCATATCAGTTATCAACACCAAAAGGGGAGCCTCTATAGGATCCCATCAATAGCACCCATCTCAAAAAAAATTATGCCTAAACTTGCAAAGTATAAATCCAAAATACAAAAAAATCAAAAGAATATAAAAATCCAAAAAAATTAGAAAAAGGATTGAAAACAGTAAAGGAAAAAATTGTCCTATAGTGAAAACCACTTCAGTGGTGCTTTGGGCAAGTACCTTGGTGAAAACATGGAAAAAAGGTGCCTCGTGTAAATAAGCACTCTCCATCCACCATGATCTTTGTGGCTTGTTTTGCATCATTCATCCATCACATTTTATGCATCCTTCCATCACCCATCTGCGTCCACATCATAGCTTGATCCTGTGTTTGTATCATGGTCCCTCCTAGTACTACTGGGACCATTCCTAAGGTCAGTTTGTCATGCCTATTTCAGAGTAGTCTATTGCACCACGTTGGGGGCATGTTCTTATACTTGCATTGGATTGAATTCATGTATATTCTTGAAATCTTCCTTAAAAGCAAAAAAAATCAAAAAAATAGATAATCAAAAAATCCAAAAACATTCATAAAATAAAAAAACCCAAAAACATTCAAAACATGTCAAAAATCCAAAAATAGGTCAAAAGGTCAAAAAATAGAGTCGTCATGTCGAACTATGGGTCTTTGAGCTCTAAATGTAGTCAAGGCCATCATCGATGTGCCCCTAAGACACTTTAGGTCAGTCCTTTAGGAGTCCGTCATAATAAACTGGCAAACCATTTGTTCATATCTCATCAATAAACAAGTTTGTGTTAGTCAAACTATGTGGTCTCTACATGTATAACATAAGAAAGGCTAATCTTTGATCAGCCCCCGAGGCCCCTAGGATAGGTCTTTAGGTTAGGTTCTTCTTCAAAATCTCATAAAACACAAAAACATTAGAAAATTTTAAAATCAAAACATTTGTAAAATATCTTGAAAATCCAAAAAATAGCCTCATAACATTTAAAAAATCAAAAACATCCAAATATTTGAAAAAATCCATCCATGTCATTTTGCTTCACCCACAATAATCAATCATCCATAATAAATCAAACATCACCTTCATCCTTTGGAAAAACAAACAAAAACAACCACAACAATCAGCAAAATCAAACTTAAAACACAATCAAAATCGAAACAACAAACTTTTAAATTCAAAATCAATCTCTTGATCATTGACAAACATGTCAATCATCCTTATATCAACGGCCTTTTCAAACAACCTATCAACTTGCCACCATCCACTAACATGTCCTAGGATGTATCTTTCCTACAATGGGCATTATCTATTGGCAAAACACTTTGGATACTTATCCTAAACAAAACAACTTGCCACCATCCACTAACATGTCCTAGGATGCATCCTTCCTACAATGGGAATTATCTTTGGCAATCACTTTGGAAACTTATCCTAACAAAAACACATCCCTTTGGCTAGAGGTATGAAGAACATTGGCTTGTTTGTTTGCTTGATCTTTTCTTTTTGATTTATCTTATTGCGCTCATTCCAATGACCTCTCAATGATGTCTAATCAAAATGATTTAGATAGAAAGGAATGGGGAATTAATCATTATCTTTTATCTATTGTGCTTGTTGGATAGTCTTGCAATATAACCTTGGTCATTCTTACTTTGGTTTGTAGGGAGGGTTTTTTATATGTCTTGTTGACTATTACATAGGAAGGTTTTTCTTTTCTATGTTTTGGTCTAAGATGTTTGAAATATCTGAAGTACATCCTAATAAGGTTTTATATGCCATGTGTGAACAAGGATACTCCTATTTAATTGTCGAGTCAAAGTCCATCTCACTAGGTACAATGCCATCTTGGTTTTATATACCTTGATGCATTGTATCTATGTGTGTTATCAAAAATAAGGAAAGTTATGCTCTTTACATCCCCAATCCCTAGATTAGAAATACATCATCATCATTCATCGTCATATCTAATAAAGTCTCAATGACTCATAGACTTATTGGACTTCTGCATCTTCTCAGAATCAAGGGTTGATCCCTCTCATTCTTCTATCCTCTTCCATGCTAACATGCTATCATGTCATTCATTACAACATCAATGCACCCATCATCCATCCACAAACTATCAACATACTACATATCATACATATCATCATAATAGGAAGCATCATTCATCTCACATGCATCACATCATCATTTGTGTTGTTTTGGATAATATAGATTTGTTATTATAAGCATCTTAAACCATCTCATTTGCATCATCATCATAATATAGATCTGTTATTCTAAGTATCTCATCATAACCATTCATACATCCATCTCGAACCTATTTGTCACGACATCAACCCTAAAATAAAACTTTTCGCCCAATCTCTCAAGGGGTAAGTGTACCATCATACTTCTTTCTGTTGGGGCAGCATTGGGGCATTCAAAAAAATCAAGAAATTTTTGAATTTAGATCTTGGTAGTGTTATTCTTTGAACCAACACAATTGGTATGTTGCTTCAAAGAGGGGAAAAATGTACACTCAAATAATTTTGACATTGTGCATCTGATTTTGATCAAATATCATCAAATTCTTCTACTATTAATCAAGTAATTGAGTCTATTTGATTAATTCACTTTATGCTAACTAATGTCATCTCTTTTAATTAAATAAATTAATATATTTAATTAAAATCCTAATGTTCTAATATCCTCTCATTTGATATAAATAAGCCCAAACATTTAAATTCAATGTCTTAAACCAGCTAATTTCATTTAAGTTAATTAATAGACTAAATTAATTAACTCCTAATACTAATCCCTCATTTCTCTAGCTTTTGACTCAACCTTGGTCAAAGCAAAACCCATGATCAACTACCCTAGTTGCACATGAAAATCAATTTTTTTAATTAAATAAATACGTTATTTTCCCTCACAAGGCATATTCCCAATGAATAGTCCTTCATTTACTCCACTAATTTGGCTTTCTTTCCCAAACCATTTCCCTCCAAAACATCTCAACCATATTCATTTAAGACCTCTTACACATGCATTTATCTCTCTTACACCTCTCAAATTCACAACTTCATGCATTATCACTAAAGGCATTTGAATCCATAGCACTTCATAGTTTTCCATCATTTTCATCTATTCTAGCAAGGTTATTTTCAATTGTAGATTTGAATCATCATTCAACTTCATCAAGCTTATCAAGGGATTGGGAAAGGGATTCTTTCCACATCAAAGGAGCACCACTCCCCCTATGGGATTGAGGCTTGGTTAGCTTAGTTGATTTCATATTGTGTTCCTGCTTTATTTCCATGTTTTCAACTTTGTTTCTCCAAGAATTTCATAGGGAGCATTAGATTTGTGTTAACTAACATGTTTGACATTGTTTTGTTGATTGTTTTTTAGTCTAGGTAGGTTTTGTGCTCACATATTGTATGTGGTGTTCTTGGTGTGGAACATGAGGATGTTTCAGTAAGGTTGTTCATTGAAACTTTACAAGTACTAGCAATTGATTGATTCTACAATATTACTATCAAAACTATCACAAATTAGGCTACTCTTTGAAGCATGTTTGAGGAAAGGTTCAAGCCTGCCGAAGATTCTCACACCTTGCTGGCTAAACTTACAACAATGTGGAAAGAGTCACAGGAATCCATGTGTGAGCTTGTGGAAAAATTTAACAAGTTGATGACTAGGATTCCAATCGATGTTCAGCTAACTAGAATCACAATCTGAAGTGCTTTTCCATTAACACTCAATTGTCGAAGGTAAGTTTCTTATTGTGAAGAGCAACCCTAATTGATCTTGTAGTAGCTCAAGCATTAGATATTAAAGTTGAAGATGATTTGATTCTTGTCAGAAAGAAAAGAAAAGAAATAAAGAGAAACAAAGGACAAACATCTTTAGTTCAAAATTCCTCGAGCACCACATATCCTATGGTGCAAAAGTTATAAAATGAATTGCTATATTTGAAGATGAAAATGTCTCAAGGTTCATTTGCTCCTACCTACAAGGACGTTCCAAGGAGAACCTATCCTAATTCTTCCAATTATTTTGGCAATTCTCAAAGGAAACATAATAGACTTCCAGTCCCACAAGGAATACTTGCACTTGAGGCAATTCCCACAAATGTAGCAGTGGGATACTATGAAGCTAAGCAAGAAGATTTTATGCAGTTGGAATATCAAACAAAAGAAAATTCCAATATCTTCTAGGAGGAAGAATAAGATCTGGTTGGTGACTCTAATATTAGGTCTCTAAATTATGAGTAGGATTCAGATTAAGAGGATGAACCTATTGTTGATGCTTATGCTATTTTTACACATTCACAAAATCAACTCAATCAATGAAAAGGTGATGCATCAAAAGAAAAGGATGGCCCATGTTCACCAATGACTATTGCTAAGAGGGGGGCTTCTTTACCAATTCAATTGAAAGATATAGTTGTTAGCAAGCAAGTAAGTACCTCCCATCCTCCTATTTCCTTTTCTATACCTGATACCAATTCTCTATTTCCAAATACGAGTATTACAATTCCTAAGCCTACCAATGAAACTATCCAATCTTCCTTGATAATTTCTTTTCAAGAATTTAATATAATTGACCATGCAAAGAAGACCAAGATACAAACGTCAGAAGCATAATATCTCAAGGCTAATCTTAATCAATTTGATAGACTTGTTAAGTTTGTTAAAGATAAGGGAAGCCATCCAAGCTAAGATTATCTTCAATATGTACAAACTATTCAAAGGCCTAGACCTCTGCAAAGTGGTTTGGTCTCAGTTCCCTCATCTATACGCAGAAATATTGATCCATTTTATATTTCCTTGTTATTCAACGATTATAAACTAAGCAATTATTTTATTGATTTGGGTGCCTCTAATAACATGATACCCACCAAAGTGGCTACCACTTTGGGTTTGAATCTAACCAAAACTTTTGGTTATTTATTTTCAATGGAGAATAAACAAGTGCCTCTTATTGGGAAAATTAAGGATGTGTACTTTGTATTTACTTCATTCCCAAACAAGAAGATCAAAATTATTGTCTTAGTTGTTGATGTCCCAACATCATATGGGATATTGCTAGGATATCATAATTAATATGGACATGTCAAAAGCTAGAATACTCATCAAGGGTGTGATGCATAAATTGCTTCTAGAAGGGGAGTCTAAATTTTTTATAACAAAGTTAGATGACCCAGGAGCTCAAATCCTTTTTGAATCTTCAGCTATGGGTACATACATTTTGTATACTAGCAAATACTTTCATTTTTTAGGTAATATTTGAAGAAAAGAATCAACAACTGGTGGATCACCTTCTTTAGAAAGAGAATCATCTTCAAATAGTATGCCTTCTTTACATGGTGAAACTTCCTCGGATGAAGAAACTTCATATTTTGAAACTTTCAGTTTAGGTGATCCAAACAATGTTTGGACTATTGAATTTGATGACAGTTGCTCTTCCATTGGTCCAAGAGTAGGAATTTTTTTTATATCCCCACAAGGGAAAAATTTTCCTTTCTATTTTAAGCTACAGTTTGATAACACTAACAACACTGTAGAATATGAAGCATTGTTGTTAGGTATGGAAGTTGCACAATAAAAATGAATAAAAATTCTTCATGCTCAGGGTGATGTTGAATTAGTAGTTTTTTAGGTGAGGAACCTATATCAAATGAAAAATGAGAAGCTCTACTGCAATCTCATATGGGATTGTATTGAATATTTCAATGTTTTTGATATTTCTATAGTTCTATGAATGATAGAGTTGATTCTTTAGCTGTGTCAGCTACTCTCCTAATTTCACATAAGGACTTCCATTGTACTACCTATACTATTGAGCTAGTGTTTCAGCCAAGTGTTCTAGATAACTCAGATAACTAGTATATTTTTAATGATCATCATCAAATCATTGCTTTCCTTGATAGATCTAAAAAATTTAACGAGATGTATTTTGAAGGTAGTGAGTCTCCTCCACGAGTGTCAATTTCTTAGATAGATCCAGACACTAACGAAGAATTTTTTTAGCTCAAACAGAACTAGATTCCCAAGGGTTTGGTATCTCTCGAGAGATTTTTTGAAAAGCATGATTGCTATGTCAAAAAGCAGAAATAGTCCAATTCTAAATCGCCAAATAAAGTTTAGCAAGTCAACTTAGGAACCAAAGATCCTAATATGGTGAACATCAAAAAGTGTTTCACTCTAGAGGAGAAAGACAACTTTGATGAGTTATTATGGTAGTACATGGATGTGCTAGCCTATTCTTATGAAGAATTGAAATCTTTCCATCCTAAAGAGGTGCAAATGAAATTTCCCTAAAGGTAGTAATATCCCAAAATTTGAGGTACTATTCTTTTTGAAATACAAAAGATACTTAATGCAAGGATTATATTTCCTATTCACCATTCAACGTGGATAGCCAATATTATTCTAGTTCAAAAAAAGAATGGGGAAATCTGCATCTGTGTGGATTTGAAGAATTTGAATTAGTCGTCAATGAAGGAAAATTACCCCTTGGCAGTAATGGATCAAGTCTTGCAAAGAGTGATGGGATCTAAGATACTATCTATGTTGGATCAATTTTTAGGATACAATTACATGGACGTTAGCAATGAAGACCAACATGAAAGTATCTTCACCATTCCATGGGGTGCTTTTGCTTAACGTAGAATACCTTTTTTGTCTAATCAACATCGATGTCATGTTTCAATGGGAAATAGACTTGGCCTTCCATGATGTGATTGGTAGGTTCATAGTTATTTATCTTGATGATTTAACATTTTTTTACAAGGGTCATCAAGATTACATAAATCATTTACGAAAAGTTCTAGAGAGGTACCAACAACACAAAATTTCCCTCAACCCCAAGAAGTCAATTTTTGGGGTTACCAAAGGTAAAATCCCTAGTCAAATTTTTTCTAAGGAAGGTATTAAGATTGATCCATAATGGGTCAAGTCAATTCAGGGTCTTACTTTACCTTCAAGTAAGATGGTTGTCCACTCTTTCTTTGGAAAGGTAAATTTATTTTGGAGGTTTTTCATTGATTTTGCAAAAAAGACATGTCATATCATGGATATGACGAAGGGTAAATCTATCTTCCAATGGAGCACAAAAGGTAAAGCTACATTCAACGATATCAAGGAAGCCATTGCACATGCACCAATGCTAGTTTTCCCTGATTACACCAAGGATTTCATCATGTATAGTTATGCTTCTAAGCATACGTTATCCACAATTTTGGTGTTCTAGAATAATGAGGGAATTGAATCCTCTATTGCATTCATAAGTTGTCCATTTAAGGCTCATGAGTTGAGATACTCTCCAATGGAAAAAATATATTTTGTTGTGGTTAAGGCAATGAATCATTTTAGGTTTTGCATACTTAAACTCCCATGTCATTGCATTGGTACCATATTTTACAGTTAAGTCAATCTTGATGCAACAAGAGTTTGGAACCAAGAGAGGTAACTGGATTGCCAAGATCTAGGAGTATGGCATGGAGATCAAGCCCACCAAGTTGGTTAATGGGAAAGTTGTGTTAGCTCATTGTTAAGAATAAGACAAGAACTATCAAGTGATGAGGAAGTAAATGATGAGGATATTGTCACAGTCTTGTTTGTCAGTACAACTAACGAATGGTTTTCAATTATCCTGTACTTTCTCACTTATGGATAATGTCTAGAGAATTTGACTTACAAAGAAAAGAGGGTGATCAAACTCAAAGAAACAAATTTCATCCTTTGGGACAATGGTTTGTACAAGAGGAGTCTTGATGGTACCTTTCTACACTACACAGATAAAGCTTAGCAAAGCAAGTTGTTGGAGTCATTTCATAACTTGGCATGTGGTGGAAATTTCTCGACAAAAGTAACATCTCACAATCTATCTTACGAGCAAAGAACTACTGAAGGACCAAGACATATACAATTGGGTACATAGGTGTGAACTATGCCAACAATTCATGGGGAAACCTAAGCTATCTGCACTTTCCCTCAAGCCATTTATTATTGAAGAACCATTCCAATAGTGGGGTGTTGATTTCATCAATGTCGTTAATCCACCATCTAGTGCAGGACACAACTATGTCCTAACAACCATTAACTATTTCACCAAGTGGGTGGAAGCTATTATGGTAAAGAATGCTACTTCAAAAGTGGTATGAAATTTCCTTAAAGAAAACATCATTTGTTGGTTTGGTGTTTTGAATAAAATAGTGGCAGATAATGCTACTTCATTCTTGTCTTGTGAGATAATAGATTTCTACTTTGAACATGGGATCACATTGTCACATTCTTCAAACTATTACCCTCAACGTAGTGGTCAAGTAGAATCAAGCAATAAGAACTCGGTCACCATTATTCAGAAGTTGGTAGACAAGAATAAAAAATCTTGGCACAAAACATTTTATGATGTGTTTTGGGTAGATCGAATTACCCCAAAACAAGCAATGGGTATGTCGCTATTTCAACGAGCTTGTATGGGTTGAATGCAGAAATTCCTATCCCTTTGGAATTTCCCACTCTAAAATTGGCTAAGGCCATAGAAAATGAGACTTTTGATAATTTTATGGATAAGTGCATCATGTTCCTCATTGAATTGGAGGAAAAGCATGTTTAGGTGGTGGATCGCATTGCAAAACACCAAGACTAGGTCAAAAGGGTTTTTAACCAAAAAGAAAAGTATCATTATTTCTAGGTTGGACATCAAGTTCTCTTGTGGGACAAAAGAAGAGAGCCCAAGGGTATGTATGGAAATTTTGATTCATTATGGAGAGGACCTTTCAAGATTCACCAAATTTTTGGTGAAAACATTTTCTTTCTAGAATACCCGGACAAGACTCCTTTTTTGCTGCCTCACAGCGAACAACATCTAAAGCTCTTTACTCTGTGAGGCATCAGATAAATTTTTAAATACTTGTATAGTTTTTATGTCTTTTCTTTTTGCATATTTTTTTTCTTTTTGTGTCACCTAACTCTATAGCCCAATGAATGGATAAAGGCACTTAGATATTGGAATTCTTCTCCCTTCAATTGTTTCAAAGAATGATTGAAGGAAGCTCTCCAATTAGACCCAGTTTTTATCCTCAAATTCAGTTGTGCTCAATTCATGAGATAACCCCTACAAAACTTATCAATTTTATAGCCTACGTACTCTAAGCATGTAAAACGAGGTAGATCATACTTTCCATCGTGCATGGTCCCTAACCTCAAAGATTCATTTCAAGCATTAACCTTTCTATTTTTTCAAAATTTGCATAGTGGACAAAGTTGCAAATTTTCATTTTGGAGTTAGTAGTTTTCTTGCACATGTAGCAGCATTGAATTTTAGTGCCCCTACACACTCGTTACAAAAATAAAATATGTAGGAGCATTGAAATTCAATTTCGCTGTATATGTTTTATTAAATACCTAATCTTGCATAAAGTTGCTAAATTTTAGTGACGATGCAACTTCTAGTTCACACGAGTGTATTAATGGTGGGGTTTTAATGCCATTTCAATCGGCTTTAAAATGTTTTAACCTCTATTTAAACTCATTTTAATCTCACCATCGCTCATCCAAAGTTATCTTGTTCTCATTTTTCTTAGACTTTCAATGATTTTGGATTCTTCACATATTTGAGGCAATTTCCTAGGGTTTGCATCAACATCTTTCTTTTTCGAGTACATTCTTTTCTTCACCTTTTTTTGTCTGTTTTGATAGTTAGGGTTTATGTTTAGTTTCATTTTCCATTTTAGTTTAAGAATGTTTTTTTAAAGGGTTTGTGAATACTGGTTTTATATTTGTTTAAATCTTTTAACAATATATGTATTTTTTTCACTATTTAGAAGCCCTAGTTACATACCCTAACCTCCTACTTCTAGTTCATGAGTTTGTATATCACAGGTTTTTTCCATATAATATCATCTTGATTGAAATGAAAACTATCAATCATTATCATATCATTTGAAGTTTTATGGTGTTTGCATTACCCCCATTTTGCTTTTGAGCATCACAGATGTTAAACCCTGTGATGCATAAATAAACTTGTTTATTGTGTCCTCGGGATGCTACCATGATTCAACATTAAAAATTTCACCTATTGTCGAACCTCCATATGACAGCATTGAAATTTTCCATTGTTGGAATGTAAGCTTTCCACATTTAACATAAATTTCAATGCAAAGAAATTATCCACAAGATCACTTGTATTTTTAATGAGGTGCATAGTTGGTAAATTTTATTGATGTTGCATGTATTTCTACCCTAGCCTAGTATGTAGCAATGGTGAAATTCACCATTGATGCATACTAAGTCCTAATCCAAACATACGTAGGTGAGGTAAACTTCATTGCATATACTTTGCAATGTTACACCTTTCAAATGTAAAGTCGATGAAATTCACTGCCATCACCAAACAGGACCCATCAAATATGTAATTATGGTCAATTTTGTTGCTATTACATTTAACCTTAGATTCTAAGTGTAGGAGTGAAATTTTTTCGTGATTTGACATTAGTAAGTTCTACCCCATGCAAGGTCAAGAAAATTTACCAACCTTGTAGTTAGATTTTTTTCCCATATGCATGGTTGGAGAAATATTCTGACCTTGCAAATTTTTTGTTTACCAACGGATAAGAGTTATAAATTTTAGTGTAATTGTACAAAAACAAAAATAACATGTGTAGGCAACAAATTTCAACATCCTTTCATCATAATGTATTTTTTTTGCTAACACTCAAAAACAATTTTACTTTGCATTCCACTTGCTAGTTTACTTGCATTTTCTCTATTTTTAACCACCATCACGCCTAAGCCCTTCAAGCTCATGCAATTGCTTAGAATTTTCCACTACTACACTTTAAACCTAGCAAGTTTTTCTAACACTGGAAAACATTGAACTTTTTAATGTAGCTATTTGTGCATGTATTTCATATTTTCACATATGCATTCCCAAAAGGATATAGTTTTTTCTAGTTGCTCCTCAAATGTCAGATCCTTCTTTGAGCAAAGCCAAAGCCATGAGGTACAAATACCAAAGGTTTTTCTTGGTGACTTTAGTGTCCTCAAACATTCATGGGATAAAGGATACTGAAATCAAACATGTTGATATGTCCAAATTTGTGGAAAGAACTCAGAAGCAACCACTCAATAATGGTATGAAGTGTATAGTTCAAAGCAACATTCAAATGGTAGCAACTTTCCCTATATTTGTACATAATCCTGAATTTGTTCTCCAAGTTGTGGGATACTACAATAAGGATCACTAAAGTGTTAGGGATACAAATGGAAATGTGATCATGAGCCTAGATCCAAAACTATTTGACAAAGCTTTCTTGTGTCCTAGTTAGTGATACACTATTTTGAGTCATGAAGTTGGTATTTTTACTGGGTGATTCATATGTGTAAATAATTTCTTCTTGTAAATAATTTCTGTGTGTAAATAGTTATGTTCTTTATGTGAATAATTTGATGCTCTTTGTGTAAGTAATTTGCTCTTTTGTTTGTAAATAATTCATTGTTGTTTATTTTTCCTTCCTTTCTGTCTTTCTGTTTCCTTTGTTCTTTTGGTTTCTGTTTTGTTTTTGTTCTTTGGGGTCTATCCGTTCTTTCCCATCTTAAAATGGTGGATGTTATTTTGAGCATATCATGGTTATTAGGAGAGAAGTGGTTTAGGGATTTTCAAGTTTTCTGATTGGGTGATTTGTCCTAAACTTTTCCTTTATGCCCATTGTCAATAAGAGTTGTGGAAGGTCTTGAAAACAAGGTGCAAAGTAAATAACCTTCATTATCTCCCCCTGAATCGGTCACAAATCATCAAGATCATCTCCTTTGTAATGGCATATTTGTCCTAGGGTGATAGTGTTGTAAGATTTGAGTGAAAAATCTAATCTCCCAGTTGTTGTTATGAGGTCCATGGTAGTTTTCAACCCAAATCAGATGTCAAACATCTGACATATTGAGAAAGAATTAAATGAAATATCTAAAACTCCAAGAGAAAATAAAAAAGAAAAAGAAAAGAATTATCTAAAGAATAGAAAAGACTCAATATGAATGGGTGATTCCAGTATCTCTACTAGGGCTATGGACGCCTGACTGGCAGTAGAGCAATGCTGTGAGGAAACTAGAGGTATCTCTGTCGAGGCTATGGATGCCTGACTGGCAGTAGAGCAATGCCTAGGATATCATTGCACGACATCTAAAGGGAATCAACTCATGTAGCTCAAATCTTGCACATTGTTGTTTGAAAGATAGAGAAAACTTTATGAAAGGATGATCCACTATCAAGCACACACATAGATTCAGGGGTAGCCAGTGTTGACTTACATTTGAGATTCTAGCTCAACCTTTCTTGTTAAAAACTAATCCAACTAGAGTTGTGATGTTCATGAACCAGGAGTTATGGGTAGTTGAATCCTTCAGTTTCATGAAAATGGTTAAACCATTTTCCCAGCCGAGTCGCCATTTTTTATGCCCTGCATAACCACCCCATTTTATTTTGGAACAAAATGGGTCCCCCTTTTTGTCTTCTCTAATTATTTTCTTTTTCTCTTGGGGTTCTTTTGTTTTCTGCCTGAGTTTGTCTTCTTGTTTTGTCAAATTTTGGTTCTATCCCACCTTGAACCAGTTTTCTTCTTGCTCGAAATTGAATGACATTATCATAGACAATGGTGTATTTCATTATGGTATATCTTATGTGCTTCTGAGGACTAATGGGGACTCTATTTTGCAGGATCAAATCACACACATGCTGATATTTTCCAAGGGAGCTTAGTTGGAATGTATTCTTCAATCCAGTTGGTCATAAATTTCCTCTAAGAAGAAAGTCAGCAAGACCTTGCAGATATCTTGCCGACTACCAGTGCATTTGGTTAATAGGCATTTGTGCTGCCTATTGAAAAGACCTCAGGGATGTCACAGTGATCGGAATTCACATGAAAATACCTATTGGTAGGACATCAATCATCGTCCCGACGACTAAGAGTTTCCCATCAACATGAAAGTCTCCTTTGGAGAAAGGTCTTGGCAAGGTCTTTGTGTCTCACTGACTGGCGACTGGGGGATGCACATATCGGTCGGAGATTTTCCTTCGAGGAGAAGTCTCGGCAACTTCAGAGGGTCTCACCGATAGGCTAGGACGTCAAAGTGAGCTCTCAACAATAAAGGAAGCCCTCAGCGAAAGGAAGAGACTTCGTAGAGATTTTCTGGTGAAAGAGGAGGTCTCGCCGATCCAACAGAATCTCACCGAAACATAATGAGCTTGGGGAGAATGCATGAATTCAGCAAAAGGTCATGCCAATATAGTGAAGTCTAGCCGACATGTTAAAGGTCTCGGTGACACGAGAGTGATATCACCATAAGTCTGCCCGATAGAAGGAGGTTCCCTCGAAGTAACATGAGCTCTCGGTGAAACAGGGTGTATTCGGCGAAACTCTCGCCGATGGTGGCTAGTCTCAGTGAAAGAAAATGGGTTCATCATAATGTCTCACCGACCCCATCATGTCCTACCGACATAAAACAAAGGTCTCAGTGAAGGATGGTAGTGTCAAAAAAAGGTCTCCCCGACAGCGAAGTCTTGCCGATAGGATGGAGTCTCACCAGAGTGCAATGAGCTCGCCCAGAGATTTAGGACATCACCATGACCTTTGCTGATTGAGAGGTCTTGCCAAAAGGAAAAGGAATTCGAGCCCAGAGAATAAGGACGAGATCAGGGAGACTTCGAGTGAAAGATCTGCACTCGCAGGATGTCCTGCCGACAAGAGAGGTCTCAGCGACAGAAAAATGATATCGGTGTGACTAGAGGAGCTCACTGTGACTTCTGATCGACACCGGTGGTCTTGCCGATGGGTTTGGTGGCATCGATATAACTTCTGTAGCTCACAAAAGGCCTCACCGACTGCCATATGTTATGCTGATGGTTGTTGTGAGCTATAATCACATCGGAGAGACACAATTAGTGTCTCACCGACATGCGATTCCATTCAAATGACCTTTGACCACCTAAAATTCTTGTGTGGCATATGTCTAACCAATCAAGAGGAGCTAATAAGGTGAACTGGTGATGATTTGGCTGATTAACTACCACCTTGAGGAAGATCAACAAGATGCAAATGACATGGATTCCTTATGAGATCAAATGGCGATGGATCGGCTCGGGTGATTATGTTCAGACCTAAAGAGAGGCCCGTCCAGAAGATGGTCAACATGCAGAAAGTTCTTGAACATGAAGGAGGTCAAAGGAAAGAAGTGACCACAAGTCACAGGGATAGTTGTAGTGACTATTGGCAAGGAGGCGGATCAGTATTAATGGCAAAATGCTTTAGAGCATTCAAGGCAGCCCTTCAAAGGAGTTGAAAGATAGACACGGACATGAAGAAAATGTTGTAGCATTAACTCTCTTCAAAAAGATCTGAGAGCCGACCCTCCTGAAAGTAGATATTTTGGTAAACCCTAAGATAGGGGACAACGCATTCTTTTTGATAAGTTTTGTATATATATGGGATTCTTGCCTCTTTGAAAAGGGTTAGAACTTCCAGAATAGAAAAAGTTAGTAGAAATAGAGAAGAAATAGAGTAGATAGGTCTAAAGATAGATTTCCAAGAGTAGGAATTTTCTGAAGAATAGAGGAGACAGAGCCACATCCTGATTCTTTGTAATAGGAGCTTCTTTTCCTTCTTAAGATAGGAGCTAAATTCAGAATAGACTATGATGTATCTTTCAAGTTTTCCTAATATAAATGGAAACAATTTGGAGTCATAGATTTTCTGTACACTGGTGATTGTGCCAGCTTTGTAAGTGTTGCTTATCTATTTCATTAGCAGTAGAGGTAACCAGGTCTTAATCTACTTCAGATTATGTTTCAGAATGGTGTTTGTCTTAAGTTAATCATTTGATTTGTGAAGCCTTCAAGGAATGGAATATTATTTTGGTGTTTTATTCAAAATGGTAACTATACTCTATTGTAGAAATCAGCACTATGAATGAATGCAACTGTGTTAATCACAAGTTAATTTTGTTCTTCAGTTTTAGTTTACAATTCTTTGAAGGATAACAAGTCTAGTTAAGATAGGTGAATTATCATTCTTTTCAGTACCGAAGCCCTGATCTATCTTTTTATGTTTCTTTAAAAACCCCAGTTAAAGTAGGTTTAAATTCATGCTTGATCTTAGAACAATCCAGAAGCTCACACCAATAGGCCCCTTGAACATTACTGTTACATTGACCACTAAACAACATCAGTATAGTTGAGAACCAACTATAAAGACCTTGGAAGCTAAGATATCCATGTGTTATCTTTCTCTTTCAAGAGAAACGGGGCAGCAATATTTTGTTTAACTATTGTTGTGCCATTTTGACCGTCAAAACCTACTTAAGATTTTGCTTCTTCATGGGTTATCCTTACATGCTCCCAAACTACCCCAATGACAACATTATCCTAATGGAAATTTGGAGGCAGATTATGATAGTTCACAGCAAGTAAATGGAGTTTCACAAACTAGGCGTCAAGTTTCCCCTCACAATTTGTAGGTATTCTATCTTGACATCTCTGAAGGCTAAAGTTGTACAATTTGAGATACAGTGGGTCACCATGAGACTCATAAAAAGAGGTTCAATTTTTATTACTAGGGCATGAAAGATGGAATTAAGAAGGCCTACACCCACATACATAGGATTGAAGATGTGTGGGAAAATTATAGAATGGGAGAGGAGATAATAAAGTTGGATTACTACCAGTTGACCCTAGAGAAAATTAAAAATCTTAATCTAGAAAATATTTTGAAGGAAATGGAAGATGATGGATACATTTTAGATCTAGCCTACGAGAGTAAAAAAGTTGCAAGAACTCCTCTACCTTCAATTCAATGGTCCAAGAAGGAGATGACATCAATCAAGGAAATATTTGAACCTATCTTGGCTAACAAAAATGTATGGCTAGAAGAAAAAGGGATATAGTTGAAACATTTTAGCACTGGATCAAAGGGGTAGGAACCTGAAGGATATGCAACTAGGAAATCTGAGTTGATAAGGAAGAACAAGGGTGATGAGCCTAGTTCTAGTAGGACCTCTAGGCCAAAAATCAAGATGGTTGTAAAAGGTGGTAGGATTCAAACAACTACAAAAGGGCCATCTACAAAAGAGCAAGAAGAATCTATTCAAGAGGAAGAGTAAGAAGAAGAAGAACATGATGAAGAATGAGTATCTTGTCATGAGAACATCCCAGAGAATCAACCTATCTCTTCTTCTCCGATTCCTTCCACTGTGCCTACTCGCACTCCTCCCATTGTTTCTATTGAATAGCCTCATCAGCTCCTACTATCACTCCTACCATTGTTGTAATTCTTATTTTCATAGTTACTATTCCTTTTGTAGACATCCAAATTTGACCACTCCCATATGGTCAAATCCATCCTTTTTATTTGTCTACTCTATCGATATTAATTAATAACTTATTTAATTAATATTTCCCCTTTCCCTAAGGTTCCTAAAGTATTTAATTTTATAATTAAATACTTTACCTTTCATCCTTTCTCTAAATTAAATAAATACATCAATTTATTTAACTTGGTCATTTAGCCTTTTGGAATTTAAATCAATTTTAAATTCCTCTTTTTCTCTCTCCTTGTCACATCCTCCATAACCTTCTTCTAATGTGCAGTAGTTTAATTAATCCATGATTAGGATGTGCACACCTTTAATCAGGATTAATGTCACATCTTCCAACTTGCTTCTAATCTTCCATTAATCTTCTTAATCACATGTTTGCACAACCTTAATCTAGTCCCCTTGCTACATTTAGCATACCTTTTTGGTCAACCTTCACAATTTTCACATTTAGCCTAAACCCTCTTCCCCATGTGAATTAAAAATTCACATTTATCCCTCCAAGACTCTCCTCTTCCCCATTCAAGTTGTTAGGAGTTCTAGAACTCCTCACTTGTCACATCACTCACATGAGGACAAGTTTACCTTTTTGAGAACCTTGTTTTATCCCCAAGGTACTCCCAATCATGTGAATTTAAAATTTACATTTATTTCCCCAACCACTTCTCTATTCCCCATGGATATTTTTGAGGAATACTAAAATTCCTCATATGTCACTTTCCTCCCATATGGGAACAAGAAATTATTTTTTAAGGAAATTTTCTATTAATCCCAAGGTACTTGCAAGTACCTCCACCTCACATGTCCCTTTTCCAACTCATTTTTCCTTGTGACACTTCATCCTCCACATGGCAAGATGTGAGGGCTTGTGAGTCCTCAACTCACCACAACCCTTCATCTTTCCTGTGTTGGAAAAATATCAACCGTTCAATTCTCTAGAGAAATCTCCCTTAAAATGGAATATTTTCTTTCAATTCTCTCATTAGGCATTCATCACATTCAAGCATTCAAGCTCTAACTCTCACACTTGCATTTTTCACTCACAAACCTCCATTGTTTCATGCTTTCAAGCTTTCATCATTTGCACTTACACTCATCTATCAAAATACACAAATAGCTCATTGCATTCCTGATCTCATTTAGAGCATTTTGCATCCATTTTCATCACATTTTATCATCAAGGAGCATACAAAACATCAACTATGAAAGGGCCAACCAAGGAGCAACTCATACAAGGTATAAATCTATTTTTCTTATCTTTATTTTGTTTGATTTTAACATAGCCCAATCTTGAGGTGTTTAAGTGTTTTTTCCTTCTTTTGCATTTTGTTTTACATCTTTTAGGATAGGTAAATAACATTGATCACATTACTGGCATGCCCGGTGGGACCCACAAATGGGTCTTTTTCTCTTTCACGTTTGCTATTTTTTGATAATTTGCAAGTTCAGGTTACATAGAGGTGAACTTTCCCTAAACAAGTATGAACCTTCCCTAGGATAGGTGGACCTACCCCAAGATAGGTGACCTTGACCTGAACAAAGGTGACCCTGCCTTGTAGAGTCGCCCATCTGAGAGACAACAAAAAAATTTACTCACTATTTTATGCACAGAGGTGAACCTGCCTTGAACAAGGGTGAACCTACTCTGAACAGGGGCAAACCAAACCTAAAAAAAGGTGTCTGTGAGGTAAAATAGTGGTTTAAAATTCTTTTTCTAAATTTTGTTTTATGTTCTTTTGGTTGATGCTACCCCCTAACTCATTCTATTGGTGATTGTGCTAGATTTTACTAATATTTTGTGCAGCTATCTCACACTTGTTGAAGATCAAAAGATAAACTACTAACACTTTTCTTGTAGGATGATCGATCTTAGTGTTGTTTGTTTAGTTTGTTTATCATTTTTTCTTATTAATCTAGGCACATAGTTTTAAGTAGGGGAGTTAAATATATTGTGTTATGTTTGTAAAGTAAGTTATTGATGTATCCAATCCCATTGCGTCATTTGGTGATCCTGGGTGACGAGAAATCGTAGCTTACTTTATCCTTTGTGTTTCCTAAGGGGCACTATATCATTTAAAGCATTCCCCTTGCACTTCATGTGAACCTGGGGAGTCACCAAAAATAGTTAGTGTTCTCTTTTTAGCAGGACCTCCTTGGGGATTTCATCACCCTAAGGGATGATCCCAACCATTTGTACTGGTGGGGTATACAAAGAGGGGAGAGCCAAAGTTGTACCCCAATCTAGTCACGTCATGTCTCACAAAGCATTGAAGCTAGGGTGATACCTAGATAGACGTAAAGAGTTGGTTTGAGCCTTGACTATCTCGCTGGGGTTCCTGACTCACACCTGTGATAGGTTGGTGTTCATGGTTGTGCCTCACGTACCGAGCGTATATCGAGGACTCCCTAGTTGCCTTGTTCATCCTAGTTAGAGGACTGTGTTGGCAATACCCTTCATACTAATCTTAGGATTGTGTTGTTTGAACTGTCTTTTTTGTGTGAAACCAGTGAATTTCTGTTGAGTCAAGTCATCCTTACCTTCTACTTACTATTTGTTGTGTTTTTGGTCCTTTGTCATAGTTGTTTTCACCTAAGTCAAGTTTAGATTTGTTGACAGATGTGACTTTGCCCTGAACAAGGGTGACCCTGCCCTAAGTAGGGGAAAACCGGCCCTAAACAAGAGCAAACTTTCCTTTTGTCACTGTCATTTCTCAACCTATTTTCCAAAATTGTCCATCTTTTCACTAAATAGGAGACCTTTCCTTAAATAGGGGCAACCCTGCCTTTTGTCTCAGTCGTTTCTCAGCCTGTTTCTACTAGAATTATCTATCTTTTCACTAAACAAGTGACCCTGCCCTGAACAAGGGTGACCCTTCCTTTTGTCTTAGTCATTTCTCAGCCTCTTTCTGCTAGAATTGTCTATCTTTTCACTAAACATGCGACCTTTCCCTGAACAAGGGTGAACCTACCTTCCAGTTGGGCGAACCTACCACAAGTTGGGCGACCCTTCCCTAAGTTGGGAAATTTTGCACCTTGAACAACCAATTTTTTCATCCGTTCAGTCATTTTGAGCACTCATTTGCCCATTCCAATCACCCATTTTCCTGTTCTAAGGACCCGTTTACCCATTCTAAGCATCTGTTTGCCCATTCTAACCATTTTTTACATGTTTCCAGCACCCGTTTATCCGTTCTAATCATATGTTTCCCCTGTTTATTTGTTATGATCATCCCTTTCCCCATTCTAAACATTTGTTTGCCCATTTTGAGCCTACGTTTCCCCATTCTGAATGTCTGTTTGCCCGTTCTAAGCATCCATTTTTCTATTCTAAGCCTCCATTTCCCTGTTCTGATCTAATCCAATCTATTCCTCATCCAATCATCCAATCTATCAATCCAATCCAATCTCATCCTTATCAAATCATCCAATTGGTTGATCCATAATCCAATCAATCCTTCAATCATCATTTTGGTCATCTTTGCATTGCATTCTATAGTTTAACCGCATCTTAGTTACATAGTAGTTTTGCATTTTCATGCCCGTTCAGAGTTTATCACAAGCCAAGAAACAAATGGTAGAAAAGAAATACCAAGGTTCCCAGCTAAATATCCCACAAGTTCCCAATAACGTTGCAAATACCACACAAGATCCCAATAATAGTATAGATATCCCTCAAGATCCCCATAATGGTGCATCGTCACAATCCAATACTAACATCCAAAACACCTCACCACTCAGAGACAAAAACATGGTCAATCAGCCTAAAGTCACAGTTGATGAATACCTAGGAAATCTCGCTAATGTTCAGATGACGGATCACCTCAAAAAGCGTAGGGATAAGATTCTTGCTACTCTGATCATGAAAGGGGTTAAACCACCACCCAATTTCAATATGTCACAGTATACCGGTGCCCAAACTCTTCTTGCACCTCTAGACCCGTAGACTTCACAAAATGTTCCAAGAAATTTGTATGTTCCTAAAGGTCCACCTATAGACAATTGGTATCATCCTGAGTTCAGGAATGTTGTAATCCATCAAGTTGCCAGTTATCCTCACCTTCCATTCGCTGCCTCTATGGCACCACCTGATCCTAATGATCCCTATTCCTATGGCATGCCGTAGAATATTTTTTCTGCTCCACCACTTCCACCTCAACATCCTAGTCAACCACCCGTCAATACTAGGGGCACTCCACTTCTTGCATTGATGCCACCTCCAGGACCTACACCTGCTAGTAATCTACCACCACCACCTCAAGGTAATATCCATGTGTTTGAGTAGCCTCCTATTAATCCTCATCAATACAATGTGATGCAAGCACCACCACAACACACTGCTATCCCTTCACAAGCACCACCACAACATGTTGTTGCTACTATTTCATCTCAACCACCCCATCAATAACCTTCACAACAAAATGTCACAATCCCGCAACAAAACGTCACCATTCCATAGCAAAATGTTTCATTTCCTCAACAACACACTACTATTCCTACACAACGCCCACATCAAGTCACGCAAACTACATCATAGCTGCCACAACCACCACATAATGCTTCTATAGTAGTCCTACAACAACAACATATCCCATCTCACCCACTTTATCAGTAGCTACCACAGCAGCAACAACCACCCCATCATACACGCATTCCCACACAAATGCAACGGAATCCTCTCATGTAATATCTTTACCACCCATCTAGTACGTACACTGCTTATGCTACTACATCCAATCCTAATCAAAACATTTATGTGACCACTCAAAAGCCCCTGTGGACTCAACCGCCTCCATACACTAATCCTTTGCAATCACACAAAATCCCATACCAACAATAGTCTAATCCACAACAACCTCCATACATCACACAACAACCCAACATTGCATACAATTACCATTCCAATCCATACTACGCTCAGTAACAGCCTTCATACCAATAAGGTGCTTCATCCACATTCTACATGCAGCAACAACCACCTTATCAACAGGGTGCTTAATCCACCTCTTACTATCAACAACTACCACCTTACCAGCAAGGGGCTTCGACATCATCATACTATCAAGTTGTTACGCAATACTAGCAAGGTATCCCATCAACCTCACACTATCAATAGTAGCCACCATACCAACAAGCGGCTTCCACCTATTACCATCAAAAAATTTCATCCTCCTATCTACCTTATGTTAATCCTCAATCCGCTTGTTCTAATCAGTACCAACAAATACCTCTATATACACCTCAATCTGCTTATGATCTAGCTGCTTCAGCACCATCCTCATCATATCAACATTATCCTCCACACAATCAGCCTAGTTCATCCAATCTGACTCTCGCAGCACCTATAAATCAAGATCTAGAAGAAGTCAAAGTTGTGCTAAAGGACTTACAAGCAAGGACTAGCAAACAATCGTTCAAGTTTGAGGACATTTTTCCCTATTCGTTTGATCCTTTCATTTCATTGGTTTATTTCCTAAAATAATTTGAAATGCCAAAATTGGATAAATACAAAGGAACCAAAGACCTTAAGGCTCACCTTCAAGAGTCCTACGCCCACTATCAAGAATTCATGCATAATGACAATTAACTCATGTGATTGTTCCCTACGAGTTTACAAGGAATAACTCTTGATTGGTTTATGGGTCTCAAGAAAGGATCTATCAAGTCCTTTGCTCAACTTTTAGAAGAGTTTGTCTCCCACTTCTCCTTTAATCTGGAGAAGGATATTGATACCTTAGATCTCCTAAAGGAAAAGTAGCGGGAGGGAGAAACCTTTGTGAGCTATCTTCAAAGATGGTGAGCCCTAGCCAGTTGCATGAAATCCTCATTATGGGAAAAGGACATGGTCACCTTTTTCATTGAAAAATCCCATTCGGACAAGGCCCACAACTTTAGACTCCATTGTGTCTTATTCTTGAGAGAGCCCTCATCGCCAAAGGGCTAGTCAAAATATTTAATCCTGATACGAAGAAATCATCCAAAGACAAACCTCATTATTGGAACAAAAATGTTTTCAATGATGGTGTCACCAACACTAAACACATCCAAGTAGCCAATGCTTCCCAGAAGAAACAATATTCACCTCATCAACAACCAATGTCTAATGCCATATCAGTGCCACAAGGGGCACCTTGTCCATCCCAACAATCCAATCAAAACAATTAATGGGGTAACAAGCATCAATTTAATCAATTAGGAGAACCCTTAAGTGTCATGTTTAATAGGCTCCTACAAGCCACTTACCCGATTACATATCCTATAACTAAGCCCCTGGATGAATCCAAGCCTAAACCAAACTTGTTTAAGGAAAATGAATATTGTGAGTTCCACAAGATTAAAGGGAATACATTGAATAAGTGTCAAGGTCTAAAAACATACATCCAAGATCTTATAGATCGGGGTGACATACATGTGGATGCCAACACAACACCCTCATCCAATGCTCAATTGTAGATATATCAGAATGCCTTCCCTAAACATAACCAAGGGCCTAATACATCAAATTCAAATCCAGGTCCTAGCAATAGTAATGATCATAATAATATCACCAACAACATCAATTATAAAAATGTGCCATTCAATTACCAAGGTATCATCATGCATATTGAATAAGTGGAACCACATGTATCTATGATACACGTAAAGGGAAAGGATCCACAATTTGTTGTCACCACCCATCAAAGCCACATCATAGTCCCTGGAGCCTCCGCATCCACCTAGCCCCAACCTGTGAGTTCTCAATACAACATTCTTGACCATTTGGGAAAGACTTCGGCACAGATATCCATTTTGGACCTACTTAAATCTTCTCCCGCACACCAAGAAATCCTAAATAAGGCCTTATGGGACACTGAAGTTCCTAATGACATAGACCCTACACAATTTCAAGAATTGGTAGGGCACCTCTCCACCACCTATCAACTAGGTTTTAGCCATAACGACATGCCCTACATTGACTCCAATCATAACCATCCCCTCCATCTAGAGGTCCTGGTAAACTGTCACAAACTAAAAAGGGTCTTGGTAGATAATGGTTCTACCCTAAACCTTTGTACATTGAAATTCATAAAATAGGTAGGATACACCCATGTTGATTTAAATAATCAGGTCATAATAATCAAGATATATGATAATGAAGAGCGTGATTCTGAAGGAACAATATGTCTTTTGATCCAGGTTGGTCCAGTCCAATCGTGCAATACACTACTTGTCATGTCCTTGATTTGGAACTCCCCTATAACCTCCTCCTCAGTCGTCCATGGATTCATGCCATGCAAGCCATTCCATCCACATACCATCAATGTCTAAAATTCCCATTCAATTGGGTAGAAGTTACCATACATGTGGATCCCCAACCATTTGAATATTGTTGCACATTAGAAGCTTCTTTTCCTCATTCCCACTATTTTCCTAGAGTGGAAATGGGACTACCGCAGATTTCATCATCCCAATCATCTACCTTCGCATTATCCACCACTTCATCCACTCCATCCTCCACATCTAATTCCACCCTTACTAAAGTCTAGATCATTGAAAAGGGATGCAATGAATATGAGATGCACATAGCTTTGAATGTGGCAACTATACCACCCTCACCACACACATATGGCCAACCTTCATAGTCTACACCGAAACCAGAAGACAAGACTATCACTTTGAGCTCCAAAAATGTGGGAACTAGTACTTACTACTCTCCTAGGTTAAGACAAGATGCGCCAGAAGATGACATAAGCCAATGGGTCTACCGTGAGGAACCTGATCCCTCCCCTCCTTTGAAAGAATATTTCCAGGAGAACTATCCTTGGCCCTCTAATTTTGTGGAGTACAATTATCAAGGGGAGGCCTTGGCGCAAAAGAACAAGGAAACACCATATTGAGGCTACAATAAGACCAAGATACTCTGGCTTGGTTCATGACACCAAACAAAAGGGACCTATAGCATCATCTAGTGCCTCTAACAATGTCAGTGAGAGAAAAAGTCTCCTTGAAGACATACCAGAGGAGGAGTCCATCATACATGCATACAATGATGTAGATCACACTAACCTCTCTTCCATGTTTGACTGCTTATATATCTGCACCATTAGCCCATCCCTTAAACATCCTGAACTCATATACTGGGACCTCCATGGTATTGCACCTATTGATACCTTTCCCACAATGGATCAGTACGTACATCTTATGGGATTGGGGGAAGATGAACACCCTAACTACAAAAGTAAAAAGAAAAAAAAAGGTCACCTAGGGAAAACCTCCCCGAGGTGCTTCCTGAACTAGAAAAAGTAAAAAGAAAGGGTGTATCTAATAGAAAAAACCTCAATGAGGCACTAGAAGATGGGGATGTTCATCTTCCCCTTGTAGGAACTCAACTCTCTGAACAATCATCCATCCTAATAGAAGAAACACAAGAAATAAATTTGGGAATTGAAGAGGATCCCAAAATCACTAATGTAGCCAAAGCACTGTTAGAGGAAGAACATTCTACCCTCGCCAAGCTTCTCAAAGAAGGCATCATCAATTTTTCATGGACATATTCATACATGCCAGGCCTTGATCCCTCCTTAGTAGTACATCACCTAGATGTATGTCCTAATGCCAAACCTATCAAGCAAAAGCTTTGGAAAATTCACCCCCAAGTGGCTCTACTAGTTAAGAAAGAATTGGAGAAGCTATTGGACATTGGGTTCATAAGACCCACTGACTATTTGGAATGGATCTCAAAAATAGTGCATGTAGTCAAACCAAATGGTGCTATCAGAGTATGTACAGACTTTTGTGACCTCAACAAGGCTTGTCCCAAAGATGATTTTCCATTGCCAAACATAGACATGTTGGTTGACCTCACTATGGGACATGAGATGCTTTCCCTTATGGATGGCTTCTCCAGATACAATTAGATCATAATTTCACCTGAATACCAACATAAAATAGCTTTCACCACACCATGGGGCACCTTCTGTTATAATGTTATGCCCTTTGGCCTCAAAAATGTGGGGGCAACCTACCAGTGAGCTATGACTGTTATCTTCCATGATCTCATTCACATAATAATGGAAGATTATGTTGATGATCTACTAGGGAAATCAATAACAAGGGAAGAGCATCTTATGGTACTCAAGAAGATATTTGAGTGTTTGGAGCAGTATAATCTAAGGCTAAATCCTAAGAAATGTGTCTTTGGGGTCACATCAGGCAAACTACTGGGTTTCATTGTCTCTCGAAGAGGTATAGAAGTCAATCCAGTGAAAGTCAAGGAAATTATGGATATTCCTCCACCACTCAACCTCAAATAGTTAAGGATACTTTAGGGTAAATTACAATCCATTAGGTGGTTCATTGCTCAATTAGCCGACAAGTGTTAGTCGTTCACTCATCTCCTGAAGAAGGATAATGCTTTTAAGTGGAATCAAAAGTGTCAACTCAGCTTCGAAAAAATAAAGAGTATTTTGCTCACCGACCAATCCTTATGCCACCAATTCATGGTAAGCCAATCTTGTACATTTCAGCTACTTTATTGGCACTAGGAGCATTACTGGCACAACACAATGAGTCATCAAAGGAAAGAGCAATCTATTACATTAGTCGGACCCTAGTTGGTTATGAGCTTAACTACTCCCTAATGGAAAAATCTTGCCTATCCATGATTTTCAATTCGCAAAAACTCTGACATTACATGCTCAGTCATCCAATAAAGCTCATCTCCAAGGTCAATCCACTCAAATACCTATTATCCAAGATAATTCTAACTGGTCAAATGGCTAAGTGGGTCATGCTTCTGAGTGAATCTGATATAGAATATGTGGATCAGAAAGCTATTAAAGGACAAATGATAGCTTATCAACTGGCACATGCTCCCCTCGTAGATGCCTACCCCCTAACAACATAATACCTTGATGAAGGATTCTTCACAGTAATAGAAGCGGCCACATGGACACTTTACTTTGATAGGTTGTACACACACAATGGATCAGGAACAAGAATCTTTCTCGTCACTCCCCAAGGAGATTATATACCAAAGTCATTTAGATTGGAATTCTCGTGCACAAATAACATAGCTAAATATGAAGCTCTTCTTACTAGCCTTATACTTGCAATCTAGTGGCATATCACCCACTTAAGAGTCTTTGGTGATTCTCAATTAATCATCAAATAGGTCAATGATGAGTTTCTCACAAAATATGATAAGTTATTGCCTTATAAACAAATGGTTGACAACTTCAAAAGGTATTTTGCATCCATCTAGTTTGATCAGATTCCAAGAGTCCATAACAAAGCAGCAAATGCCATGGATACCATTGGCTCTTTAATTAACATGCCCAAAGACAAAACATAGTGTGAGTTCCTTGTTGAACAACTCTTAACACCGGCCCACAATATCCCAAAAAGTGAGATGGTGTGTGACATTGGAGGTCCCACATCCCCTTGGTACCATGATATCTACACCTACCTTCATGATAATATCGTATCTCCTAATCTCACATGAAACCAACATAAGTCTTTCATCCAATGTACGCCCCGCTACACCATCATAGGTGATACATTTTATCAACATGGGTATGATGGAACCCTCCTCCGATGTCTAAATGATATTGAAGCCCACACTACGTTAACAGAAGTACATAGTGGTGTTTGTGGGGCCCACTCAAATGGCATGGCTCTGGCTAAGAGGATTCTTTGAGCAGTATATTACTAGCCTACATTGCAACATGATTCTTGTGAGTTTGTCAAAAAGTGCTTACCCTATCAATAGCACGTCGATCTAATACATGCTCTAGGATAGGACCCGCAATCTCTTGTAGCACCATGGCCCTTCTCTCAGTGGGGTTTCGACTTAATTGGAAAGATATATCCCCCATCCTCCAATGGCCATACCTTCATCATTACTACAACTGAGTACTTCACCAAATGGGTGGAAGCAATGCCACTCTCACCAATCATAGGTACTCAAATTTCCAAGTTTATCCTCTTCCATATTCTCTACAAATATGGAATACCATCAACCATCATTTTTTATAATGGAAATCCTTTCAAGAACCAAGCTATGAAACACCTTTGTGAAACCTTCCATATCCAACATCATTGGTCTATGCCTTATTATCCCTAGGGTAATGGTCAAGCGGAAGCCAACAACAAAACTCTCATCAGAATCCTTAAAAAAGTGGTCAACAATACTAGTCGAGATTGGCACCTTCACATCCATCCTGCCCTTTGGTAATATCACACTTCCATCTGCACCCCTAGTAGTGCCACTCTGTATTCTCTTGTCTATGGTGTCAAGGCTATCTTGCTGATTGAGGTAGAAATCCCATCACTGAGAATCTCCCTAAAGAATCTTATTAGTGAAGAAGACGCTCGAGTTGCAAGACTCAGCCAACTAGAACTCCTCAACAAAAGATGAATCAAAGCATATGACCACCTTCACGCCTATCAAAATCATCTGAAAAGAAGCTATAATAAGAAGGTCTATCCTTGCCAGTTCAACATTGTTGATTTAGTCCTCAACGAGAATCAACACACTCAACAAGACTGAAATAAGAAGGGAAAATTTGAAGCAAATTGTCTTGGTCCTTATGTCATCACCACAGAATATGGATCAGGGGCCTACAGATTTTCCACACCTAAAGGAGAGCCCCTAGAGGAGCCCATTAACATCATGCACCTGAAACGGTTCTACACTTAAATCAATTGGGTTATCCTCACCTACAAAATTCAAAAATACAATAAAAACAAAAAAAAAATCCAAAAATAGTAAAGAGAAATAACTTCACCACCCTTGGTGGCACCTTGGATAAGTACGTTTGGTGAAAAACTAGTCACAGGAACCATTCGTAAAGGGATTAATCATTATCTACCTAGAATCCTAGTTACTTGATGCTTCCATCCATCCCGATCTCATATCCTATCATCCCACTGATATCATCCTTCCATCTGCATCTTTCATCTGGTCACTTGGTATATTTTGGTTGAGCATTGGTTGAAGCTCATCCGCTATCCATCATCCTGAGCTTTTATCCTAATCTGAGCTTGTTTCACTAGTATTGTTGTCTTGTCAGTCCTTCATGTCCATCAAGGACCCTTCATCGTGTTGATCTTCATTTTGATCCCATCGTGTCCTATTAGTCTTTTTGGTCCTTGTCAAACTATGTTTCCCCTGCACTTTCACATAGGCAAGGCTGATCATTTGATCCACCCCTAGGGAATTTTTTCCATCCTATTTCATCCATTTGTTATGTCTCCATTTTCCCCTTTACACCCTTATCCATGGTACGTCTTTGTCCTTTTCGAACTCTATTGCCCTTGCACTTTCACGTAGGAAAGGTTGATCTTTTGATCCACTCCTAGGGCTTTTCTTTATTTTTATTTTTCCGTTTGTTTTATTCCATCGCTCATCTTCATTAGTCCTCTTTCCACTTTTATCCATAGCCTTTTCTTGAGCTATGAGGGCTCTATGCTTTCACGTAGGCAAGACCAATCTTTGATTGGCACTCGAGCCCCTAGGTCATTAGGGTGTGTCAGTCTTTCATCTCGTATCTCCTGTCATGTCATCAAGTATGTCCTTATCTAGCTGGTGCTTCACAAATGAGATCTGCTTGTATCATGAGATTCAATTGGTTTCAAAATTTCCTACGTCATTTATCGATCTTTTAGTTTAGTATCCATCTTTGGTCTCAACAAGATGCATCCTTTGTAATAGACCTCATCAACCCCACCCATCCTCTCAATCCTATAGCAAAGGATGTTTTGAAATTGATTGCAATCCTTTGATGCTTTTGGCTTTTATTTATCATTTGAGCTCCCTCTCACAACTTGTCAAGGTCGCCATGATCTCTCATATTATGGTGTGTTTTGATCAGTTAACATAGGGGAATATCTTGATCTTTTTGTTTGGTTGTTGTCTTATGGGTTGTCCCATGTAGTTCCCACCAAGATCCCTAAGGTCTTGTGTTATGTTGGGGCATCCCTTCGTGCTTGTGGTTATCCCAATACTTAGCCCAACCAAAGTCTTCATGATTTTGGGGTGTTGGGATATCCTTCTTGTCTGTTTTGTTTGTTTTATGTATTAGACGCTAATTTTCCTTGGGTTACATACCATGGTACCTAGTATCTTATACTTTAGAAAAAATCAGTGCTCTGAAAATGGAAAATTACATTAGGATTGCACTTCATGATCAACTTTGTTGCATTGCATTCATACTTGACCTATGACCTATGATTTTGGTTGTGCAAACATTCATCCTTCCATCTCCCGTTCTTCTTAGGATACCTATAGTTCTTGACAGGTGCAATTTCACACCCATCTTCCCTTAATTTTATAATTATTATAGGAAAAGTACTTGCCATTAAACCAACAATACGCCTACCACCTACTCTCATTACTATGCAAGTCCTTATTGACATGCATGTTCATGATGCATTTCATTTCATGTTAGGCCATCTCACTCACATATCACACACCTTTACTTTATATAAACTAAAGCGAGCATGATCGCACATAAAGTTCATCTACCATCCACATTGCATTTCATCTATTTGTTAGTGTTTGTAAGAAATTTAATTGCATCTCATCCCACATTATAGGTTCATTACATTTCATCTCATATGCATTACCATCTCATATTTATTTTAAGTTGTTTTGATTAATCATATTTGGGTATTCTAAGCATCTTAAATTCATTTCATTATCTATTCATTTCCATATTAGGCCATTGCATATATTGCCACTTGCATCACAAATTGTCAGATCCATATCCATAGCATATCAGGTCATAAATAAATCATCACATCCTGAATCATACACATTAGTTGACATACATATAAACATCAGCGTACATCATCATATGCATATCCATACATCATCTCATAATGATCATCCATAAATAACATCATCAACATACACATATGCATAAATAACATCATCCATCATATGTACATCACATAGTGTCAATAAGGGCTATCGCATATCATATATAAGAATCAAAATACAATGTCCATCACATAGTCCATAATAATCTCCATCATATAATCAAAATACATATCCATCGCATATATCATCAAATAATGTACAAATACAAGGCTCTAGATCAACTTTGATCTATGTTTCTTTGTATTGTACATCCATCATGCACTTGTCAAAAACTGATGTCTCCCCTCTCTACTATGAATTGCCCACATCTGATCTCTGGGGTGAGTTTGGCACTCCCCCTCTATGTGGAGGATTCTCTCTCTAGTTGATGTATCTGTGGGTATGTGTCCCTCCTAACTAGGATGGGGCTAGCATTTGTGGCCTCACTTGAATGTAGGGAGGTATTTTTCACTCCTCTGGCACTGTTGTATGGTAGGCCACCATATAATAGCTAGCCTCTTGCATGTACTCATCCTGCTCTACCACCTGATATTTGATTGCATCCTGCTCTCCCCTATATTTGTCACAAGATCCACATATGGATCTTCACTCCTGCACCCAAGCATCATATGCCAACCTTAGCTAATCTATCTTTACCCCAATCTGTGATACCTACTCTGTGGCATTGTCCCTCTCATCCTACATATCCTATATCAATGCCTGCAATCTTTGCACCTTTTCCCCTGTCTCACCACCCTCATCCTGCACTGCATATGCCTAAGCATGTACTACATCTCTCACTCTCTCTGCAACTTGTGCTTGTGCCACCACCACATCCCTCTCCCTCTACAAGGCCTACACCTGTATCTGTATCACATCCCTCTCACTTTGCAAGGTCTGCGCCTATGTTTTTCCTACGTCCCTCTCTGCCTACAGGGTCTACACCTAGACCCTCATAGCATCCTCCCTCTCCTGCATCAACCCCATGTCTTCCATTATTTGATCTACCACCTCGGATCTATCACAAAGCTCATCTTTCTCCCATCTCAACTTATTCCTTTCTCTCTCAGTATCCCCTCCACACGTATCCTCAAATCATCCAGGTCTTTCTCTACCTCTACCATGGTCCCTGCAGATACCTGCTCTATCGATCCTCTAGGCTCTCATTGTCCTCTCACTTTTAGTATGGTCACCACTACCTCTAGCTTGTCTCACTCCCATATAATAGCCACCACCTCCTCATGCTCTCTGGATACCTATCCCTCCAGCCAATTCACCTCTACTCGTAGTTGTCTCACCTTGGATAGGAGACTATCTCTCTCTTCCTGTAGCTCCTCCTCATGTTGCGACATCACATCAGCTACATCTCTAAAAACCCTCTTTCCCTCTACCTGCACGCTAGCCACCTTTGCTTACAGCATGCTCACCTCTTCCTCTAGTTTGCATCTCATAGCCCCTGCATCTCTCAGTCTCTACTCGGCGATTTGTAATCTCGCCATGGCACCTCTCAATAGTATAGTCAGATCCTCTACTATAGATGGCACCATGGCCAATGGGGTAATATCATGAACATCCACATTCATTGCCTTTGCCTTTTCCTCATCTCTCTCATCCATCATCTCCACATCTACCTCATCTCTCCCATCCTCTGCCTTGATCTCCACCTGGGCTCTCCTCCATGGTCTCCTCCTCCTCCTCACCCTCTCCTACTGCCCTGCTGCTCCAGCTGCCTCCTACCCTCTCCCATCCCTCTCTCCCATCCTTGCCTCATCTCTCCCCTCCTCTACCTCGATCCTCACTCTGGCTCTCCTCCACTATCTCCTCCTCCTCCCCACCTTGTCCTATTGCCCTATGGCCCTAGCCTCACCCTGTCCTCTATCTTGTTGTCCTACAGCCCCCACATCCCCTTATTGCCCTGCTACTCCAACTACCTCCTATCCTCTCCTCCCTCTCCTCTAGCCTGCCAATTGAAGCTCATCCTTTGGCCTGAACCCCAATGCCCCCACAATTGACTCCTCTAGAGTAATTCGTGGAGGCTAGTGATGGGTATTCCACATGGTGTATCAAACTATCACTCCTGCCTCTACTTCCCCCCCCAGTCCTACCTAGGTAGGGTATCAGCTGTAATGTCTCCCAGTGCTCTCTCACAAACCTTAGTGATATCGACTCTCCCCATGGCCACTCTCGCGTAATCCATTGAAACCTCTCTAGTCTGCATCGAATGTCCTATGTAATCCTAAACTATCAGGTCACTTTGTCTGGCCTATGTACCTCCACTGTCTGTGGCTCCCTCCCGACTATGTAGCATCTAGTGTAGAATTAGCCTCTCTATCCTACCTCATCTCTCCTCGATCCTAAAAACTGCCATGTCATGTACAGCCTTTACACTATATCCTCCTCCTAAAGGTCATCTAGTGTCCTCCATCTATCTAGATTCCCAAAGCCCTCATAGTGCCACACCCAGTCATACTCTACCTCGTACCAGTAAGATACTAGTGTTGTATCATCCTCCACTCTTGCTCTCACCACTCCTAGCCTAGCAACATTGATGTGCTCCCAAGCCCATACCTGTAGCAGCATCACTTGCATCATGTTGAGCACCTCTCAGTAGCACACAACATTCATTTCTATGTACAACTGTGCTAGGACGCATGCACCCCATGTATCATCCTCCCCTCGATGATGTGTCGTATCACCTCCATGTTGCTTAGGCTATAGAAGTGCCCACTACAGTCTAGTAACAACACCACTAATCAGCCCACATAGGTATAGTGGTAGTAGTGGCACCCCCAATGCCAGGCATTAGTCCATGTCCAACCTCTACCTCTGCACAAGTAGGTCATCTCATCCAAACAACACCCACACGATATGATCCAGCGCCACCCCCTCTGATGTTGTCACACTCACCAAGTGGCCTGCTATAGGCAACCTCAGTATCTGCCACATGTCCTCCAACATCAAAGTCATCTCCCCTGTCGGGAGATGAAAGGTTGATATCTTCAAACTCCAGTGCTCTATAAGGGCTATCAGCATAGCCCAATGAGCTCTAATTGTCAGATATCCCAATAAATGTAGTAGTCCTGCCCATGAAAAATCCTCATGGTCCACTCCATTCATGGCTTCTATCATCGCCTCCAACACCTCTAACCGCCTCTCACATGTCCGCAAACTTTCAAAGCTCTACATTCACACCAAGCGCCACATTCAGCCATCTTATATTTTTCCTCATCTCCTTCCTCTTGTCCACTTCCCCGACACTGAGCTATCTTTTCACTAATTTTTCCCCTCCCCCTTTCTGGCCCAACTTTTACCCATTTCTCTCGATCTTGTTTTATTTTTTTCCTTTTTATGTCCCTCTCATCTGCCCCTTGGGTGAACTTGCCTCGACAGTGGGTGATCATGCCCTAACTGTAGGAAAGCCTACCCCAACATTAGGAAAACTTGCCTCGGCTGTGGGTGGACCCACCCTAGCTGCTAGAAGACCTGCCCCAGCCGTGGGCAAGCCCGCCCTAACCCACGGGCCGACTCACCCCAGTCATGGGCAATCCCACCCTGGACGCAGGAAAATCCACCCCGGCCATGGGCAAGCCTGCCCTAAACGCAGGTGGACCCACCTCGACCACGGGTAAGCCCATCTCGATTCGTAGGTCAGCCTACCCCAGCTCAGGGCAAGCCCACTCAAGCGATAGGCAAACCTGCCCCAAGGGTAGGCGAACTCACCCTCGGATGGGTGGTCACGCTCGAGCAAGGTTGCCCCTATCCTAGGACGGGTTGCCCCTCTTTTGGGCAAGTTCGCTCTACTAGGCATGGTCGCCCATCCCCCTTAATTGAGCTTTTTCGGAAGGATTTTCCCAATCCTAGGGAAAATCCACCCTCCCCTATTTTTCCCCTTGCCCTTTTTAGGAATTTTTCTTTTTTTTAGGTAAATTTACCCTCTAATGGGGCAAATTCACCCCCCTCTCCCTCACCGCTAATAGGCAATTCTACCTACCCAATGGGTGAAATCCTAATTTTTCCCCCGACCCATTTTCCTAAACTACCCTGATCCCAAAACCCACGTTTTTAAACAAGCATTAAAATTCAAAATTATACCAAAAAATGCTTAAAAATCACACAAAAGGGTTTTGAACCTAACCTGGCCTGGAACCGCGTGCTTGTGGAAAAATCATCGTACCTCATCCCCCCATGGATGATGTTAGAATCATACTCCTCTGGCATCCTCGTCTCCTCGTCTTCTTCCTCTTATCTTCACTCTCTCTCACTCAGCTACCAAGTGTGCAAATGAGGAGTGGTAATTTCTAAAATTACTTTATATAACTTTTTCCCTCCATTTTAACCTTTTTTAAGTGAAGGGTATTTTTCCCCTTTATTTAAACCTCTTTTTAATTCAACTAATCTTCTAAATTCCTAGGGTCGCCATTTCCAAGTTGTTTGTCTATTTGACTCTATTCAAAATCCAATCTTCATTATTTTTTGAGCTCTATCCAACCATACCTTCCATTTCCTCATATCGAGAAGTCACCCAAGGCCCCTTTTTCTTCCCCAACTGCCCTCTTGAGGGGGCATACCCTACCATTTTCCTCCATTCCTCCATTATGGCCATTCCCTTGCAAGATTGGGGCATCACCTTTCATTTTCCTCTATTTGGGTAGGTCATGTAGCTCCTCCCATGCTGGGGCATCATTTCCTGGTTGCTTTCTCTATAGAGTCATCTGCATTTTTCTCTTTCTTCAAAAAACTATTATTCTAACAATATTTCAAAATAGGGGCAAAATGTTGACATCCAAATTTGACCACTCCCATATGGTCAAATCCATCCTCTTTATTCATCTACTTTATCTATATTAGTTAAATAACTTATTTAATTAATATTTCCCCTTTCCCTAAACTTCCTAAAGTATTTAATTTTATAATTAAATACTTTACCTTTCATCCTTTCTCTAAATTAAATAAATACATCAATTTATTTAATTTGGTCATTTAGCCTTTTAGAATTTAAATCAATTTTAAATTCCTCTTTTTCTCTCTCCTTGTCACTTCCTCCATAACCTTCTTCTAATCTGGATTAGTTTAATTAATCCATGATTAGGATGTGCATACCTTTAATCAGAATTAATGTCACATCCTCCACATCTTCCAACTTGCTTCTAATCTTCCATTAATATTCTTAATCACATATTTGCACAACCTTAATCTAATCCCCTTGCTACATTTAGCATACCTTTTTGGTCAACCTTCACAATTTCCACATTTAGCCTAGACCCTCTTCCCCATGTGAATTAAAAATTCACATTTATCCCTCCAAGACTCTCCTCTTTCCCATGCAAGTTGTTAGGAGTTCTATAACTCCTCACTTGTCACATCACTCACATGAGGACAAGTACTTACCTTGTTGAGAACCTTGTTTTATCCCCAAGGTACTCCCAATCATGTGAATTTAAAATTCACATTTATTTCCCCCAACCACTTCTCTATTCCCCATGGATATTTTTGAGGAATACTAAAATTCCTCATATGTCACTTTCCTCCCATATGGGAACAAGAAATTATTTTTTAAGGAAATCTTCTCCCAATCCCAAGGTACTTGCAAGTACCTCCACCTCACATGTCCCTTTTCCAACTCATTTGTCCTTGTGACACTTCATCCTCCACATGGCAAGATGTGAGGGCTTGTGAGTCCTCAACTCACCACAACCCTTTATTTTGCCCATGTTTTCAAAATCTCAATTGTTGAATTCTCTAGAAAGATATCTCTTAAAATGGAAGATTTTCTTTCAGTTCTCTTATTAGGAATTCATCACATTCAAGCATTCAAGCTATAGCTCTCACACTTGCATTTTTCATTCACAAACCTCCATTGTTTCATGCTTTCAAGCTTTCATCATTTGCACTTACACTCATCTATCAAAATACCCAACTAGCTTATTGCATTCTTGATCTCATTTAGAGTATTTTGCATCCATTTTCATCATATTTTTCCATCAAGGAGTATACAAAACATCAACTATGAAAGGGCCAACCAAGGAGCAACTCATACAAGGTATAAATCTGTTTTTCTTATCTTTATTTTTTTGAGTTTAACGTAGACCAATCTTGAGGTGTTTAAGTGTTCTTTCCTTCTTTTCCATTATGTTTTGCATCTTTTAAGAGAGGTAAATAATGCTAATCACACCCTCCACCATGTCTATTCAATCAATTCATTCATCCCCATCCTCGAGGTCAATTTTTTATAGTCCTAAACATGGTTTGGAAAATGTTTTGGGGTCTCCCACTTCTTTTCCTAGTTTTTCATCACCTTATTTTGATATAACCTCTCAATCTAATTTAGAATAATATATGACTGAGTTTTCTCAACTTACAAGTGTGGAAATTCCTGGTGTAATTTTGACTAACACTTCACCAATTGTAACAACTTTCGTTAGTGTAGCTACATCAATGCAAGCTATGACTGTTGGTCTGAAAGGAATTTCTTCTTCAACTCCCCCTTGGATTTCATCCCAGACATCAAAAAGGAAGAAAAAGTAAGAAGCAATCCATCTCTCTAGATGACTTTGACTTTGGACAATTGGCACTTGTAAAGACAAAAACCAAGAAGGCAAAGGCTCTTTCCAAGTTGTTGGTGGATAAAGTAGGTTATAGGTATGTAGAGGTAGCACAACGTCCTCAAGATAATTCTATTGAGGAAGTGGATATTTCTAAATATTCCATTACAAGGGTTGAGTTAGGATAGGTAACTCACAAAAGTGCCAAGGCAGATGTACAATCTACTTTGAAATCTCTCATTGAGAAATTTGATGAAGTGAATATGGTTAAAGATCAATACAAGGGAAAAGTTGAGTAGCTAATTTCAGTGCTCCAAAATATTACCCAATCTTTGGACTCAATAGATCTTGTAGTTGTGAGTATTGAAGAACCAATTATTCAGAAGGTTGGAAAGGTGCATTCAAGAGGTAAAGCAGTCAACAAGTTTCTAGAAAAAATGATAGCACAAGGAATGAAAATTCTATGCTATTTTGTAGAAAGAATGGGGAATATGGAAAGCATAAGATTAGAGTTTGATAAAACTACTAATACATTTTTTCGTGAGTAGTAAGAAATCAAGAGCAGTTTAGAAGCTTGGATCAAGATGAAGAAACTCAAGCTTGATGCTTTGGTGGAAATTGGGATAATTCCCAATAGAGAGATGTTTGTTGAGGTAAAGAAAACAGTGATACATTAGATCAATATCATCAAAGAATTGATCAAAGACTTGGAGGATTCTCGAGAATTCAGTGAAGACAATGATTTGCATATTGTCAACAAAATTAAGAAGATTCCTTGAAAGTTACTTGATGATAATCAAAAACTCCTTTCCTCTAATGAAGTTATTCAGGAATTCATGTCTATGATTCAAAAGGAATTTGAAACTCAAGCTTTCTTAGTGGCTTCGATGGATAGGTTGTTGGATATTCAATTAACCCGGGATAACCTCAAGGTGTTTTTAGAAAGGCACGAGAAAGCTTGCAACACTGTGAAGGATTAAATCATAAGAGTCCTTTCTATCTCCAAGCATAATTCAGTTCCTAACAATGAAGAAGTTCAAGTAGTCATGAAGAAGTATAAGGATTTATTGGAGAAAGACAGAGGATAAAGTTGAATGTGCCTTATTTTTTCCTTAGTTTACTTTTCAATATTTTTCATGCATTATGTAATTAGTTTTTGACATTTTACATGCCCTTTTTCAAAATATAATTACATGTAAAAATAGAGAAGTCCTAAATCAAATTGGATTCTCCTGATGAGTAAGTCAAATTAGTTATTACTTTACTAGATTATCTCTCAACTCTCTACTATATATATGAGGGAATTTATTTTGTAATGGACATTTGATCTTTTGTAGCAAAATGCTTCCCATTTTTAGAGGCATACTTGAAATCTTTGTGTTGAATGTGCATATCAAAATTAATCAATAAAAGAAGCGGATTTTCCTCCAACCTTTGTTTTGGAGCATATTTGTTGTATGTAAGATTGTTCTTACATCTCTCTTATCACATTATCTTGAAATTGGTTTATTAGAGCATTGTAATTGTAGACATCTAAATTTGGACACTTAATTTATCCAAATTCATCCCCTTTCGTCTTATTTTCGTAATACTGCTATTATTTAATTAATAGCTTTAATTCTGCCAAATCCCTAAGGTATTTAATCAATAATACCTTATCTCTTTAATCCTACTTTCATCAAATGAATTAAATAAATATCACATTTATTTAATTCCTCATATGTCACATCCTCCATCATTTTTATCTTATCCTAATCCTTCTTCTAATCTCATCATTAGGATGTGCACATGCCTAATCCTTGATTAGGAGGTGTCACATCCTCCAACTTTTGCAAGTTGGCCTCTAATCTTTCTTAGCCACCTAACCTTCCTCTAACCCCTCATCAGCTTGTCTAATCACCCCTTTTAGTCAACTCTTCCCATCCCCCAAGGAATTTTTAATTCCTTTTGTCTTCCCAAAGTCCTTTGAGGAATTTTTAATTCCACTCTCATCTTTCAAGGAATATTAAATTCCTTTTCTCTTCCCCATGTCCTTTATAACATGTGTCCTTGGTCAACCTTATTAAAGGCTTTCTCCTTTTGGGCAAGGCACTCCACTTCCCCATGTGAATTTTTAATTCACTTTTAATCCCCCAATGCACTCAAAAGGAATTTTTAATTCCTTCACTTCTTCCCACATGTCCTCTCTTTATTCTTTATTATTTCCCCTCTCCCCATGAGGATATTTGAAGAATTTTTAATTCCTTACATGTCCTCTCATCGACATAGGGACAAGCACCTCCTTTATGAGGAGATCTTGTCCAATCCCAAGGTACTTTGTACCCCCCTCCATGTCATGTACTATCCTTCCACCTCATGTCCACTTCACCTTTTAGGGCTACATCACATGCCACATGTCAAGATGTGAGGGCTTGTGAGTTCTCAACTCACCTTGGCCCTACATCTTGATCATTGGTGGCTCAATCTTGGCCGTCCATTTCTTCTAGGAATTCTCAAAATCTCTATAAATACCCCCTCTTTTCTCTCATTTTAGGGAGGAGATCATTTTGCTAGCCAAACTCTTGCAATTTTATTTCTCAATTTATACTTAGCCATTTTCATGTTTTTATCCATTTCCATCCATCCTCACATCATCATCTAGTTTGCATATCTTTCCATCCAAGGAGCATACACATCAAAGATCGAAGGGCCAACCAAAGGATTGATTCGAGACAAGGTATAATGTTCCATTTGTTGCTTTTATCTTGTGTTGATTCCAACTTAGGCTAATCTTGAGGTGTAGGTTGTTTTGGTGTTTATTTGCACTCTTTAGTTTGTTGCTCATTTTCTAACGCGTATATTCAACCTATCACAGTAATATTTCATTGTTGAAGGGAATTTAGATTTGATATTGATATACTTTGAATTTCAAAATTGTGTTTGGAGAATAATGTATTTTTGTATGAACTTGGTTAATTGTTCAAATTCTTTGAGCTGTGATTAATGGCTATGTTCTTGTAGATCTTTTGGTGTTTTCATTATAATTTTTGAGCTGCAACTTGATACACTTGTTACTATTTGAATCATCATGGAAAGTTACAAAAGACTTTGTGCTTTTGTGGATTTTCTTGTTATCATTACTAGCTAGTATCATTCTAGTTATTCTTACATCTAACTAAATCGGATATTGGTCATTATTGATCCAACTAGTGTTTTGTAGTTTGTTACATGTGGTAAGCATTAAGATAATACTAGTGTAATCTTGAAAAAAGGAAACATCTATTATGAAAGAAGAGAACATGATGATGGAAACACCCCTATGGATAGTTTTAGTTTACATAAGCATAGTTTAATTACTAGTTGATTTAGTGAGCAATAAGAAGGAAGCCTCGCCTTTATGAGAGGAGAGATTAGTTTTTTATCATAGTTGTGGCTGAAACTACCATTTTGTAATTGCTAAATGAATTATAAAATATTCACCCAAAAAGAATCAACATTTACTCCTTCATATGACACTATGTGTCCCAAATACTCCACCTCTTTGAGATCAAAAGCACACTTGAAATTCTTAGCATAGGGATGGTGATTTTTGATAACTTGTAATGTTTAATCTACATACTAAAAAATTTCCTCCTATGTCTTTCTATAAATCAACATATCGTCAAAGAACACTAATACAAACTTCATCAAAATTTTATTAAAGATGGAGTTCATCAAACTTTGAAATGTAGATGTTGTATTAGTAAGACCAAATGACATCACACGAAACTCATAATGAGCTCATGAGTCTTAAATGTTGTCTGGGTCATCTCATAATACTATGTTCCACCTTTTGGCCAAAGTAGGACATTGAAATCAATATTTTGAATCACCAATTTTTTTACTTTATGAAACCTATAGCAATTTAACCATTAATGATTTGGATATTGTTATGTGAATTTTTTCCAAGAGAAGATAAATCTATGAAATAACCCTTTAGAATTAAAAGGAAGATTAAAAAAATAAAGGATATTATAATCCTTTGGTTAAAATGGACATTAATAAAGAATAGTTACATAAATTTATTTAAAAGGGGAGGAATAATTATTTATTAAATAATAATTGAAAGGAAACTCTTGTGAAAGGGTGTGATGGTTTGAAAAATACCCCTTAAAAGGATATATAAGGAATTCATGTGAGACTTGGAAAAGGTATGGAGAACATTCAAGGAATAAGAAAGTGGTTTGGTGAGTTATGGGCATTAGAGAAGAGGGCACATAGAGTGTGTCCAACTCGGGGTACACAATACACTCAAGATTGTCCTGGCTAGGGTTATTATGCATGTTGAGTAGTTATTATGAAGCAAGTTGTATACATGTTGAGCAATTACTTTGGAGCATGTTGTATACAATTGAGTAATTACTCTAGAGCATATTGTATACATGTTGAGTAATTAATCTGGAGCATGGTGTGCACTTGTGTTAAGCATTGTTTTGTTGAACTAGCACTTGTGTAGAGCATAATAGACCCAAGATTTTCCTGGCCAGGGCTGATGTGCATATTGAGTAGTTATTATGAAGCATGTTGTATACATGATAAATTACTATGGAGTATGTTGTACACAATTGAGTAATTAATTTGGATCATATTGTATACATGTTGAGTATTTAAACTGGAGCATGGTGTGAACTTGTGTTAAGTATTATTTTGTTGAATTCGCACTTGTGTAGAGTGCACTAGCTTTTTGTGTTCTGAAAGGAACTATTTCCTACTATATTGTTCCATAGAAAGAGACAATACCACTGATATCCTCCTAAATGAGAATGACCTTTCCAATGCCTATGATTTAGATAAGTACTAAACTTGATTCTAAGATATTTTTAATTATAAATGACATGGAGTTGATTTAATTGAATTCCTTAATGATGTTATTTCTTCTCTTTTAATCATAATTATATTGTTGAATGCCAATTTATGTATTATTGATTTTTTAATGTGTTTGTTGATGGGTGTTTTTGAACTTTCTCAACTCAGGTAGCACACAAGTGCACTAACTCTCTTGAAAGATAGTTCCTACAAACAAGTTGTAGAAAATATCCCAAGGTCTCCCAGGTGTCAAGTCATGACTTGAAAAAATAGATCAGTTGGTTGATGTGATTTGTTGGTAATCACAAAGGGCATTTATGGTTCACTAAGCTTGGAAGGAATTAGATCTTCAAACTAATTTTTGTGAAATTCTAGAAATGAAGTGCAGTTGTTGTAAGTTCAAGACAACAACCTAAAACCCCAAGTTTGTCATCAGATTTGGATTTACAATGATGCTGGAACTTTACCTTAACTTCAATTTCAGACTAACTTTACACTATTGTTCATCATCAATAAACAACAAAACTTATGAACAAGGGAGGCATCAACACCATAACATTCTTCACCATTAAAGTTCAACATAAACTAACAACTAAAGCAACTTAAAACTTAGAACAACAAAGCTAAAATATAATATTAAGGAGAAGAATCATGCACACATGTGAAGAAATACAAGAACCCATCAAAACAATGCAATTCTCATTAAATTTCTATAGCATGTCTTTACACAATAATTCAACTCTCTCTTTTAAAATGAGAGGAGGCCCCTATTTATAGTTTTCCAAAAGTGAAATGAATGGCCAAGATTTATTTTCATTATGTGGCCAAGATTCATTTTGCATTGGGGTTTCACCTAACCCAAAAATATAACATTATAAAATACATCTTTGTCTTTTCTCTATTTTGTCTTCTAGTGACCTTGACACTATAGCAATTTTGTCTTCTAGTCACTGCCTTCCTTTTCAACTACACTGTCAAATATTCATCATCAATGATCCGCTTCCCTACATTTTTTTGGAGGGTGGCATACTCCATAAAAAATTTCCATCAGATCCTAGAGTTTATCCCATTTGATGATGTTAGATTGGAGGATCTAAAAGGTCAACTTCTTGAACCTCCCGGTGATCTGCTCCCAATGTTTAGTGCATTTGGGCGTGGCTTTGATGACCTACTCGGATTGAGTGAAAGCTCTTGCTGTGAAGTCCATGAAATCTGGTGACAGTGTATCTGTAGCCCCTTTTTCCATCTTCTAATGGAAGAATGGCTTTATTTTCTCTGGATCCAACTCTAGGGTGGGCATTTCATAGTTTGTCATCATTTTCAGGTAGTCTTCACTATCAATCCGATACTTTCTAACCCATTCGAGGTCAAGCTCTACTTCATGCATGACCATCTCTAGGACTTCCTTCCTCTAGTCCAATCCCATTTTCCAAGTTTCCACCAGCAAATGATCATCTTTTATGAGCCCTAATTCATTTTCCCATGTTCTCTCAGGCAGCTTAAGAATGCTCTCAAGCATAGGATACGTGATCTTGTATAGCTCGGTGAACTTGTTACATGTCTTCTCTGTGCCTCCAATTTCTTTTGTAAATCCTAGAATTTGTTGAACATTTGGGCAGTGTATCAGATACCCATGTCACCATTATACATTACCCAATTGAACCAATTTGTTGTGGCCTTGGTCCAATTCTTCATTTTTTTCCATTTTTTTAACTCTTCCTGGGAGAGAAGAGGGGGTGTGGATGATATGGTCAAGGCCTCTTCTTCTAACAATCTCCACTATTGGATGTAGGCGGTGAGATCCGCCACTTATGCCTTCAACTCTTCTTTGGTGGACTGATCCTTATTTATTTGTTGCACTATTGTGGTCGTCGATCCTTGGAACTCATCTATTTTTTGCTCTTTGGTTGTTGGGCCCAGGTTGATGGTCGAAATGTTGTAGATGGCTCTTGCATCCTTGTCAATTAGAGGGGTAGAAATCTATATTTTCCTTGATCCGAAAACATCTATCATAATGTGTGAACAAACTCGAGGCTTCTTCTCCTTTCATGTATTTGTTTGGGTCCTAGCTAGTATTGTTTTGAGCCTAGCCTTTGGATCCATAGCCATAGGAGCCTTCTTTTGTAGTTTCCAATCCAACCACTCGGGCACCTTGGTTTCCCCCTTGGGTGATTCATGATCACCCTCCTCTCTTTGTTCATCTCGGGGCTATTCTTCTTCATTGTCGGGATCCCTTTGATCTATTCTCTCTTCTTCATCTAAGTCTTCAATCTGTATTGTCTTTTATTTATCCAATTCAAGAGAAACTATGTTCTCTTTAGGCACACCTTTCTAGTGTGCATCCCTTTCTTCGTGCTTGAACTCAACATGATTTTCAAGCTTGGGGCTCTTTCTCAATGCATCCTCTTCCTCTTTATCTTCTTCTTTCTCTTCCTCCTTTTTGAGAGGCACTTCTTCTTCTTGGATTGGGCCCTTATCTTGGCCTGTTAGCAAAGGCTCTTCGAGTATCTCCACATTTACATCAATGTTAGCCTTTTCATCAGAGAGTAGCCCTTCAAAACTAACCTTCTCACCTACATCTTTGAGATGCTAGGGCAGCTCCTCATCTAGTTCTTGATTTGAGGTTTCTACTATATATTTTTCATTGAGGGCCTCAGTGTCTTCCTCCAAGGAATACAACCTTTCTTTGTCAGGTGCTATTTTGTGCAAGTTTATGTTTAACCTACCTTCCAAGTGCTCAAATAAATCATCTTAATGGAAGTCCTTGGGCTCTTCAACTATATCCTTTGCATCCTCCCTTTGGCATTTTGCTTTTCTCCATCTCTTCAGAGATCTATATTGTAGCCTCCATCTTCGATGGCTCTTTAGGTGGTGGAGGAAGAGGTAGGGTAGCAACGAGCTAGGCCATGAAATCCTGTAGCTTAGGGTCCATGATCACCCCAAAAACTTTAGTGGGCATGTTTTGCATGTAATTCGTGAAAGCATGTGGTGGAGTAAGAGGAGGCATACTGGCAGTGGCTACCATAGGTAGTGGGGCAAACAGAGTGGGAAATGGAGGAGGAAGCAAGGAAGATGACAGTGGGGATGTAGTAGAAAAAGAGGAGTCTAGTACCATTATCAGGGCCATTAGTGAGGTGGAGGCGAGGTGGACTAAGATATCCACGGTGGGTGGAGATGAGATAGGAAATGCCTAGGGTGCAGGAGGTGGAGTGGCAATTGTGGTAGCAGTAGTAGAAATGGAGGTGGGACCTGTGGTGAACATGGTTGCTCGGTTTCTTCTTCTCCCTTGTGTTGGGGGTCCTCCTCAATTGTAGGAATTTCACTCACAAATCCCCCCGTTCTCTTTTCCTTTTTAAATGATTCTCCCATTGTAGTCTTTCATCAGTACACCTTGTGCTTGGGATTGTGCTCAAGCACATCCTTCCTTTCCTTTGACCTTGTCACTGGGGGGGATTTGGGTGCTTCCTCTGATGGGGCAGCATTAGCTCCACTATTTGTTTTTCTCTCGAGCTCATCCTTGAGCTCACCATAAGTCAACTCTACACCCTGTACTTTGAGTTGAGCAATTTGGGCATCTACCCACTGCTTTGTCCTATTCTCAATGGGCCTTTTCAATATATCAAGGTTAGTGACCTCTTCTTCACTCCAATCTATCAATGGTAAAGTAAATTCAGCCTCAAAATAATACCTATCATTAACAATGTTATCGTCCTCTTCTACTATCTAATCGGGTACAGGGAATAAATTTATCAACCTCACAAATTGAGCTGTCATTCTCATGTTTTGCCTCATCCACACTTCCTTATCATCTTAGTAGTTGGCACAGAATTCTTCGACCTGAGGCCGATGAGCGTACTCTCTTCTAATCCATTTCTTCAATTTTCCATATGGGTCCATTTTCCCTCAACTTGTGTGGAGGTCTAGGTTGTACTCCACCAACTCCTTCCCTAAATACTCTATGCATTGGGCAATGGGATAGGAGTACATGCTTTGCTTGAAGGCCAGGGGATATGGGATCCCCACTCTATTTTATCACTCAATAGGGTGTGGGCATTCTATAGTATCCAAGCAACCTCCAACAAGATTATGCGGTCATTGGGATAGCATGGCAACCTGTAGGGTATGTCAAAGAAACCAGCTCCCTTGGCGAGGCCACTCGCTCAAATCTTTCATGCATTCTTAGTCATAGGGAAGATCATTACCCTTTTTTGGAACTCATTTATGTCCACATGCCCAAGATTTGTGTCTGATATGGAATCTCAAGTGGAAGTGATCTTGGAAGTGCACTCCACCCCATGGAACTGATATTTCACCTAATCTTTTTCCTCTTTCCCTCTTGGTAGGCATGCAGGTTTCTTTCCCTTTTTATTTTCACCAGACTTCCTTGATGGACCTATAGTAGATTCAATAAATCATGCATACAAAGACAAAATAAGTGCATTCATATAGAAATCAAGGAAGGCGTTAGTCAAATCCTGCAAAACGAGGGTTAGATCCAGTAATTCATCATCAAGAGATCATAAAATTTATCAATATCGATCAATTGAGGCTCTTTTGGATCAAATACAATAATTTGGGTCTAGGGATGCAGGTTTCCCTAGGCTAGAAGCTGTCAGGAGAGACTTGGAGTAGGACAGCGCTGGGATCATGGAAACCCGTAGACAACCGCCCATAGCAAAAGTTCTGCAACATGATCCTGGCAGTCAAAGTCTTTGAGAGGCAATCTAGCATGTGTGGAAATAAGTTAGCAAGCCCCTAGAGCAATCTAATTAGTCATTATGTCCTTGTGGTCTTGAAATATGTGGAGGAAAGAGGCTCAAAGGACATCATAGTTATGTCATTAAGTTAGTGGCCTTTAGGAGATGGAAACCCACAAAGAGAAGTCTACAGTATGAAATGCACAAGACCCTTAGATGTTAGGCTTGTCATTATAAAGTTTGATCAACTTGGGAGGTGCAAAGAAGAACTGGCGGGCAGCCGTCATGTGATTTCAATTAGGAATGGCACCAAAGAGATGGCGGTCCGCATGCGGCAGTCCACATAGAGGGACCTACAGTGAGCTCAAGGATCGAGCATGGGAATTTACAGGTTTCAACTTTTGGGTGAGGAAAACACTCAGTGCGGGATCCACGATGCAGGAGGTCATAGGTGTGAGGGCGTTAAGAAGCAATGATAAGGAGATAGCCACCCACAAGCGGTTGCTCACACGAACCCATCCACAATCATTTTAACTTAGACATTTTGGGTTAGATGAGCTCAAATGGTAGCGGTCAACATAGACTTCGCACCACAGACAAAAGGATGCATAAGGTCACTAGTAAATGGCAAACATGTAATGGCAAGATGTTGACAGTGGCCCACAAGCAATAATCCACAAAGACATTGGACTTAGTTGTTTTTACACTTGGTGAAGATGATTTCAATAGGGCCTGCAATGTGGGAGGCAAGTAGAGGTAAACCATTTTCCAATAGCATAAAGAATACGACCACTTGCAAATGGCGGCCCACATGAACGGACCCATAGGGGCTCAGAGACTTAGATTTTCATTCAATGTTTTCTTGCTTTGGGTTTTTGCTAGGGAAACGATGGCAATGTTGTAGGCCGTAGGGATTCCCATGCCATGTGAAGAATGGCGGAAACAAGCTTGAGTTCCGCATTGTTTTGAGGGTGCTTATGTGAATGATTTTGAAGGAATTTTAAGTGAGTTTCATGTGAAGCTGACTATTAGGATAGCTGTCAAATTTTTTAAGGTTTATTTCAAAGATTTAACCATTTACTCACAAACTCTAGTTATTAAAAATATGCATTTATCAATTTTAAATGTAGGCATACCTAGAAAAGCACATGGAATTTGACAAAGATCATGATTTTTATCCTTCTAGAGCTTATGTAGGCACAGGGGATTTCATTATCATTTCTCTCTCAAAAATTCATATTGGCAGGTGTGAAAATGACAAGTCGAGGCAACTATTTATAGGAAAAGGGCCATTAATGACCCACATTAAATTTAGGGTATGATAGTGGGCATGATGGTTGGAGCATGAGAATCAATGAACTAACGAAGGGCAACATGGAACCCACAATGTGGGATGACCCCTAGTCTTTTTCATTGACTAAAGGCTATGAGATGATAGCTTGTGATAATGCAGGACCCACCATGCAGATGGATTCCTAAAGCCAATCATCGGTTGAGCAGTGAAGGGACAGGTGTCGCACAGAGGGAGACCTAGAACTGCAAACCCACAAGACCCGAAGGACATTAGGGAAATAGACTAAGGGAAGTCCGCAAGGGAACCTCCAAAAAATCCAAAGACTTAGTGAATTTTACAGTGATGAATTTGGTCAACTAGAGAATGATGAATTTAGTATTCCTAACCACTTGAAGCTTGAAATTAGGGACAAGAAAAATGAGGCAAAGGCAAAAAGTGACCCAAAAAAAGTGAAAGAAAAGAAGGGGGTCCCTGTTCCGAATAGGGTGTGTGTGCTATAGGCACAACAAATAGTGCCTCTCTTGGGGAGACTACTCCCAAGCATTCTAAGGGTAAGGATTCATCCAGAACCTAGAATCTCCAGTTTCGTAGACCAGAAGCTAGTTTCCATAATCAAACTAGGAACTTAGAAAATGACAGGATCCTTAGTTGAATCTGATCATAGAGATATCCTAGAAGTGTGTGCATAGCGAGTTCATATCCTTTCCTTAAAGACCATAACAAATAGCAGTTACTCATTTGAGGCAAGCTATGCAAATTATCTAACCCCAAAAGTAACTTGGACATTGCTCTGCTACCAGTTAGCCATCTATAGCCCCAATGGAGTTGTCGTTGTGACCCCATGAACATTGTTCTATTTCCATTCGGGCATCCATAGCCTCGATAGATTTTTCCTCACACCCACATAGTTGATTGTTTCAACATTTTCTTTTCTTTTCTTTTCCATAATATTTTTTCTTTAATACTCTTTTCTTTTTGCTTGACTGTGTAAGCACCAAAGCTTACAGTGGGTTTGGAATCACAATGGTCACTAGAATAGACTTAGGATTTTTCACTTGTTGTAACCTCATAACAGTTATTGCATAGCTCATCAAAAATATTTAAAGTTTGTTTTTGTGTATAATCTGAGACAAGTGTGAAAGGAGTCAAATAAGGGTTCTACCCTGAATCAAGTTAGAGTTCAAGTAAGGACACCCACTTCATGGGAGCGGTCATAAATTAATAGTAACAGATGAGGACTTATCCAAAGAACAAATAGTAGCGGACAACAAAGTGGGCCCTCTAATAATCCAAGCACTACCACTGCATCAAGTATGAAAGATGCCCTCCAAAAAAAAAACTCAGGAGAGAAAGCAAAAGGAAAATGAAAAAGTGGAAAAATGAAAGAACCTACCCTAAATATATACTATTATATACAAAATACAAGGTTGAGCAGCTCAGGTAAGGAAATAATGCTTGAGGTATTTCCCGTTGATGGGTAAGGGGATATCCTCCCCAAGTGAGTGTTTTGAGGTGAAAGGCATTATCTCTTAAATTTTTTGAAATTTGAAAGGAGCCAAGCTAGAGCTTGTCAAATTTGTCATGTCCCCCTTTCTTTTCATTGGCCTTGTCCCAATAGAGGACCAAATCAGCAATCCTGAAGGCATTTACTTTGTCTTGGCGATCGAACCATCTTTTGACTATGCCCTAGTGTTTGGTGAAATTTTCTAGTTCTTGGTCAAGGACTTCTTCAAAATGCAACAACTCAGCTAAACGAGCTTCTTGACGGTCTCCCTCATCATAATATGTGTTAATAAATTGGAGTGTGGGAATCTTAAGGTGGACGGGGAAGATGGGATCTAGACCATAAACAAGATGAAACAGGGAATTATCTAGGGCAGCCTTATGGCATGTATGATCTTCCCAGAGGGAAAAACACAACTAGGTGTGCCAAACTTTTGGATTGTGATCTAGCAACTTTTTTATCACAATTAGAATATTTTTATTTTTTGACTCAACTAGGCCATTTCCCTGAGGGTAATAGTTAGATGATAATTTGAGTGCAATCTCGTAATCAAAGGCCCAACTAGCAAACTTAAGGGACAAAAAGGTAGGACAATTATCACATACAAGGGAAAATGGGAAACCAAAGTGATTCAAGATAAAACTTTCTAAAAAATTAGTAACAACTTCAGTAGTGCATTTCCTACATTCTATTGCTTCTATCCACCTAGTGCAATAATTGGAAGTAGTTAGAATGAACCTGTGGCCTACATAAGATGGTGGGCTTACTGAACCAATGAAGTCAAGTCCCCACTAAGCGAATGGTCTTACCTTTAGGACTAGTTGCAAGGGGACATCAGCATTCCTTTCTCTAGTAGCAGCGGTCTGACAAATGTGATAGGTTCTGACATGGTTATGTGCATCCTTAAACACCATCAACTAGTAGTACCTAGCTTATAGAATCTAGTGGGTGGTTGAAGGGCCAGATCGATGACCAGTTCTGAATTTGTCATGACATTCTTTTAGAACCCTAGCTACTTCTTTTCCAAGGCATCGAAGATAGACTCCTTCATGATTTCTCTTATACAATATCGATCCTTGTAGCATATAGCTACTACTCTTCAGTCTCAAGGCACTTTTTTGTACTCCTTGTAGTTGTGGTGGACACTTGTTGTTCAACAAGTAATAAACAATGTCATCATACCATTCTCTGAGAGAAATATCTTCTAGTTGGTACTGCTACACAATGAGTTCAGGTCCTATTTTAGCTATCATTCGAGTGAGGTCCTATCCTTGGACCAATTTCATGGGTTGAATCTCCATGTCATATTCATTTAATAATGTGACCCATTTTTCTCTCCTTTCTCCCAACTCATTTTTCCTTAACAAAGTCTTGACTGTCGGATTTGGTACAATTGTGAACATCTTATTCCTCAAGATATAGTGTTGAAATTTCTTAACTCCCCTGACCAAGGAATAAGCTTTCTTTTCTACACTGTGGTAACATAATTCTGCATCTTTCAGTGGAGAATTCATTATTGCAATGGGGTGCTCATTCCCCTCGTCATCTTCCTACATCAATATGTTGGCACAAGAGTGATCTAAAGCAAATGAATAGATATAAAATGGCTTTAGATAATCTAGACTAACTAGTACTGGTGCATTAGCAATTGCTTTTTTAATTTCTTCAAAATCATGCTTGGCTTCAGGTGTCCATTCCACTTTAGCATCTTGCTTAAGCATACCGTTCAATGGTTTGACAATTTTCACAAATCCCATGATGAACTTTCTAATGAAGTTTATTTTCCCAAAGAAAGATTTCAATTCTTTCTTACTACCTAGAAATTTAATTTTTAGTATAGCTTGGATGCGTTTGGGGTCTATTGAGATTCCCTTTTCTGAGATCACATGTCCCAGCAACTTTCCTTTTGTTACCCTAAAAATGCATTTCTTTAGATTCAGTGAAATGCCAAACTCTCTGCATTTATTGAAAACCTTCCACAAATTGGAGACATGGTCCCCTCTTTTCTTTTAGAACAAAGTGAGGTCATCCATATATATAATTATGCACTTTCTAATCAGATCTTTGAAGGAAATATCCATTGCACGCTAAAACATGGCACCAGTGTTGATTAGCCCAAATGGCATTCTTTTGTATGTGAAGGTTCCCCATTTTGTGGTGAAAGCTATTTTGTACCCATATTCATACTACACCATCACCTGATTGTACCCTGAGTACATGTCTAAAAAGGACACCATCTAGGATCCATTGACTATTTGTAGTACTTCATCGAGTGAAGGTATTGGAGAGTTGTCCTTTTCAGAAGCTCTATTCAAATTTCACAAATCCACATATAATCTGATCTCATCATTCTTCTAGCTCATTGGAACAAGATTTTCCACCCATGTGGAGTGCCTAATTGGGAAGATAATTTAGGAAAACAATGGTTTATGAACTTCTTTGTAGATAATAGGCTCCAACAATGCGTTCATTGGGCATTGACGTTGTCGAAAAGGCCTCAGTATATCTAGCTTAAGGGGAATGGTGTGAGTGATAATTGAAATGTCATATGCCTTTAAATCTTCATAACTCCAAGAAATCACATCATGGTACATGTGCAGGACACCAATGATTCCCTTTCTTTCTTCTGGTGTGCATACTTTTCTGATGAACACGTTCTTGATTTCCTTAGTCGTTACTAGGTTGTGAGCATCACACTAATTGTCAATCGAGCTCTTCTTATTTTTCTAATCCTAATCCCTTATTTGATCCAAATCAAATATTCATTCCAGTTGAACCATACCTCATTGTATTGTGTTTTTTTTAAGTTAATAACCCCCTCTATATCTAATTCAACTTCTTTAGGCTCCACTTCATCAATGATTTTAGTTGCAAACACATTGGAGCTTGTGATGAAATCCAAGATATGCTTATCATCATTAAAGACCTAGAATTTAGTAACATTGTTAGGCACCGATGGGGTGGAAGTGATCTCTACAGTGAACTTCAAGTCAACTAAAGAGAGAGGCTAAAGGGTGCTAGCTGCTTGGGCTAATGCATCAGTAGTGTGATTTTTGGAACGTGGGATCAATCGAATATTAAATGCATCTAGTCTATCTTGGAGATCCCATACTCAGTGCCTATAGTTTGCTAGTCTTCTATCATGGAAAGAGTAAAGCTTCTTGACTTTTTTTACTACTAGGTCAGAATCACCAAAGACTTGGAGCATTTTTACCTTTTTTTCTTAATGCCATTAAGAGCCCATGAACTAATGCTTCGTACTTTGCTATGTTATTGGTACAATAAAATTGAAGCCTATGAGTAGCAAAGTACATCTTACCCATGAGACTGATGAGTTTGAATCCAGCTCATGCTCCTTGCCTAGATTTGGACCCACCAGAGCACAATGTCCAAAACTTAGAGGAATCTTTCACACTACAACTAGTGGAGCACACTTCCTTTTGTTGGCAACATATTTACTTCGGTAGCCTTGGATGACCATGTGGATTCTACATGGCCTTAGTCTAGCTACTCTGTTTGGAGCTTCCCCTTTGGGGTGACTTGTCCCTTAATATGTTCAATTGATGTTTGACACAGGAAGCATTGTGTACCCTGCACCAACTCAACAGTAACACTTCCTAAAAATCCATTATGGCTCCTAGGTTGAGTTGATCTTGCATGCATTTCTACATGAATTCCTAGAATCCATCTAGAAATCCAAGATTATCATCTTCATAGGATTCTTCATCATTTTATTCAATCAGTTCCTTGGTACTCTCAAATGCATGAGTTAGGTTGGTAGGAGCATTGCATAACACAAGAAGGACCTCTTCGATCACTTCCTCCTCTGGGAATTCTTTCTTATCCTAATAAGCCATAGGATAGTAATTCCCCAATTTTGTTTATGCAAACAACACCTCATTCATATTGTTATACTCTATGATCATGAACTTCATGCAAGGATCCCAATCAATGTGGATCTGATTAGGAAAACCCTTACAAGGCAGCCACAAGTGGGAATAATTTGTTCCTACATATCCATTCAAGTCACGAGTCAAATCTCTTCCTAGTATGATGCCATATGTATTAGGAATGTCTACAACTTGAATGTCAATCACCTGTTGCACCCTTGAATCAGCAACAATCTGCATGGGTATCCTATTGATTTCTCCAACAATGTTAATTTATGTCTTATCTAATAGAGTCACCTTCTGTCGAGAGGGAGTTGACATTGGCTGAAGCTCCTAAATCAAGAAAATAGTTGTGCAAATTTTTGCCAAATATCCTAATTGTGGTCAGGAAGGGAGGAGTCTCCAGCTTCCCTTGGAATAGCCCCATTGAAACATTTTCCTGAGCTACTTCGGCCTTATCCTTATCATTGTTTTTATCCTTGTTTTGTGCTTGACTTTGCTCTTTAACAAGTTGTTTGTCTGCTTGCTGATTTGGAGGTTCATCTATTTTCTTTCCTAGGATTTCCCTTATTACAAGCTCATTTTGTGAGGTGTCAAAGGAGGTCTTTTTGGCGGGTACCTCTTGGGTTGACTTGGATGGGGTAGTCCCATTGAGCATTCTAAAGAAATCATTTCTGATTGTGAGGACTCTGAGTAATTCAAAAGCTAAAAAATTCAATTTAACTTTCTTGAATTCCTCTGCCACATATTCCCACATTTGTTCAACTTTTTCTTCAAAATATTTATAATAAGAAGATCTAGTAGGATGACTATAGGTTTGGTTCGATTTCCTATTCATGTTGAAGTACTAGGTGGGTACGTGAGGGTAGCTCAAGTTATTACTGGCGTTTGGGTCAGGTGGAGTGTTCAAGTTATTGGGAGGAGTGGAAGTTGTGAAGGGACCACCTACTTGTCTACTCCTTAAGTTGTAAGGGGTTGCCCTTTGATGGAACATTTGAACTTCATCCTCACATGGCTTTTCCTCATCTACTAGACCATTATGTACTGTATTGAAGAGCTAGGATAATGGACTCCTGTTGCTTACCTCTTTTTCTTCTTCACTCTTTGGGGTAGTGGTCTCCTTCTTGGGTACATTGCTTTCACTTCATGGGAAAGGAGTTTGATTAACCACTAGTACTAAGGAATTATAAGGTTCATATGGGACTAAGTCCCTACATCCAACACCATCGACAACATTCTAAACTTCCACTTGGAAAATTTCTGCTGTAGTTTGGAATTTTGGACAATCCAATTCGAAATGCCTATTTGTTTTGTGAATCCAACACCATCTGGATAAGGCCACCTCTGCCAAATATACTCCACTTTTTTCTTTTCGGCACTATTCATTTGATCAAGAGGTGTGGGAATTCCTTTGTTGTTCAGCCTCGTGTTCCATGTGTGATTCTATCTTTGTGAAGGTTGTCTCTCAAAGCCTTGACCTAAATTTTGACCTCTCTCATAGTTTTGTCCAAAATAGGTAACTGCATCATGGCTATCTCAATTGAGGCTAGCTTGAATGCTTCTTTAAGAAGCTTGAAGTTGGTTATTTTGGTTCCTCGGATGTTTCGTTTCAATATATAGCTTCTTCACTATTTTTTCTAGCTCAACAATTTGGTCTTTCTCCACATTACTTTGTTGTGAAGCTGAGTTCTGAAGGAAAACCGGTTGTGTTGCGGGTTGGTTCTACTGGGTAGGTGGGAATTCTGAATTTTGTAGATATGAGGGAAACTATGGCTATTGAGTGTAGGTCTTATATTGTGTGGGATGCATTTAATGAGGAATAGGAGGTGCATGATTCAATGGTTTCCATAGATGAGGCACTATTAGCAATTGTGAAACTTGATTCAACATTGGTGTCTGATGAGCCAAGGCATGGGTAAGTTCTTGCATTTGAGTTGGATGAGCAGCTATCCCTAGGGAGGGAAACAAACCCATGATATGTTTCCCCAAGTGGGTGCTTTTTATGACTACTTTCGCATATGCATCTACCAACCTAGTCGGTGGTGGGCACATTCTCCTCACCAATATAACTTCCTCACTTCGATATGTTGATTTCCCTTCGATGATGGTTATGTGTTCTCTAGGCAATCAACAACCTAGATTCAAGGGCAGAAATTAGTGGTCATGTTTAAAATCCCATCAAAGATCTAATCTCGATCATCTATCTCATATCTAACGGTTAGAATTCAAAGTGTAATGGCTAGCTACCTCATTTCACAATAAATGCAGGCAATAATGGCATGTTTGTATCTCATCTACTAGATCAAATTAGAACGGCTCCAGATTAGATTTATATGCTTCTTCCAAGCCAAATTAATTGATGAGAGGTGTCATTCATCCCTTGAAGTGTTTCAAAGGTCAATTTATTTTTCAAGGTATGTTTTTCCTGATTTTGGTCATGGATTTCATGGAGTGCCATACATGCATTCATGAACACCATCAAGTTGGAGTCTAGTTGAGGTGTCAAGGGGCTTTTATGACTAGTTGTTGCTCTATTTTGGAGGAAATTTTGATATTTGTAATCTGATCAGGGTTTTTTTTCCTATAACCCTAGTTGGAGTTAGGGTTAGGATTTTGAATTTGAATTGTAGTTATATTTCCTACACTATAAAGGCAATTTTTGTAGTTTTTGTGTGGGTTCCATTCTCTCAGAATTTTGTAATTCTTTTCCTTAGTCTATATAATGCTTTCCTTTTCTACACCTAGAAAGGAGATGTTGTAATGTCTACTCTATAATAATAATAGATGACCTGAATTATCATTGCATTGTACTTAATATTTATATTAGTTCTATCATTCTCTCCACTTTTGTACACTTTGCATTTGAATCAATATAATCAAGGATTATTTTTTATTCTCATATCACATTTGTTGATCATAAATATTTGATTTGTTAGTTTTTGTTCAAGGAGCAGAGTAATCTATTTCAATTCATATATTAATGTTATGATGATACAATAAGGATTTCAAAGAAGTTTAATAATATTGTTCTTTTTTCGGTTTCTTGTTGCAAGGTAGTAACTTATTAGAAGCTAGGGGTTAGTCTATTATAGGAGTGTTACTTCATTTCTAGACCCTATGTGGATAAGGTGTTGGTTATTTTATGCCCATAAGCCTAAGTCTAAGGTGGATCTAATTTAGAACTTAAATCAAAACCTTTTAATTTCTTGCATTTACTTTTATGCTTATTTCCATACTACTAGAAGTTATTGAAAACATAGAAGGTTTTATAGATGATTTAGCCCATCAAAGGCCTTCCACCATTGTAGTGTGATGATCTTCTTTAACATATAGGGATTGTAGAAGTAAATGGTGAATCCCCAACACCCCCATGAACAGTTGCTAGACCAAAACCACTTCCACAAGAAAGAGAATGGAAAGAAAGCTTGCTTCACAATGCAAGATTAATTAATGGTTGAATATACTTTAATAAGCTTGAATTGATTTAATTGATGCAAATGTACATGAGATTCCTTGCTTATAAAGGCAAGGTAGAGAGATAGGATTAGATAAGATCATGACAAGTGTCTTAATCCTATGACATGAGACAACTAACTACCTAGGAACCAAGCAATACTAGCTAGATAAGATAAGTTCTAGAAAATCCAACTAAGACTTCTAGAAAGAATCTTATATCCTAAGCAAACTTAACCATGTGAATATGTCCCCTAATTACCTAGTGAATGAATTATCTATGTAAAAGACATTTAGTCACACCAACACCTCCTGTTAAGTGTAACTTAGGGAGAAGATTATTATGCAAACAATGTAAAGATGAAGATGGAGATGGGTCTCAACTACTAGGCCATGTTAGGTACCCATTTACAAATGAAAATGGAAAATGAAATGAAATCAATGCAATCTCTCACAAGTAGAGAAAAGGAGAAAACCATGTGAGACAAAACTCCTCTCCAAATGAGAGAAGAACAAAACAAACAAACAAACATGATGTATGGAGGACTCAATGATACCCCCCAAGGACTACATCCATCATGTATATAAAATCAATGACCCCCCCATAAGATGGAAGAAGAGAGATAATATTTCCCCCCCACAATGTGTAATCGCCTGCAAACATGGGTAATGTCTAAAGAAAAAACAAAATCCAATGCCTACAAACAATGTTTCTTCCCTTAGGAAGAAGATACACCATGTACAACTGTAGGAATGTTTCCCATTCTAGATAGGAATTGTTAGGAAGAGGAATCCATATGTATGAATATTGTGTCTCTAAAATATACTCATGTGTTTCCAAGTTCTTGGATGAAGATGATGATGCCACAATCCAATCAGGTACATGCCTAATCACAAAAAACTATGACAAAATAGGAACCAATGGAAACTGATCTATAACAAACTCTGAAGACAAACCCTCATCAAATAGGAGAGATAGACCCTCAAATTTGTCCTCCAAATCTACAATGTGAGACTCCACAAATAATGAAGCAATTTATGTCAAATAGGAATCCCAATCAAGAAGACTATCAGATACCTATTGCAATGAATCATTGGAAGTACTCAATGACTCGTCAATAGAAGATGATTATGTGATCTCAACTAGAGAAGTAGGAGTTGCAGGAGAAGTCTTTAGATCATCAAAACGTTCAATATTCAAACTCCTCTAAGGAGTCATCATCATAGGGTATGTTGTCAACATCATCAAGTGGAATGAGGAAATATGAAGTAGGATCATCTGGGAATGGATGCTTGTGTGGATCTCCAAATATCTCCCAAACTTTGCTCCAAACTGTGTGTGGGCATGACATATCAAAGAAGACCTTATGATAGGTCTCACTGAAGATGCTTACACTAAAATTAGAACCAATCAATCCTATGATATGATCATTCTTATTAACCCAAACTGATTTCCTATATGTTGTTTCTAGTTCAAGAATGAGTCCATAAAGATGTGGAAAAATATTTAGCCACCTATAATGTGTTATGATGCCTTTTTTCCATGACTCATAATTATCCCTATTCAGAACTATTACAGATGGATGAATTGAATAACCCATTATTACAATGATCATACACTTCTCAAATGATACAATATGAGATCAGCATATACAATATGGCTGAAATGAAGTACAATGATCAAAACAACACTTTCTCAATTGCCAAAATATCCAAGTATCCTTCAGTAGACCCACTGAGAAAAAAATGAAACCACAAAATACTTGGGACAAAATCTGGAAAAAGTGCATGGATGGCTAGATGGAGCTCCTCAATACCTTTCCAACGCTGCAAGAATTGTGAAAATCAGAGATCATGGAAATAAGTTATGAGCTTAGGAGCCAAAATACATGATTTGACTTCAATCAGAAAAAACTAGTACCAAACTGCAATCTTTTTGAAAAATAACTTCACCACTGGAAAATTGAGATCTTCAGCTTTCTGATGATATTTCGTTTCAAAAAAATTTCCTCTGTTTGCAAACATTATGATCAAATGAAAAAAATAGTTATTTTAGGGCACTAGGGAGCTAATCAGGATTGTTCAAGGCGAACCAGGCTCAAATTTTCGGTGCCAAATAATATATGGTCAGCTTTTTTTAATTAAAGAAAGGTTTTAACATTTTAAAAGGACCACTATACAATTGGTATAGTCCTGTAGAGCCTAAAGTGCAGAGGAGAAGCTTACCAATCATCTCCTATTCATTGGTCATTGACCTAGGGTCTCTAAGAATAAGGAGTAACAACCCTTTAGGAGAAACTATACCATCAACTAGAAACACCAACAAATAGTAGATATGCAAACTATATGACCAAGGGAAGTTTTAAATGGTGGATAGTGCTCATGTAAGGCAGTAACTTTCACAGTCATTAAGACAAATCCATAGATCATGAACAAGAAAAGAAGAACCTAGAGGAAACCAAGACTTGATGCAATGAGGAAATCATTGTCCTATGCACAGATAAGGTTTTTTAAACTTCACACCTAATATAGTTACATAGTCACAGTCATCACCAAGGGTTTGAAGACATTTTCAAGGAAATAGAAGCAAGGATGAAAGACAATCAAAGGCAAACCAAAGATAGTCAAGTCATCAAAATAAATGAGCACATTCATCAACCAATACAAAATAAATTCAAGTCATAGTCAAATATGAAGGTAGGATGGTTATCATGCATGAATTTTGTGCATAAGATAATGACAATAAAACAATAAACTCCTTTATAATGAGAGGGAATATTTTGTAGGGTAGTGAGGATAGTCATGAACCGAAAAAAGGTTTCCATCACATGAAGGGAAATCCTTAGCATAGCACAAACCTCTTTTATACATAGCATTCAATAGTCATATGCAAATCAAGACAACCAAATGAGCAATGCAAGCAAAGTATTGTGGTGGGAAGTTAATGTTCTTATGATAGTTAAATGTAGGATAGTGAACCATAAATACTAAGTATGATAGTCCCTTTCCAGGTGATAGTCAATAGATTTAAAAATGCACAGTTATCACCATTGAGGATAATTAAGGACAATGCAAAGGGTAGTGACACAAAGACAAAGTCTTGAAGAGAAGATAATAGTCCTTGTAGAAGGAATTGGAGTTTATGACATATCAACATAGAAGTTAGGCATGAGGGCAGCTTTAGAGAAAGGATGAAATTCCCATACTTGTAATGAAGCATGAAGGCAATGTTATTTCTTATGCATATAGTGTATAGTCATGTTGTTGAATGCACAAGATAACTGAGAGGGGTGTGAATCAATTATACATTAAAACATCAAAACCCTCATTAACATTCAAATCTGCATTAATCCTTAAACCCTTAACAACCCTTAAACCCTTATCATGCATTAGTAGAATGTAAACATGAGAAATAGTAACGAAAACACATTCATACACATGATGACACCAAATTTACATAGAAAACCCAAGAAGGGAAAAACCACGATGAGGATTAGCTCACAATATAAAGTAATTGCATCATCGAATAAAATAAGCTCACTACCGGAGGGCTTACTGCCCAAAAGAAAGAAGGGCTCACTACCAAATTAGAAAGAAGAAGATAGAACATTGTTACAATGATAAATTCATCTCAGAGCAACAAAACATTTCGACCACTACACCAATACATTCTCACTCTCTGTAGAATGTAGACACCTTTTTCTCACTACTTCTAGTAGTATTAGTCATTAAATCTCATACTACACTTCACACTTGCGCACTTCACATCATAATTTTCATCACACACACTTCACTCTACCTCCTCTCATCAATTTGTCACACATATATACCATCTTCAACCTTGAAAATAATCTACAAGGTTGGCTATGCACCTCAAATATGCAAATTCAAATTAGGCTGGCACCAAAACATTCCTGTAGTGGAGAGGAATGAAGGTGGACAGCATCACACCTTAACTTGACCCTAAATCCATACATGCATGCCTCGCCACACTTCCATAAACACCGAAGCATATCCGCAATTAGTGTAAACACCCAAGTTCAACCGAACCTATGTTGAAACCATTAAATATTTAAGTACACACTTCACCAAATCCAAAGATGACTTGTGGACCACACACAACACAAACACAATTTTGAATATTCTATAAACACCTTGAAATCCAACAAATCCTTTGCAACATCATACAACTGAAGAACATACTCATTTTATACAACTAGTTAACCTTCCACACACTATAACTAATGAATCCAACCTTGCGAAGTACCAAAACAAAAACACTTCAGACTAAAGATAGATATGAGAAATGTAAGCACACCCTTAGATATGCAAGACCAAAAACCACACTATAGAGAAATGCAAAGCAAAACCATTTCTCTTAGACAACACTGGCGAACACAACTTTCTCTACACAATGATCTAGAACAAGAAAATTTGTATATAACACCTCTAAACACATTTGATCAACCTATCTGAACTACACAAGAAAATCTTCAACCGTGAAGAAATGTGGAGCAAAAAACTAAACACTAGTTTGCCATATTGAACACTCTTTACCACGTTGTTCCCTCTTTTATTTGAATTTTCTCAAAAGCACATAAAACCAAGCACCACAAACACCATCTCAACATTTGTAACACTTTCTCAGCATCTCAACCACACAAGACATTGAACATCCACAAGCATATTCTCATCAAAGCAACACTAGAGGTTGACATCAATGATGCTACTAATGACAACATAATGCAACTAATCAAATCATATCCATAGGTTGACATCAATGCAACAACAAAGATCTATTGACATCAATGATGACATAGACTTCTAAAAATCTCCCCCTTCGTCATTAATGGCAACAAATGATATGAAAAACCATCAAAAACAATAATAACTCTGATCACCAACTCATATACTACACCATAGTGCATATTGCTCCCCCTTACACAAGCATCTATACTTTCCAACACTTTCTCTTTTACAGGACTTCTCTCCTCCTTTCTTCATATGGTTTTTCAATTAAATCTCTCCCCCTTTAACATCAATGGAAAAAGAAAACACATATTTTATTTTCTTTGCTTCTCCTTTGACACCAATCACATACAGTTTCTCTCTCCCAATGGCAACACCTATAAGGAACAACTTCTCTGTAACCTTATCTTTTACTTCCTTTTCTTCTATTGCACTTTGCTTTCTTCACACCTTCTTTGCACACTCCCCTTTAGGAGTACACAACATACTACACCAACCAGCAACTACTGCACATATCCTTTGACAAAGCTAATAAAGGAAAACACCTATATACCACACAATGACAATACTTACTCCTCTTGAATACAACAACCAACAATGCCACTACCTACTCCCCCTGAGAGGTAGCCACCAACATCAATCCATAACAAGGAATAAATCTTGAAATCCACTAAACTAATGCATATCCTTATGCATATAATTGAAAGGAGGGGCATTAACCCCTAACTTCTCCTGAAGATACTCAAAAGTATCCTTAGGAAGAGCCTTAGTGAATATATCTATAACTTGATCCTTAGTAGGAACATACTCCAACTTCACCTCATTGTTTGCAACATTTTCTCTCAAAAAGTGATACTAGATTAAGATATGCTTTTTCCTTGAATGCATTATTAGATTCTTTAAAATATTGATAGAACTTGTATTGTCACATAAGATAGGAATTGGTTCATCATATAACACTCTAATATACTTCAAGGTTTGCTTCATCCACAACACCTGTGTGTAGCATGATGTTGCAACAATGTATTTTTCCTTTGTAGTAGATAATGACACTGAATCTTGCTTCTTACTTAGCCAAGACTCCAACCTGCTTCCAAGAAAGAAAGCACCGCCACTTTTACTTCTCCTATCATCCACACAACCTACCTAATCTGTATATGTATAAGCACTTAGAGAGAAATTTGTACCCTTTGGATACCATAAACCATGTTCTAGAGTGCCTTTCAAGTATCTAATTTTTTTTTTACTGCTACCACATGTGACTCTCTAGGATCTTCTTGAAATCTAGCCACAAGATAAACTTCATGCATGATATCTAGCCTAGTAGCATTCAAATATAGTAGTCCTCTAATCATTGATCTATACTTGCTCTAATCAACCTTAGGAGATTCTTCATTCTTACTTAGCTTGCAACTAGTAACCATATGAGTACATACCAGTTTAGAGTCTTTCATTCCAAACTTCTTCAATATTCCCTTGACATACTTTGGCTGTGATATAAATATTCTTTTCTCTGTCTGATTGATTTTAAGTCCAAGGAATAAATTCATCTCCCCAAACATAGAAATCTCAAACTATTCTTGCATCTCTTTTGTAAATCTCTTGCATGTATTTTCATTTCCTCCAAAGATTATATCATCAACATACCAACCACAATCAAAATTTGATCTTTCTCAACTTTAAAATAAAGATTGTTTTTTTTGGTACCTTTACTGAATCCCTGTTGTAACAAGTACCTATCTAATCTTGCATACCAAGCTCTAGGATCTTGATTGAGTCCATACATTTCATTCTTCAATCTATAGACCATATTAGGATCTTCTGACAACTAAAATCCTTCTAGTTGTTCAATGTATACCTCTTCTTCCAACTCATTGTTCAAGAATGTAGACTTCACATCCATCTAATAAAATTTGAAATCTTTGTGTTGAAAATTCCAAAAACATCCTAATAGTCTTCATCCTTGCCATCAGATCAAATGTCTCTTCAAAGTCTATTCCTTCTACTTGTGATTAGCCTTTACACACAAGCCTTGTTTTTTTCCCGGCCACTTCTCCACTCTCATTTAGTTTGTTCCAGAACACCCACTTAATTCCAATCACATTTTTGTTCACTAGTCTTGGGAAAATTTCCCAAGTCCGATTCTTCTCAATCTACATCAATTCTTCTTCCATGGTCTTGATCCAAAATTCATCTTTGCATGCCTCAATCACTGTTTTAGGTTCAACTTTTGAACCTAAACATAAATTTACTTGTTCTTCTATCATAGCAGTCTTCCTTCTTATTAATACACCTTTTATTTTGTCACCAATGATCTAATATTTAGAATGATTCTTCAGCACATACTGAGGAGTCTTAGGGATCCTTTTTGAAGCTTCTTACTCTTCAATATGTACTTCTTTTTCCTTAAATTCATCCTTTTCTTCTTCTTTGCAAGAAGACTCATCTGATACATATCCATTTGTCAACAATAAAATTTTAAGTCTTCATTCACTTTGACACTTGCACTTTCAACAATCCTTTTTAGCCTCTTATTGTAGCACTAGTAAGCCTTTCTTTTTGTAGAGTATCCAAGAAATATTCCTTCATCAAATCTTGCATCAAACTTTCCTAAGGTTTCTTCATATCTTTTGATATAGAACTTGCTTCCAAATACTCTAAAATACTTAACAATAGGATTTCTTCCATACCACAACTCATAGGGAGTCTTTGAACTGTTTGTCCTTTCTTGTGCTTTATTAAGTATGTAGACTATAGTATGAATTGCTTCTCTCTAGTAGACATCTGGTAGATTATCTTCCTTCATCATTGTCCTTGTTGCTTCTTGAACAATCCTATTCTTCCTTTCCATCACTCCATTCTATTGAGGAGTCCTAGGAGTTGATAGATGTCTATTTATTTCATGATCTTCACAAAATCTGTTGAACTCATTGGAGGTGAAATCTCCACCTCTGTCATATCTTAAACATTTTATTTTCATATCCATTTCATTTTCAACCATAGCTTTAAATTCCTTAAACTTATCTAGAGTTTCTAATTTTTCTTTGAGAAAAGTTTCCTATCGTTCTAGAGTAATCATTAGTCAATAACATGAAATACTTGTCACCTTGAAAACTTCTTGTTTTTATAGGCCCACAAATTTTTGTATGCACCAACTCCAAAGGTCCTACAATGGAATATTCTTTGACATTGAACCTTTTCCTTGTTTGTTTTCCAACTTGATATTCCTTACAAATTGCATTTATAGGCTTTGTAATCTTTAATAGATCTCTCACAGCTTGAGTAGAGCTAATTCTAACTAGGCTATCAAAATTGATGTGACAAATTTTTCTATGCCATAGCCAACATTCATTTATTTGAGTCATAAAGCACATACCATTAGTACCCTTAAGTTGATAAGCATTTCCATCTGTCTTTCTTCCTACAACAACCAGAGTTCTAGATCCTTTCCTAATCTCACAACCACCATTCTAAAATACAATATTATATCCTTTACTACACATTTATCCTACACTTAGAATATTATGTCAGAGACCCTTAACATAAAGAACATCATTTTTATTATGCTTTCCATCAAAACTGATTGAACCATTTCCACATATCTTAGTAGATGTATCATCACCAAACTTTACAATATGTCCTTCAAACTTCTCAAATTTAGTAAAATTAATTTTATCACCTGTCATGTGATTTGAGCATTTGATGTCAACAATCAAGTAGTTTTTGTCCTCTCTAGCTTGAAAATTAGTCACCATAGTTCCATTATTACCTGCTTCCAGATCAAATTCATACATCTCTTCGAGTTAGTAGAATTATTTCCAACATTTAGAGCCATGAGCAAGAATTCATCATTTTCATCATCTAGGTAATCACATTCATCATCAGATATATTGGCATCTTCTTTAACATAATAACTTCTCTTAATTGATTTACCTTTATTCTCCTTAAATCTATCATTTGAATCTTTGACTAGACATCTTGAAGCATAATGACCTAACTTTCTACAATTAAAAAAATTGAAAGGTAACTTACCTTTGTATTTCCTAATGCCCTTTTTCAATCTCCTCACAAAGTTTTCTTCTAGCTCATCAAACTCATCTGGATCAAATTCCTCATTCTTCTCTTCTTTTCCAACCTTAAAACCAATCTCTTTCTTGAATCACTTGGACCAAACACTCTCAATTCAAAAGTAGTTAAAGCACCAAACAACTAATCTCTAGAATAATGATCTAAATTCTAAACTTATTCAATAGTAGAAACCTTATGACTATAAGATTTAGGAATATTTCTTAATACCTTCTTTACCACCTCATCTTCTTCAAGTTTTCCCCCAAGGCCTCTGATGGAATTGACAACTTCATCGACTCTATACATGTAGCCTATGATATATTCATCTTCTGTCATTCTTAGGATTTCAAATTTAGTCTTTAAATTTTGCATCTTTGCTTGCATGACCTTATCATATCCTTCATAGATACTATCAAGCTCTTTCTAGATCTTACTGGTAGTTTTAAGAATCATAAATTTTACAAGTTTTGAATTAGAAAGACCACTCAAAAGAGAATACCTTGCTTTTCCATTGTTCTCATATGCCTTGATCTCATCATCAATACTTAGCCCATTTGTAGACATTGTATATCCAGTTTCAAGAGACTTCCAAATTTCAAACCCTAGAGAAATAAGGAATCCTTCCATCATAGTTTTCCAAAATGCATAATCAGATCCATCAAATAGAGGAGCCTCCTTATATAGGATCCCAGATCTACCTCAAGTGGTTAATCTTTCTTCTAAGGAACCTTGATTTGATACCAATTGTTGAATGAACAAGACAGTTGAGAGGAGGGTGAATTAGTTGTACACTAAAACATCCAAGCCCTGATTAACATTCAGATCTATATTAATCCTTAAACCCTTATTAAACCTTAATCATGCATTAGCATAAATTAAACATGAGAAATAGTAATGCAAATATATTCATACACATGAGAACACTAGATTTACGTGGAAAACCCAAGAAGGGAAAAACAATATAAAGTAATTAAAACATCGAATACAATAGGATCACTATCGAAGGGATCATTTCCATATTAGAAAGAAGAAGATAGAAGATTGTTACAATGATAAATCCACCTTAGAGAAACATAAAATTTCCACCACTACACCTCCAATACATTCACACTCTCTTTGTGGAATGTAGACACCTTCTGCTAACTACTTCCAATAGTCTTAGTCGTCAAAGCTCATACTACACTTCGCACTTTCACACTTCACATCATAATTCACATCACACACACTTCACTCTACCTCCCCTCATCAATTCATCACACATGCATACCATATTCAACCTTGAAAAGAATCTACAAGGTTGGATATGCACCTCAAATGTGCAAATTCCAATTAGTTTGACACCAATACATTCCCATGGTGGAGAGGAATGAAGGAAAACCACATCACACCTCAACTCAAACCTAAATCCTTACATGCATGCCTCGCCATGCTTCCATAAACATTGAATCATATCCATAATTAGTGTAAACACCCAAAGTTGGTCAAACTTGTGTTGACACCATTAAACATTTAAGTACATGCTTCACCAAATCCAAAGATGACTCATGGAAAACACAAAAAACTTAAACACAATATAGAATATTCCATCAACACCCTGAAATCTAATAAATCCTTCACAACATCATACACCTGAAGAACATACTCATTTTGTACAACCAATTAACCTTCCACACATTGTAACTAATGAATCCAACCTTGAAGAGAACCAAAACACAAACACTTTAGACTGAAGATAGATATGAGAAATATATGCACACCCTCAGATCCACAAGACTAGAAACCACACTATAGAGAAATGCAGAGAAAAACTATTTCTTTCAAACAACACTATTTTCACAGTTCACACATTGGTGAACACAACTTTCTCTGTACAATGATCAAGAACAAGAAACTTTATATATAACACCTCTAAACACCTTTGATCAACACATCTAAACCACAAAAGAAGATCTTCAACCATGAAAATTTTTAGAGCAAAATACTAAACACCACTTTGCCATACTGAACACTCTTTACCACATTCTTCCCTCTTTTATTCAAATTTTCTCAAAATCACTTGGAAACCAAGCCCCACAAACACCATCTCAACCACACAAGAGATTGAACATCCACAAGCATATGATCATCAAAGCAACACTGGAAGTTGAAATCAGTGATACTGCTAATGACAACATAATGCAACTAATCAAAGCATCTCCATAGGTTGACATCAATGGAACAAGAAAGATCTATTGACATCAATTACAACACAAACTTCCAACACATGTGTTGAAAAGGGTTTAGTGAAGGGGTAGTGTTAGACTTTGAAAATGGGAAGCCATAACCTTATATAAGTCATTGTCATTAAATGACTATGGTAAAGGCATTTATTTAATGTCTTTGTGATTTGTGCATAGTCAATACCTATTATGACTATGAAACCTTAGGACAATGCAATTGATGAGAGGTATGAGGCACATAAAGTAAGGGATATCAAGGCGAAAATATTCATGGAAAAGGGAAAAGTACAATAAAATTTTGCATAAAGTATGTGTGACAGTCAACTATATGAGCAAGGGGTATCTATTAAAAAACCTTATTGCAAAGATAAAAGATGAAGGAGAGTCTTAATGATTGTTCTGACAATCCAAATACATTGGTATTACAAAGGTAAATAAGGAACAATTCTATGAAAGTTAGAACTAGGAACAAATAACTTCATAACTATGGAAATGAGGAAGTTATCATAGAAGAGAGAGAGTTTTAAAGAACAAGGATAGTGATCCTAAACAGTGCAGATATCTAAATGACTGTACAAGGCCAATAAGGATTGTATTATCAAGATAGTAAGTGCAAGTAATGACCATCAAAACTTGTGTTGTATGAAGGTAAGTCAACATATCCAAACCCTAGCTAAAACCTAGGTTAAGGTTTTAAAATAACAATCATGTTGAAGGAAGCTACAAGTCAAGTGCAATGGTGATGTTGATAAGGGAAGTTACAAAAACATGCCTCATTTAATGGTCTAAAGCTTCTCCTACACCATCCTAAGGGTTTTAGTCTTCTTCAAATTAAAAAATTTCATGCCTATCATGCAAAAGATATTCATGAGATAATGGCAAGTTGACTAGCTTAAACATTTAGTTTAGAGGCAATTTCAGTCAATTTAGGCCTACATAAGAAGCCCACATGATTAGAACTAGAGTTGAGAGGAGTTTGTGGCCAAAAGCATGAATTTTAGAGCAGTTTCAAGACCTAAAATAAAGGTTTTTTTTCCTTGTACGCCTAGAAAGTTGAAAACTTCATGTAAAGTGTTTAAGGATAGCTTTTCAATCAATTTTCATGCTTTTTTCAAAAGATCAATTCAAGTTCAATTGGGGGCACACTTTAAGGAGCATGCAAAGGTCAAGAGGTCAACAACTCAATTTAACTCTTCTTCACAAAATATTTGCATGATTCACAACCAGTTTAGAGGAGTTCCACATTCATTCAAACTCAACATCTTCCACGAGGTTCATCTTCAGTTATTTGGAGGAGGTTTTCTATAAAGAAAAGCATTCAACTTTGTTTAGAGTCAGTTCTTTCATGCTTCTTTTTGGCTTATGCAAAAGAAAATATTGTAACTGAATTTGAGAGAGTTTCAATATAGAGCAGCAAGTTTTATGTATTTTCAATACTTTTCAAAGACTTGTAAAAGCAAAACTCCTTTTTATCAATAAAAAGCATCATTTTTCCTTCTCAAATTTATTGTGTTGAATGATATTATGAATTATTTGATTTAGTTTTTGTGATTTCAATACTGAATCCTTGAATAAGGTCTCATTTAAAATCTGTTGGAAAATGTGCCTCAATCTTACTGGCATGTAAACTCCTGAAAGAGAAAAGTTGGTGAGACCATCTAGAAGTCTTACCGACTAGCAATTGTGTTCTAATCATTTGAAATACTTAGGTCACCAAGACGTTTCTATCTTTCCGATGGGAATCATCGGCAAGACATGTCGATAGCTATGAAAGATCTAACTCTTTCCGCCTGAGGAGATATCTTGCCGATGGTTTGGTTTCTATTGGATATCGAGAGACTCTTGGTGACAAGTGGCATTGGGGAGAGATGTGAACTTTTGGAATGACTCATTCCAACAAGATATGTCTCGCTGACAATTATACACTCGAAGTCATCGGGGTGACATGAAGGCTCGATAAGAGTCTAAGCGATGGTTGTGGTCTCATCGAAAGGTTTGCACTTGGTATGATCTCCTGCCGATGGCTATGGTCTCACCGATGGGAATATAACTTCGGTATGAACTCCTGCCAATGGTTTTTCTCTCGTCAACAGGCTGGTGCATTCGATATGATCTCTTGGTGATAGCGTTGCTCTCTTCGATTATTTTGTGCTTGGTATGATGTCTCGCTGATAACAATGGTCTCGTCGATAGAGCTACATGAGTTGAAAATTGCTGTGAAGTCTTAGTGATATTGTTTGTCTTTCCGACGGGTATGTTTTCAATATGAGCTCTTGCCGATAGCACTTGTCTCGCCGATAGATCTGCACAAGATGGATTTTTGTTCGGTATTACCTCTCACCAATAGCGATGGTTTGGCCAATGGTTCTGCAGTGGATATCGATATGATGTCTTAGCAATAGAGTGAATCTGAGCGACAGTTTTGAACTCGATATGACTCTTGCCAATGGTGGTTACTTTGGCCGATAATGACAATCGGGCATTGTGGCATTAGGGAGACACGGCCTAGTGTCTCACCGACATGCGATACTGTTTGAACGCCTTGACTGAATGTCTATCCTACATGGTTTGTTTTCAACCAATCAGAGAAGCAGAATGTGAACCGCTAGCAATGGGACTGTTGCGGTTGTTCCTATGAGGAAGATCAACAGACCATGAATGACATGGATATACTATGTAATCGAAGATGATGATCAGTTCGGTGAACATTTCGATATGTGATCAATGTGTATGAATTCAATTCAGAGAGCATTGTAACTGGGATATTTTGTACAAGGTTGATCAAGGAAATGTTGTTGCTATAAATTGACATCAGAAAGTTAAGTATGAACTCTGTATGTAATTTTCTTTACTGTAATACAAAGAGGATTTTCTTGGTGTGGTGGGTTTTTCTCCCATAAGGGTTTTCCCACATAAATCTGGTGTTCAAATTGTGTATGTTCATTTCTCTATTTTGTCAATCCTTTCACGTGTATCTTATTTGGATTGTAATTAAAATTTTAAAGTCACCTCTACATTCTTCCCTGAGGTTTTGATGTTAAGAGAGTTTGTTTCGCACCTAAGCTTTCCTTACAAGTGGTATCAAAGCTTGGCCAGTTGTGTTATCCTTGTGGGTAGGTTGGGTTTTTTATGTCAATTCTATTTCAGTGGGAGTCTTGTAGAAGTCTGGTAATTTGAATTACAAATTAAGATGGCAAGCATGTGAGGAAAGATTGAAATTGAGAAATTCAATGGCAATAATTTTGAGTTGTGGAAAATCAAAATGGAAGATATGTTGGTTGATCATGATTTGTGGCTTCTTGTGTCTGGAACGAAGCCTACAGGAATGAAGCAAGAGGATTGGGACCTTGCAGATAGAAAATCAAAGGGGCTGAAAAGGCTCTGTTTGGCAGACTCTATTCTTCCTAATGTTCATGAAGAAAAGACTGCATCTTCTTTGTGGAAAATATTGGGAGCTATTTATCAGGGCAAGTCCTTGGTGAATAAGTTGTTCTTAAGGAAGAAGTTGTATTCTTTGAAAATGCAAGGAGCATCTATTGCTGATCATTTGAATGCTTTCAGCATGTTGATTTCCCAGTTAGCATATGTGGGTGTTAAGATTGATGAAGAAGATCGTTGTATGCTACTGTTGTGTTCTTTGCCAGATTCTTGCTATCACTTGGTGATGGCTATTGGGAGTACGACATCCACTTTTAAGATGGAAGATTTTGTTGCTTCTTTGTTATCAGAAGAGATGAGAAGGAAATATTTTGAGATGGTGAAGGAGGCTCTTGCTGTTAGAGGCAAATCAAAAGAAAAAGGCAAGAAGAAGGACAAGAAGTCCAAATCCAAATCAGAGGGGAGATCAAAGTCTCTTGGAAAGAAGTCCAAGGTGAAGTGCTGGAATTATGGGAAACCTGGTCATGTCTGAAAGGATTTTAAAGAGGAGAAAAAGAAGAAGAAGAAGAAGAATTCTGACAATGATTCTTCTCAGAGTGATGCAGATGCCTTCATTGCAGCCTTGGCAACTAAGGCATCAAATCATGTCTGGTTGATTGATTCTGGAGCATCTTTCCACATGACATCTCATAGAGACTAGTTCACTAAGTATGAAAAATATGATGGTGGAAGGGTGTATTTGGCAAGCGATTCATCGCTGGAAATTGTTGGTCGTGGAAGAGTCAGAATTCAGTTCCCTGATGGAAGAGTGAAGGGAATCAATGATGTAATGCATATACCAGGTCTTGCTCAAAATTTACTCTCTGTTAGTAAGTTGAACGGTGTTGGAGTACAATTCTCATTCTCTGGTAATGGATGGAAGATGACTAGAGGCTCAATGGTGCTAGCAAGGGGTGCTTGTATTGGTACCTTGTATAAGCTAGATGCACATGCTATGCAATGCAATAGTGTCTCTGCAAAGTCACAAAAGGCTACTCATGGAGAAAAGGAGGTAAAAGTTCCTAATAGTGCAAACTCTATGGAAGTTAAACTTCCAGCAGAAAAGACTATGCTCAGGCATCATAGGCTAGGACACATTGGTGAAAAAGGTTTAAAAACCTTGAAGAATAAAAACCTAGTTGAAGGGTTTGATGATTGTAACCTTGAATTCGAATTTTGTGAACATTGTATATATGGTAAACAACACTATGTTTCATTTTACTCTAGTCCTCACAAATCTTCTGATTTACTTGATTACATACATTCCAATGTTTTTGGTCTAGTAAATGTTCCTTCTTTATCTAAATCAAGATATTATGTATCGTTCATAGATGATTATTCAAGAAGGGCATTTGTTTATTTTTTGAAAAGTAAAACAATAGTGTTTAGTCATTTTAAGGAATTTAAAAACCTTGTGGAAAATCAGACTAGAAGGAAAATAAAATGTTTAAGGACTGACAATGGTGGTGAGTTTTGTTATGATGACTTCGAGAGGTATTGTAAAGATCATGGGATTAAAAGACATAAAACTACACCTTACACTCCATAGCAAAATGGAGTTGTAGAAAGGTTCAACAGGACAGTGATGGAAAGAGCATGAAGTATGCTAAGCAGTGCTGGCTTGGAGGAGAAGTTATGGGATGAGGCAGTTGCAATAGCATGTTACTTGATAAACTGTTCTCCTAATTCCGCTCTTGTTGAGAAAACACCTTTGGAAGCATCATCTGGGAAGAAGCCCTCTCTAAGACATATTCGTGTATTTGGTTGTGAGGCATATGCATATGTGTCGAATGAGAAAATATCTAAATTGGAAAACAAGGTTGTTAAATATATTTTTATTGGTTATAGTGTTGGCATAAAAGGATACAAGCTTTGGAATCCTGATACGGAGAAGGTTCTATACAGCAGAAGTGTTATCTATCGTGAGTCGAAGCCTTCTACCTTGGATCTGCAATCAGAGACAAAGTCAAAAAATAAAAAGGATGTAGTTGAAATTCCTCCGACACCAGATAAAGAGGAATTGAAAATTCAAAATGTACCTAAAACTGAGGAGAGCTCAAGTAGTTCTGAGAATTCTGAAGAAGAAGAACAACCTCAGCCTCAACCTATGAGGAGGTCAACACGTGAAAGAAAGCAACCTGATAGGTATGGGTTTTCTATGTTAGATTCTACTTGTGCCTATGCTTTAATTTCTAGCACTGATGAGCCTAGGACTGTGAAAGAGGCATTTAGAATGTCTGACTCAAACTCTTGGTTAGAAGTCATGAATGAAGAAATGGCATCATTAGAAAAGAATGATACTTGGAGTTTGGTGCCCTTGCCTGAAGGCAGAAAAGTTGTTGGCTGTAAATGGGTATTCAAAAAGAAAATAGGTTTGCATGGCAGTGTGGAAAAGTATATGGCGAGGTTGGTTGCAAAGGGTTATTCCCAGGTAGAGGGAATTGATTATGGAGAAATTTTTCTCCTGAGCTGCTAAAATCTATCAGATTTCTTTTGTCACTTGTAGCAATATGACTTAGAGGTTGAACAGATGGATGTGAAGACAACATTTCTCCATGGCAACCTTGAAGAAGAGATTTATATGTCCCAGCCGAGCACTTTGTGGAAAAAGGTAAAGAACAACTAGTTTGCAAGTTGAAAAAATATTTGTATGGATTAAAACAGTCTCCTAGGATGTGGTACCATAAATTTGACACTTTTGTTTTGTCATTGGGATTTGTAAGATCAAAATCTGATCATTGTGTGTACTACAAAGCTGAAAATGATCGTGTTCTTATTATTGCTCTCTATGTTGATGATATGTTGTTCATAGGCAATAGTAAGTTAATGATTTCTGATCTTAAGTCTCAGTTGTCTGCAAAGTTTGAAATGAAAGATCTTGGTGCAGCCAGGTACATTCTTGGAATGGAAATAACTAGGGACAGGAAGAATAGAAAACTTTGGCTCAGTCAGAGTAAGTATATAAATGCTATTCTAGAGAGATTTTGTATGACTAACTGCAAGCAACTAGTTGTTTCAGTTTTGTACGGAATGAAGCTATCTATTGAAGATTGTCCAAAATATCCTACTGAGACAGAGGACATGACTAGAGTGTCTTATGCTAGTGCAATTGGCAGTTTAATGTATGCAATGGTCTGTACAAGGCTAGACATTGCCCAAGCAGTGGGAGTACTTAGTTGTTTTATGGAAAATCCTGGAAGGACACATTGGGATGTTGTGAAAAGAGTGTTTACATATCTGAAGGGAACTTCAGAATATGCTTTGTGTTACCATGGGAATTTGGTTGAATTACAGAGGACTCTTAGCATTCGAGTCTATGTGGATTTTGATGGGCAGGGGACATTGACAGTAGAAGATCCACCAATGGATATATTTTCATGATGAATGGTGGTGCTGTTAGTTGGATGAGCAAGAGGTAGGCTATAGTCGCTTTGTCCACTATAAAGGCAGAATACATGGCAGCAACACACACCTGTAAAGAAGCAATCTGGTTAAAACATTTGTGTTCTAACATTGGGTTTAATGTAGGGATAATAACAACTTACTGTGACAGTCAGAGTACTATTTGGTTGGCAAAAAATCCTACTTTACATGCCAGGACAAAACATATTGATGTGCAATATCATTTTGTACAAGATATGGTGGATGGAAAGGTCTCTTTAGAAAAAGTGGATACTTTGGAAAATGTTGCAGATGCATTGACAAAACCAGTGAGCATAGACAAGTTCAGGTGGTGTTCCAGTTCAATGGTTCTCAGTGCCCATGAATTTCAATAGTTTTGTTATGCTCTAGAGGTGTCAGTAAGATCTTCATCAAGTGGGAGATTGTTGGAAAATGTGCCTCAATCTTATTGGCATGTAAACTCCTGAAAGAGAAAAGTCGGTGAGACCCTCTGGAAGTCTTATCGACTAGCAGTTGTGTTCTAATCATTTGAAATGCTCAGGTCGTTGAGATGTTGTTTCTGTCTTGCCGACATGAGTCATCGGCAAGACATGTCGATCGCTATGAAAGATCTAACTCTTTCTTCCTGAGGAGATCTCTTGTCGACGGTTTGGTTTCTATTAGATATCGGGGAGACTCTTGGCGATGAGTGGCATTAGGGAGAGATGTGAACTTTCAGAATGACTCATTCTGACAAGATATGTCTCGCCAACAATTATACACTCCAATTCATCAAGGTGACATGAAGGCTTGATAAGAGTCTAAGCGATGGTTGTGGCCTCGCCGAAAGGTTTGCACTCGGTATGATCTCATGCCAATGGTTGTGGTCTCGCCGATGGGAATATAATTTCGGTATGAACTCCTACCGATGGTGTTTCTCTCACCAATAGGCAAGTGCATTCGATATGATCTCTTGGCGATAGTGTTGCTCTCTCTGACTATTCTATGCTCGGTATGATGTCTCGCCAATAGAGCTACATGAGTTGAACATCGGTGTGAAGTCTTAGCGATATTGTTTGTCTCGTCGACGGGTATGTTTTCGATATGAGCTCTTGTCGATAGCACTTTTCTCACCGATAGATCTGCACAAGATGGATTTGTGTTTGGTATGACCTCTCACTGATAGTGATGGTCTGGCCGATGGTTCTACAATGGATATCGATATGATGTCTTAGCAATAGAGTGAATCTAAGTGACAGTTTTGAACTCAATATGACTTGACGATGGTGGTAACTCTAGTCGATAACAATAATCAAACATTGTGGCATCGGGGAGACAGTCTAGTGTCTCACCGACATGCGATATTGTTTGAATGCCTTAACCGAATGTCTATCCTACATGGTTTGTTTTCGACCAATCAGAGAAGTGGAATGTGAACTGCTAGTAGTTGGACTGTTGCGGCCGTTCCTATGAGGAAGATCAACAGACCATGAACAACATGGATATACTCTGTAATCGAAGATGATGATCAGTTTAGTGAACAATTCGATGTGTGATCAGTGTGTATGAATTCAATTCAGAGAGCATTGTAACTGGGATGTTTTGTACAAGGTTGATCAAGGAAATGTTGTTGTAAATTGACATCAGAAAGTTAAGTTTGAACTCTGTATGTAATTTTCTTTACTGTAATACAAAGAGGCTTTTCTTGGTGTGGTGAGTTTTTCTCCCGTAAGGGTTTTCCCATGTAAATCTGGTGTTCAAATTGTGTATGTTCATTTCTCTATTATGTTAATCCTTTCAAGTGTATCTTAATTGGACTGTAATTGAAAATTTAAAGTCACCTCTGCATTCCTCCCTGAGGTTTTGACGTTAGGAGATTTTCTTCCACACCTAAGCTTTCCTTACAAAATCATCTTTATGCAAGAATATGAAAACTTATATAGGTCATATGCTGAGTTAACTATTTATAGATTTTTTAGTTGTGAAAACACATAGTTTTCCTTTAACAAAACTTGAAACATCACCTTCCTTTGAAACACTTTTGTATGATCTTGTCAAAAGAATTGAGTTGTGCATTTAATAGAGAATTTTTTTATAGAAATTGTGAGTTAAAATAGCAAGTACGAAGTCCTTTAATCATTGGTACATCACCTCCTAGGTTCATTTCATCTTAGTTTTAGTTATTCTATCATTTTTACTACCAAATCAACAAGCATTTAGGAGGTCCATTAAGGGATACAACCCTCTCTAGAGGTTCATCTTCACCAAAGGAAACCCACAACTTGAAGATGATCCCATGTTTCAAAGGATAGCTAATTTTTACACTTGATTAGGGTGCAATCTTTGTGACAACAATTTTTGGCACACCTAGTGGGATGCTAAAACTCATTTGAATCAATAATTACTTAGTTTTCACTACTATCCTAGTATATACGAATTTTTTTTTGGCATTTTAAGGTTATAAATATATACCTGGTGACTTTAATCTTTGATTTTGAAGTAGATATAGTGCGAACAAAACATGAGAAGAGTGAAAACAAGAGGAAGTTCAACTCCTTTTGAGTATTTGTAGCTATCACCATCGAGAAGAAAAGGGAGAGCAACAAGAAAGAGTCTTAGCCCACTAGCTAGATCACATTTTACACCTCCAAATTATAGTCCTAAAAAATTATATCCCAAGAAGTCCAGTACCAAACACACAAGTACGAGTAAATCCAATGGCCACGTAGTTTTCTTTTACACCATTTAATAGGGGCAACCCATCAAATATTGCTCAACATGATGATATACATATAGAAGCTCTTAGAAGCTTACCTTTTTTCATAGGAGAAGATCAAACTTTTTCTATTGTGCATATCGAAGATGTGTCTACACTATGTTAAGGCCCTCAACTCAACATGCATTTTTGTATTTCCTTAAAGCCCTTAATAGTGATATATTTGTGATGATCTAGTCAATGGGTGTAACTACACTTCCTAATGCATATGGCATCATCATTAGGGTAGAAAATAGCCTCATATAAGCTAGTAAAATAGCCACAAGGCCTCCAATACCTATTTTTCTTGAGGTGCGGCCACCTATACCATTACTATACCCCCAATAGTTGTTGTACATGTTATACCAGCAATGAGTTATTCAAATTTTACCTAAGAAAAGGTTGTTCCAAATCAATCCAATGAATTGTAGGAGATAAAAAGCTTATTACAAACCTTTTAACGAATTAGTAAACATAAAGAAGTAGAAAAATAAAAAAAATAGATCTTACCAAATTAATCGGTCTAATAGGCCTCGTTATCAAGTTGGTCCTCAAGGTCAAAGAATGAATTTTAATGCAAGGCCTTATCAACCTTACAATGTGTACATTTTCAACACTTCTAGAGAGCTTGTACCAGTACAAAATAACATGGCACATGACTATGAGTGATTTTTTCCATGCAACCAACCTCGTAACCAAGCCAAATGTCCTAATGGAGTGATCAATTAGGCCCTCATAGTATAGAATAATACTATTGTATCACAAGATACAACACAAGAAACTCATGAACAATAGGGTTCTAATAATAATCAAGGCAACCAAGATGTTACTCTATTGAATTGGCATGGTGAGAAGTTTTATGGGGTGAACCATCCAAATATACAAAATCAGTCATCTCACTCTATTGCAACCAATATAAGGGAAAAAAGAGGGTCGTTAACATAGGAAAAAAATCTTACAAAGGTCAAAATTAGGCTCCTACAGGTCATCAAAGCACTATTGGTCCATCACATACACCAAATGTGCAAATACTACCAAGAGGGTTGTTGAGATTATGGATGCACAGGGTCCCTGAAGCTACAGTCTTCAATGGAGGACCTTTGAGCTAGGAAAGATGATCAACCACACAAAAAGTGTTGCAACTAGGCATGCACAATGGAGATTCTATATTGATGATATGATTGATATTGGATTGATTAAAAATGTAAAAGTTGCTTGATTATATAAGCAAGAGAGAAAACCTAAGATGCAAGAGATGTTTCCATGTGTCATGATCTAACAACATGTGACAACATGTGAGCCCTATCTAGGAAATTATTAAATGTTGAGATAAGTTCTAGAAGGACAACTCATCTTCTAGAAGGAATCTTATCCCTACAAACATGGAAGGGAATATTATCCCATTTATTTATTAAAATGCAACCTAGGACTAATTTAAATATGACCTAAGTTAACTTATGCTAGTGTAATAATTAATTAATTACACTCACACCCCCCCATAAGTGCAACTTAGGGAGGAAAATGCAATGATTATGCAAGATGATCAATGATGGGTCTTGGCTACGGGGCCATGTTAGGTACCCATGTACATGAAAAGATGCATAAAATTTCCCACAACCGGAGAAAAAGGGGAAAACCCAGTGGGAAAAAAAACCCCTCTCTAAAAAGGAGATGAAAAAAAAAGAATGTGAGAATGGGAAGGATGGAGGACTCCCAAATACCCCCCAAGTACACCATCTGTCACATGGATACAATACAAAAGCCTCCCCATAGGGAGGAAATAGAGAGACTATATAGCCCCCCCAAAAGATGTGATCACCTGCACAAATGTTAAGTGTCTGAAGACAAAACAAGATCCAATGTCGACAAACAACTTGTCTCCCTTTCGGAAGAAACAAAACCAATGACAAGTGTAGAGATGCTTCCCATTTTGGGTAGGAATTGAAGGAAGGAAGGATGTATGTTGATGATGATGATGGTGTCTCTAAACTCTACTCAAATGTCTCCTTGCCTGAAGATGAAGATGCCACAATCAATGAAGAGGGTGACAAACCAAGACAATGCAAAAACTGATGTTGAACAATATCCAAAGACGGTGTGATGGATATGATGGAGACTTGATTTCCCCCCTAAATGAAGTGTCCTCAAAACCACTAAAAGAAGTATGAAGCAAATCCAATGGTAGATGCTGAAGAAACCTCAAATCCTGAAATGGAATGATAGGAAAGAAGTCTCAGATAAGAAATATTTGAATAGAGGATTGATATCCCCTCAATAATGTCCTCCAAACCTATAGAGGTAGCCAAGTCAGTGATACCTAAAACGAAGCCATCCTATGATGTCAAGTCTGGAAAATTGAAGGTGTCCTAATGAATGATGATAGTGGAAGCCTCAATCAATGAATCTGGACAAGGAATCACTGAATGTGAAGGGATACCAATAGTCTATGATGGAGAAGAAGCACCTAAAGGAACCTTGTCAACCTCTTCAAAAAATTCAAGGTAATCAACTTCCTACATAACAATATCATCATGGGGTACTTGATTTGAAGAATGAAATTATGAATCATGACCATCAGGGAATGGTGAAGTATCTTGATCTCCATATATGTCCCAAACCTTAGCCCAAAGGATGTGAGGACAATCACAATTATCAATAGAACTCAAAACATCACAATCAACTTGCATAGCAATGATCTCCATGACAGTGTATCTACTGCAACTCTAAGAAATTCATGAATACCTTCACTCACATGAGGAACTATACCATACAGATGAGGCAATAGATCAAGTCATCGAAGATGGTGGTTGATCCCATCTCGCCATTGTTTATAGTTACCCTTATGCAACATAACCAAAGGAGGAGTATATGCAAGCCCCATTATGAATAATCTCCAAAAAATACAAAGACAAATGACCTTCAACAGCAAATAGAAGCTTCCAAAGATGATGTGCAACTGAAGTGATGCTACCCGGATCAAAAATTATTTTCCCAAGCTTCAGAATAACCAGGTTATTGATCAAATGCACCAAATTGAAAAAAATCTCATGCAAGAGTACCTAGAGCTGAAACTGATCAAGGAGTCTAGACTGATGAAAAAATATCTGAATCACCTTCTGGATGCCGCTAGAATCACTGAAATCCAACGATCTGATGAGAAGATATGAGCCTTCGAGTCCAAATTAGGGATTTGACTTTAGTTGACTATAGATTTTTCTACGAGAATAATTTCATAGGAAAAATTGCACCACTAGAAAGTAGACGAAAATACCTTTCTGACAGTATCTCATTTGCTAATTTTTGACACCGTGGGTGAAAGTTATGATAAAACGAAAAAAAGGCCTATATTAGGCAACCTGTAGGCTAATGAGGGTCAAAAATTAAGCCCCTCCAGCCACTAGCACCTGGTCTCCAATATGACCACGGCAGAAAATGTGGCAAAAAAATAGGGTGCCACCAGAAGTGGTGGCGGGTTTCTAGAACTTGGTGACACGGCTGGTGGAGCAAAGCCTTAAGTCACCGGCGGTGACAAACAACTCGTAGTCGGTGGTGTTGGTTGGAGAATAGGGCATCGGCGAGGGGAGTAAACACACCAGTGGGAGCCGGGAAAGGAGAACACGACAGACTCCAATGTCCGAAAATGGGGAGAATAGGCCATGGCAGATACTGTTGATATCGAAATTGATGGCGGGAACAACAAACAACAAGCCAGTGAACGTCAGTTGAGGGTATGGGCCAGTCAAGTGGGCCAGCCAATAAGACCTGGGCCGACAGAGATTAAAAATCCTACAGAATTGAAAAAAGCAGGTAACAAAACTTGTATTGATTTTTAATATTTCCTAATGGCAATTAAAAATCAAAAGATATTTAATATATATCGACCATTAAAAAATATATATATTTCTACAGAAATTTTTAAAAAAACTTTATAATGCCGATGGATACCAATGGTAAATATATTTGATGTCGATGATTTAAAAAATCAAACCACATAGTATGTTGACCGATGATTTAATAATAACCCCGCAAATTTTAACAAATCAAATCTGCTAATGTCGACCAATGAATAAAATGGTTGTCGCTCAAAAATATTTTTTCTGCAACTATATCAAAATCCCAAAATATATTTTTTTTGCCAAAATGATAGAAATAAGCCCTAATTTTTTTGAAAAAAAGTGCTTGCTACTAAAAAAAACTCCTCAGAGGACAACTAACCAGGATGATTTTTTGCTGCAAATTGTACGGATAGTACGATTGATTTTGTAAACCCTAAAAATACCTTTGATGGTTCCCGGGTTGATATATCCGATTTTGATGAATGGGAAAGTGATCCTAGGGTTTTGAGGCCTTCTGAAGACAATGGCAAGCTCAGATATGACTCAATCTACTTCAGAAATCAGCTGGTCCCTGAGTGGAATCAAGTAGCCTTCAATGGAAACCTTCAGGCCTGTAAAGAATCTCGCACACCAAATTTATTGATTGAGGGTTGACGTTCACTAGACAAGCTCTGATACCATGTTAAGATTATGGATGCACAAGGTCCTTGAAGCTGTAGTCTTCAATGGAGGACCTTTGAGCCAGGAAAGATGATCAACCACACAAAAAATGTTGCAACTAGGCATGCACAATGGAGATTCTATATTGATGATATGATTGATATTGGATTGATTACAAATGTACAAGTTTCCTGATTATATAGGCAAGAGAGAAGACCTAAGATGCAAGAGATGTTGTCATGTTTCATGATCTAACAACATGTGACAACATGTGAACCCTATCTAGGAAATTATTAAATGTTGAGATAAGTTCTAGAAGGACAACTCATCTTCTAGAAGGAACCTTATCCCTACAAACATGGAAGGGAATATTATCCCATTTATTTATTAAATTGCAACCTGGGACTAATTTAAATATGACCTAATTTAACTTATGCTAGTGTAATAATTAATTAATTACACTAACAAGGGAAACCTAGAGTGAGAAAAGAGTAGCCTAAAAGTCAACCACAACCATTGCAAGCATAAGGAGAATTTGTTGTTCCAAAAGGACATCCAAAGGTTAGTACAATTCCATTTAATATTTTGGATCATATGAAAAAAGAAAATGTTAGTATGTCAATGTTGTTAGAGTAATCATGCATTAGCTAATAATTAATTAATCTTTAATTAATTATTATTCTAATTTATTCTTATGCAATTAAGCTAAACTTAGGAGTGATTTACTATGTTAACTAGAGATTTATTATTATATCATTATGTCTCATTGCATGAGATGTTGACACTTTTCATGATCAAATCCCTTTAACATATAGGGTTGCTCCATATAGCACTCAACCCTCATTGTATTATCATGCCTTTGATAAAACTCTCAACCTTTGAGGACTTGTGGTTTCCTTGAAGATTCTTGAGGTTCATGTTGTAGCTTTCTCTTGTTGAGGAATATTGCATAACTTTGTTTGTAGATATCTTGCATGGAATGTGTCTTTGTTCATTGTTTGATCCTTTGGCTCATGTTTTTCACAATTCTAACATGGTATCAGAGCATGTATTCAGTGAACCCCGTCTCGATTTATGATTATTTTTCTTCAACAAGGGTTACAAGCTTTAGATCTGGAATACTCTTTTTTCTTTTTTAGTGCATTTGGAACCAAAATAGAGTCTTCCATTGAGTTTAGAGTTGTCAAAAAAGTTAGTTTTTCCTTTCATTTGGCCTGATTTGAATTCCTAGGGTCACATATGTAAAGGTTGGAAGCATTTTTTTTCCAGATACAGAGGGTAGCTGCAATTTCAAAGTATTTTGGACCAAAAAGAACTTCACGATAGCATTTAGGAGGTTGATTCGACAAATTTTGACTATAAATTTGTCATATTTCACCATTGGGTGTTTTTGAGGCAAAAAAAAATTGGTGCAAGAGTCATTCAACCTAGTATGGTGATTCTTTTTTAAAAAATAGTTTTTAAAAAGTTGTTTATTTTTTTAATTTAAAAAAATCACAATTTTTTTTAAGGCTTTAAAAATCCTGTAGAAGAGTACAAAGTACCTTTTCCGCAGTTGTGGGTCGCCTGCAAAGCTGGGCCACATGGGCCCCCGATAGGACCCCCATTTCAGTGGTACGGTCGGATGGGCAGGGGCTCCCAAGTCCCCTCATTGGCCTTAAGGGAGCAATATTTTTCTTTTGGCCATAACTTGAGCATATGATATCAAAATTGGGCGAACAAAGATATTATCAAAAATCTAGTTTTGTCAACTTTCTAGTGTTGTGGGTCTCATCATCATTTTTTACTTCTAGTGCATTTGATAGCTTGTTGAAGTTAGAGGTGTTGTTTTCAATATCGAACTCATAACTTTTGAAATTTTACTCCATTTTTTGCGATTCTAGCGACATTACGATGGTCTTTTAGAGCTCTTCACAACCATCTATGCACTTTTTCCAAATTTCTCTCCAGGTACATTTTATTCAATTTTTTGTGTTAGCACATTTTGGTGAACTGCTTGGACATGTTAGCTCTTGGAAACTTGTTGTTTACATGGGATGACTCATTTTTTGTTGTTCTTTATATATTTTTTAGTATTCTATCCTATTTGGGCATTGTAGACATCTTTTTCATGCACATGCTCTTTTGTAGATGCATTGAGATAAAAGTGCCATTATGGTGAATATTTTTTGAAGATTTTGCACAGCCTGTTGTGCATTTTATACTTGCACTATGTTATAAAGTGTCATGTGGGGTTGATGTTTTCCTTTGATTTTTCATCACACCTTTGTCAAGTGAGTGTCCCTTCCATGAAAATAGTGAATCCTACTTATTCTTGCCTCATGTGTGTATGTCTTAGTTTGCACACCCTATTGGAAATAGGGAGCCTTGCAACATGAGCATGAAGTATGGATGGTTTATGTTGGTTGTTTTTGTGTTGTCATTGATGTCAACATGGTGACAACTATATGAGAAGATTACTTGACTTACCAGAAGGTATTCTCTATCGGTAATGTTCTTTTGTCATGAGCCAATGCATTGGTATTTGAGTCCATAATTCACCACATGAATAGATATAACTCTAATCTCTTAACCATGTTATCATGTCTCATTTAGATAGATATACCTTGGATCTTGAGAATTTTTTGGTTGTGAGAAGAAATTTATCTATGATAGAGTTTAATTATGCATTCTACTGTTGTTCCTTGTTTAGCATATCAGTGTGGGAGACTTCGTATTTTCTTAAGAAGAACATTTTAATATTGCAGTTTTAATGGTGGACTCTTTGATGACGGTATGATGAGAATTTGATGTGGTCTCAAATCTAGAAGGTGTTTTCTTTGAGGATTGTATGTTGGTTTGGAGATTCTATAAATTATGTTCTAGTCTTGGCCGACCTAACGTGTGCAATTCACTATGAAGACTAGTTATGTTTTATGGATGTCATCCAACTTGGTATAATGCACTACATGGATAAAATGTTTTAAATCATATATGGTGTTGAAAAAGGGTGTTTTTATTATTTTTTCTTCATCTAATTAGGCCGACCTAATTGATGATTAAGATATACTTGTATATATAATATTCCTTGAAGAGAGAAAGTGTGTGAAGGGAGTGGGAGTGCGAGTGTGGAAGAAAGGTGAAAGAGGATATGAGCCTAAATGTTTTATCAATTAGGGATCAGAGAAGATTTTTTGAGTATTGTTTGAGGAAGTACTTCATATTTTGAGCTTCATTGTAATTGAACCCTACACAGTGAAGGTGTATTCTATGAGTTCATATTTTTGGCAATGAGCCACAATCTTTGTATCTTGGTGGTTAGCCATCTTTTGTATTCAAGCAATGATCCTTTTTCAAGGAAAACAGTGAGTCCTAATAGTGAGCCCTATGATATCTTATATCTGGATATAATATATTGTGAGTTAACCCTCATTGTGGTTTTTCCCTTTTTGGGTTTTCCACATAAAAATTATGGTGATCATGTGTGTTGTTGCATTGATTTGTTTCTATGTTCTCTCTTGCTAATTTAGTTAAGATTGTGATAATGGTTAGATGGATTTTATGTGAATGGTTTTATGGAATACTAATTCACCCCCCCTCTCAGTATTCTAGATGTTCAACATTTAGTATTGGAGCTTGTTTCCTCGGATGGATCCTAACAGCTTGAGGAAGGTCCCGAAATTTGAGTATAAGAATTTTTTCCTTTGAAAGTGATCTTTGTTGGATGTTTAAAATAAATAGAAGATCTGAAGGATAAGTTAATGAAAGCAATTGATTATGTTGAAAAAATGCAAAGAAAATGTATTAAAGCATGCGATCTATTGGTTAAAGCAGATGAAATTATCTCTGGGCTACTGCAACAATTGGATGAAAAGAAAAGAACTGAAGAATGTTAGGAAATTGAAATTCAAAGGAAGAAGGATGAATGTACTAAGCTTGAGCAAGAAGCAGAAAATCTTGAGATTTTATCTAGAAAAGGCGAGAAGTTTTGAAGACAAATATAATAATTCTAAAGCAAAGCAATCTACTAAAAATAAGACTCGGTGCAAAGATGGATGAATCAAGAATCTAGGAAGCAATTATGGAAGAACTCTCGTCAAAAAGCCTGTTGCTAAAAGGTATTTATCTTTCAATGGTGTTTGTCATTCCTACAAGAAATTTGGTCATAAGGCGAAGGACTGCAAAAGTAAAATGAATGATAATTTATCATTCTCTGACAATTTTTTTAAGTGCAAGAAGGTTGGGCATAAATCTAGTCTGTGTGAGAATACATTGAATAAAAGAAAGAATGGAAGGAAGAATGTTGTTTTATGTAAGTGTAGTAACCCAGAACAGCCTATCAATAACTACAAAAGAAGAAAAAATAATTATCCGACAAAGAAGCATGATCAAATTATTAATCTGTAAGAAGCGAGAAAAAAAATGAAAAATATTTAGAGAAAGGAGGGAGAATTCAAGCAAGTTAAATTAGAATCATCAGTCTTATCTGTGTTGGCCTCCGATGCATATATGCCTGTCAATTTTTGAGTTTAGCAATGACTTAGGGGGAGCAATTATCAGAAAATTTAATAAGCCCCCTCATTGGTACTTATGTCACATCATGGAAAAAGTACATTTACTATGGTAACTAACATATTTAAGGAATTTCTTAGTCGCATGTGTGAAGAATGAAGTTTGTAAAATTTGAAGGAGTGGAGGCGCATACAATTTTTGAGGCAATCTACTTGCAATTTGAAGCATTTATTGCAAAAGCATTCAGGATGAAAGAAATAAATTTAGACACTTCAAGAGACATATGTATTTTTAGAGAAGCCTGCAAAGGAAGTATAGAGAGCAATTCAAATTTTCAGGGTTTGAAGGAGAAATCAAGTGGATTCGAAGTATGCTCCAGAAGCTGGATACCTATCCATTTCTTGTTGGTATTTATAGAGGTATTTCTATTTGCACAATATTTCATTTTTATTGTTATGGATAATTCAAAGGTTATGAATAGTGTGGATAGAGTGCAAGTTAATTTCAAGAAATATTAGAAGAATCTGTTAGAAGAGTTTGTTGGTGCATTCTCTTGCATCCCTCCCAAGGTGTTTCCCACAGAAGATATTCATGCATTTGTTTATAGTAAGATAGAGGAATTATCCCTAGTCTAGTTGAGCATTCTATGGAATAATGAATTGGAAGAGAACTATGATTCCTACAAAGTGTTAGTTGAGAAGTTGTATTTGTGGCAAAAAGCCCCTTTGTTCGAGATTGACAGGAAGCATATTCGAATAGTTTCAAGCAGAATTCATAATTAATCTTTTTGGATTGATGATGCACATTTGATTACCAAAGATGCAATCAGAGATGTAACTAGTTTGTGTTCCTCTAGATCAATTCTCAAATGAAAGACTATAAATGAGCAAGATATAATTGAGGTAACTAGTGCATCTCTTGAAGGGAAAGAGATTGATTTGAGATCAATTGTGAATCCAGTTATTAGGTATGTGGAAATGGTCATTTGTCATAAAGTTTGTATCCCTAGCAATGACCTCACTATGTCTACTACTATTGTACATATTGTTGTTGATATGGTTAAAAGAGGTATGGATTATGATTTATGTGAATTGCTTCAGATACGTCTTTTGAATAATTTAGAGGAAATCCAGAAGAGTAAGATGAATACTTTCTAGTATGGAAATTTAGTTGTTTGCTTACTCTTTTACTTTTTGAAAGAGTTATCAGTAACAGGAAGAATAGAATGGTCAAATACAGAGCCTATTGCCCATAAAATTAGGAACTTCATGATAAATGTTGGCAATTCAAATGCACAAGAGACAACTCTTGTTGCATTCCTTGGAACTTTTCATATGAGAATGAACAGAAGGTCAAGGATTCTAGAAAGTGTTACTGAAAGGTACTCTGAAAGTATCAATTTTCTAGTATCTACAGATTTATGTCTCATGGAAGTAGTTGAATCAAATTTGGTTTGGATATCTGAATTAGATTATGAAGTGTCAGAGGCTGAAATTGATTATTATGCAAAAATTCTTTTGGAAATCCCTAAGAATCCTAATATGGAAGGTACCTACAGTAGTGCAACCAGAACATGAAAGAAAAGGAAGAGTGTTGTCAAACAATAAGTTGAAGAAGGAAGTGAGTTTGAAAGAGATGAACATAAGCATGAAAGAGTAAATATTCAAGGAGCTCTAGAAGAATTGCAGAAGGTTATTACCAGTGCTTATTTTGATTCATCTATTTCTATTGTGGAGAATCTAAGAAATTTGATTAATTCTTTGAAGGTCTACATCTTTGGAATCAAAGTGAATGTTGAAATCAGGTCTATTGAAGAAAATGTAGAAGATATCAAGTAAAAATATGTAAATGCACATAATCGAGTGATGAAGGTGTTGGAGAGTGTACAATTTTGTGAGGAAGAGGCACAAGAACTACTTTCTTTTTTCCTAAATTATTTTGGAAATACATTGAGCATAAGAAATGAGGTAAGGAGTAGTGAAACTTGGATGACCACTCAGGCAGATACATACAGATTGGTAGAAGATAGAGACAATCAAAGGTGGTCCTACATTGTGCAGCTTCAGGATAAATTATTTTCCCTGCAAGACCAAAGAACATAAGTTATTAAGAAGTTTGTGGCACTGAGAGACATGATTAAACTCAGAAATGTTCTTGTTTCTAGTGCTCTTGGCTGTATTGGTGAATTATTAGAGATAAATCTTAATCCCAATACTTTAGCAGATGGTATTGAGTCCTTAACTAAGCTTGAACTATTTCACAAGACTCTTGTAAGTGCAAAAGGATTATGGGAAGTAGGCAAAGTGTCATGGAAGGTCATCTTGGAGAGTCTCAAAGGTTCTTCTTGTTCAGGTTGATTCAATTTTTGTGTTCATATCTTTTTGGTTATATTTTGATGCATATATACATATATATTGGACCCCATCCTTTTCCATTGATGTCAAAGGGGGAGAGATAGAGGTTGGCAGAGAAAAACATTTTTTAGAATGGTTTTGTTAGGGGGAGTATTCAGTTGTTGTATATTGAAAAATGTTTTTGACATTCATGTTTCCATCAATACCAAAGGGGGAGATTGTTGGAAATATGGAGCCTTGCAACATAAGCATGAAATATGGATGGTTTGTGTTGGTTATTTTTGTGTTTTCATTGATGTCAACATGGTGACAACTATATGGGAAGATTACTTGACTTATTGGAAGTTGTTCTCTGTCGGTAATGTTCTTTTGTCATGATCCAATGCATTGGTATTTGAGTCTGTAATTCACCACATGAATATATATGGCTCTAATCTCTTAACCATGTTATCATGTCTCATTCAGACAACTATATCCTATATCTTGAGAAGTTTTGGGTTGTGAGTAGAAATTTATCTCTGACAGAGTTCAACTCTGTATTCTACTATTGTTCCTTGCTAGCATATCAGTGTGCGAGACTCCGCATTTTCTTAAGGAGAACATTTTAATGTTGTAGTTTTAATGGTAGTCTCATTGATGATAGTATGATTAGAATTTGATGTGGTCTTAGATTTGGAAGGTGTTTACTTTGAGGATTGTATGTTGGTTTGGAAATTCTGTAAATTATGTTCTAGTCTTGGCCGACCTAATGTATGCAATTCACTATGAAGACTAGTTATGTTTTATGGATTCAGATAACTCGGTATAATGCACTACATGGATAAAATGTTTTAAATCATATATGGTGCCGACAAAGGGTATTTTGATTATTTTTTCTTCATCTAATTAATCTGACCTAATTGATGATTAATACATACTTGTATATATAAGATTCCTTGAAGAGAGAAAGTGTGTGAAGGAAGTGGGAGTGCGAGTGTGGAAGAAAGGTGAAAGAGGATCTGAGCCCAAATGTTTTATCAGTTGGGGATCAAAGCAGATTTGTTGAGTGATTGTTATGTGAGGAAGTACTTCATATTTTTAGCTTCATTGGAACTGAACCTTGCATAATGAAGGTGTATTCTATCAGTTCATATTTTTGGCAGTGAGCCACAATCTTTGTATCTTGGCAGTTAGCCATCTTTTGTATTTAGGCAGTGAGCCTTTTTCAAGGATAGTGAGTCTTGGCAATGGGCCCTATAATAACTTGTATCTGGATATAATATATTGTGAGTTATCCCTCACCATGGTTTTTTCCTTTTTGGGTTTTCCATGTAAAAAATTTGGTGTTCATGTGTGTGGTTGTATTGATCTGTTTCTATGTTCTCTCATGTTGATTCAGTTAATATTGTGATAATGGTTAGATGGATTTTATTTGAATGGTTTTATGGAATACTGATTCACCCACCCTCTCAATATTTTGGGTGTTCAATAGACCCTTTATTTTATAGGTTGTTTCTCCTACATGCATTTCTTGGTTTCACACAGTATTAGTGTACCTATCATGACTCTCCCTTTTTAGCATTATGGAGGGGTTTCTAATGTTGGTGCTAATGATTCCTTGGTTTCATGTTTGAGTGATCTACACATATAGTTCTTTCTCTTATATACTTTTGGATGTAGGGTACATCAGCGGCTGGTTACCATACATTTTATTGAGATGGATCATTTACCATATGGACACTCTTGCATTCCTATTTCTAGAGGTTCTTCATTTCAGCACTATATCAGTCATCATTCGACAACATTTTATAGCTTCTTCATGCTTTAGTGATGTTCTACATGTTCCTCTTTTTTTGGGACATTGTTTTGGTTGGAGGATTCTTAGTCCTTCACCTTGATTTGGAGGCTTTTTCAGCCCTTCATTCACCTTTCTCTCTTTTGGAGAGGAGTTCTTCCCATGTGGTTTTCTCCTTTTCTCTAGTTTTGAGAGATCTTTTGTTTGTACATGGATACCTCACTAGGCCTTGTTTGTCAAGACCCATCATGCATTCTTTTTTAGGGTTTCTAGCTACTCCATAAGTTTATCTTAAGGGGCGTGTTAGAGTAATCATGCATTAGCTAATATTTATTTAATCTTTAATTAATTTTTAGTCTAATTTATTCTCATGCACTTAAGCTAAACTTAGGAGTGATTTACTATGTTAACTAGAGAGCTATTATTAGATCATTCTATCCCATTGCATGAGATGTTGACACTTGTCATGATCTAATTTGTTTACCATTTAGGGTTGCTCCTATATAGCACTCAACCCTCATTGTATTATCATGCCTTTGATAGAACTTTCAACCTTTGAGGAATTTTGTTTTCCTTGAAGATTCTTGAGGTTCATGTTGTAGCTTTTTCTTGGTGATGAATATTGCATATCTTTGTTTGTAGATCTCTTGCGTGGAAGGTGTATTTTTTTTTTATTTGATCCTATGGCTCAAGTTTTTCACAATTCTAACAAATGTGGCATTCAATAGCACTTCTTGGGTAAAAATATTTGTTACAAAAAGCTTTATATAATATTACTTTTTTAAGTGAGCCTTCTAGAGAGCAACCCAAAGTTGCATTCACTAGTACTATAGCAGTTAAAACTGAAGAAAAAACCAAAGATACAAAACCACCTCCATTTTTTGTATCTTTGATTATTGGCCAACACCTTGTCCATAACTACATGGTTGACTCAAGTGCAAGTAGTTCTGTAATGCCCAAGAAAATAGTTGAAAAACTTGGTTTATCATATGAACCTCTTGCTAGAGTAGTATAGTTGGATGGGACAGCCATTAATACCATTGGAATCATTAAGAATTAGAGCCTCACTTTGCATGTTTGTCCAAATTTCTCCATACCTCAAGACATTTATGTCATAGATCTACCACTGTACTTTGTCATATGCCTTTCCAAAGACTTCACTGCAAAGTTGGGTGGTTATCAATATGTTGATTGGTCACATATTTTTTAGAACAAGGTATACAACCAGGGTAATAGTAAAATTAGAGACTAATTCAAAAGACCATATAAAGCCTTATGTCCCCAGTGTTGTGTATGCAAATTTTACCATTCACAAGCAAGAGGAACAACCTACTATCCAAGAGCCTACTATTTCGATAGAAGGCATTGCTGATTTATTTTTAGATGAGTGGGTAGCTAAGAACTATGAAACTAATACAAGTTCAAGTATATGGAGGAGGCAATATTGGATATCTATTTTATTCATGAACAAGACATTGTTGTCCCTAAAAAGATGAAAAACAATAGTGTGAATGGCAGTTGAATGAATTATGGAAGCTTTATTTTGATGGGTCAAGGAGTAAGAATGGTGTCAGTGGAGAGGAAATGCTTATGTCTCCTACACGTGAGATGTATTACTTAGCTTTCAAGTTTACTTTCAATTTCACTAATAATACAACAAAGTATGAAGCACTTGTTCATGGTTTGGACTGGGAAAGGAAGAGAAAAATCAAGTGTTTGTAGGTATTTGCTGATAGTGAACTCATTGTGAATCACTTAAGAGGTTTGAATGTCTCCAAAAATGACTTGCTCAAGTATTATAGGCATAGAATTAGGATATTATTGAATAATTTGATACTTTTAACTTGTTGTTCGTACCTAGAAATGAGAACAAACATGTTGATAAGTTGGTTGCCATAGGAGCACAATATGATATTCCAAATGATTGCAACAATGGTAAAGTGCAATATTATGTCAAAGTGGTGGTAAGACCTTCAATTCCTAATAATCAAACACATTGGCATGTGTTTGATAGTAATAATCAAATTACAAATTTCTTGATTGAAGAGGCTAATTTTTCAACTGCTAACCAAGACAAATTGCAGTAGCAATATGGTGAGAAAATTCTACGGCTAAAAACTAACAAGTTTCCAAAAGGTTTGGTCTCACTGGAATCATTTTTCAGTTTGGATAATCAAGGAAAGAAAAAAAAAGTTAGCATGCAATTCAAACAATATCACTATGAATAGGTAAGCATTTTCAAAGACAAACTTTTAAAGTTGGGAAAAGTATGTACAGCTAAAGAAAGGGTTGCTTTTATTCAATTATGTCAATAATATGATGATATTTTTGCATGAAAGTATAGTGATTTGAAGGGGTTTGACACCAAGCTTTCCCAACACACTATTGAGCTTGAAGCTAATTCCAAACTTGTAAGGAAAAAGCAAAGGCCATTAAACCCAAAATTAGAGCCACTCATGAAAATGAAGTTGGGAAAATTGATAGAGGACAACATTATCTTTCCTATCAAACACACCTCTTGGATCTCCAATCTAGTTCTTGTTAGGAAGAAGAATGGAGAAATAAGACTATGTGTTGATTTCAGGGACCTAAATAGAGCATCTCTCGAAGATCACTACTTGTTGCCTTCTATAGAGAAAATCTTACAGGTTGTATCAAGTTCAGAGATATTTTCATTATTAGATGGTTTTTTTTTGTTATAATCAAGTTTTCGTGAAAGAAGACCAATATAAGATTGCTTTTATTACTAAATGGGGTGCAATGGCATACAAAAGGATACCTTTTGGATTGTCCAATGTTGGGGAAACCTTCCAAAGGGCAATGGATATGGATTTTTAGGGGTTGATAAACAAAGTTGTGTTGATTTATTTTGATGATATCACTATTTTTTAAGGATGCTAATGAACATTTTGTTCATCTTAGGAAATTATTTGACAGGTGCAGAGAATATGGTATTTCACTCAACCCAATGAATATTATTTTTTTGTTCATGAAGGTAAACTTCTTGGCCATGTAGTGTCAAAAGATGGAATTTCCATTGATCCTGAGAGGATAAGTACCATAATAGCCTTGCCTTTGCCAAGTCACAAGAAAAGTTTACAAAGTTTTCTTAGTAGAATAAATTTTGTGAGACGGTTTATACCTAATATAGCTTATCTTGTAAATCCATTAACAACCATGTTGAAGAAGAATGTTTATTTCAACTGGTCAAAAGAAGGAAAGAGAAGTTTTGAGATCATCAAGGAAGCTTTAGCATCTACACCTTGTTGATGGGTGTTTTTGTACATTCACATCATAGATAAAGTAACAAAGTACTCTATCTCTTGAAAGGAAATCTTACTACATAAATATTTAGAAAGATAACCCCAAGGCTTCAATTGTCAAGTCTTGACTTTGCAAAAATGACTCAGTATTTAATGTAATGTTGGTTTCGAAAAGGGCTTTTATAGTTTAGTTGGAAGCTTCTAAAATAATGGCTTTATGAAATCTAAAAACTGGTATGAACCCTAGTTGTATTTTCATATGTATATCCTAAAAATGACTTCTAATCATCAAATATGGCAACCTTATGATGCTTTTTCTCCTAAAACTAACCCAAATTTTAAAACAAAGCTCAAACTATGAGGGTTTATAAATCCTAAAATCTAAAACCTAAGGTCAATCACAATAATGACTAATGTTGTAGATAGACAAATCCCCATAAAACCCATTCTTATTTAATTAGGGTTAAACCCACAATGCCACAAAAATGGTATGATCTTCAAAAGAAATCTTAGAATTATAAACATTTACACATATACCCAATTTTTTGGCATAACATGCATAAATATCCACAATTGAACTAATCCAATAAACAGCTCAAACTAACCATACAAAGCAACTTACTAGCAGCAAATCACAAATGGTATAGCAATAGATTCATCAAATATCTTCAACACTTCTCCATTACTATGAACAAACTAAAACTAAAACTAGAAATAAAATTGGAAGAAGGAACCATGCACATATTAAGAAGCAACAAGGGAAAGAACACCACAACTTCAATGTCTTCTCTTGTATTAACTTCAAAATGTTATTATATAAATTTAGATCAACCCTTTAAAATGAGAAAAAACTCTTATTTATATACTTTCAAGTACAAATCAAGGGTTGAAATTCATTTCTATTTAATGACCCAGATCAATCTAAACTAGGGTAGTTTACATTTGTATTTAATATTGGAGGTGCATTAAAGGCTTACAAAATATTCCCCTTTATCTCCAAATAAAAGTTTGGTTACAAGCTTGATATTGGCATTTTTTCTCATTTGAAAATTTAAAATAAATCCTTGTTGTTGACCCCCAAAACACTTTGCACAGCTGGAACACACTTTGGCACAACTTCTTATGTGGACCAACATTAAATCCTAGAGCTGCATTTAATATTTGGTTTAATTCACTTATAACCTTTTCCAAATTTCCTCCTAGCACCTTGGGATACACAACACCTCTCAGGCAAGCAAGCATTGACATGAATCCATATGCAGGTCCCCTTTTGATTTATTTAATCTCTTTCCAATAAAAATTGTTATGATAGCTCATATCTTCTCAACTTGCATCTATGAGTCAACCATGAACAAAATTCCCTTAAAAATATAAACATATCAATTTTACCTCAAATTATAAGGAAAGGAACCCATATTTTCCCACATTTAATAAATATCATTATTATTAATCCACATGCTAAAAATTTAATCCTTAAAACATCAAAAATAAACCTTTTTGAGATTTTGGTTCCATCATAGAATTTCAAATTTTTAGCCTTGTCATGGAACTTGGGAGATTTCACCCTGTCATGGATTTTAGGAGATTTCACCCTATCATGAACTTTAGGACATTTCACCTCATCGTGGATTTTAGGATATTTCACCCTATCATGGATTTTAGGAGATTTCACCCTATCATGGATTTTAAGAGATTTTAGCTTGTCAAGGATTTTAGAAGATTTCACCCTGTCATGGATTGTAGGAGATTTCACCCTGTCGTGGATTTTAGGAGATTTCACCCTATCATGGATTTTAGGAGATTTCACCCTATTATGGATTTTAGGAGATTTCACCCTATCAAATATTTTAGGAGATTTCACCTTGTCATGGATGTTAGAAGATTTAACCATGTTGTAGATTTTAGGAGATTTCACTCTATTAAGGATTTTAGGAGATTTCACCCTATCGTGGATTTTAGGAAATTCTATGAGGTGAAAAAAAACTTTGAAAATGGAAAATTCCAAGTGATGGAGAAATATTTGAAAATGGGAAATTCCAAGGGATGAAGAAATCTCTAAAAATGGAAAATTCCAAGGGATGAAGAAATCACTAAAAATGGAAAATTCCAAGGGATAAAGAAATATCTAAAAATGGGAAATTCCTAGGGAGCAAGAAATCTTCGAAAATGGGAAATTTCAAGGGATGAAGAAATCTCTAAAAATGGGAAATTTCAAGGGATGAAGAAATCTCCAAAAATAGGAAATTCCAAGGGATGAAATCTTCGAAAATGGGAAATTCCAAGGAATGAAGACATCTCTAAAAATGGGAAATTTCAAAAAAATTGAAATTTTGTGGATTTTTTGAAAGTTTTGGATTTTTTGGTGAGAGGTCAATTTCCATGAAATGAAAAATTCAAATGGAAAAATTTCCTGAAATGAAAAATTTTCCTAAAATGGAAAAATTTCTCGAAATAGAAAAATTTCTTGAAATGGAAATTTTCTCGAAAGGGAAATTTTTCCTGGAGACCTTCTAACCAACAATTAATTATTTCAATGACTTCTCACTTGGTCCTTCTTAGTTTTAAACATTCAAATCTTCCCTATTTGATGAGAACTTGACAAATAACCAGAAGATTGACTCAAAAAGGCAAAAATTCAAGGACTTTTCTCCTAAAGGGAAAAGATAAGGAACCACAAAGCAAAAAAAAGGAAAGAGGGGGTCCCTCTTTAGACGAAACTACAAGGCACAACAAATGGTGACTATGTTGGGAAAATTCTCCAAATTATTTTAATGACAAACATAAATCATGAACCCAAAATTTCTAGTCTAGCCCCTAAACTAGGTCAAATAAATTGGAACACATGATCAAGGAATCAAAAACATTGGTTTATCCAAGTTTTCATAGGTTGGAAATCCAAGTGTGTGCAAATGCATTTATTTCCATCCTTAAGTGACCATAGGAACCTATGCTCCATTTTGTTAAGCTACATAAATGACTCTACTTCAAAAGCAACCTGAACATTGCCTCACTATCAGTCGAGCATCTATAGCCCTAATGAGTTTATCATTGTGATTCTCTCAAACATATCTCTACTACCATTTGGAGTCTATAGCCTCGGTAGAGATATTTGAATCCTCCTGAAAGTTGAATTCCTTTTTTTTCTCTTTTTTTTTCTTTTTTTTTGATGTTTCTTTTCTTTTCTCTTTCAACTTGCAAGCAGTGAAGCTTGCTTTCAGGGTTGAGAATCATAGTGGTACTGAAATAGAAACTTAATATTTTTCACTTAACATGACTTCACAAAGAAACCCATAGTAATCTCAAGATTCTTAAAATGTGTGAAAAATGTAAAATTTTAGGATATCTCAAGTCATATTAGACCATTAATCTATCTTCCTAAATCAAATATCCAAATCATCTGATACTAACAAGAGTTTTTTCCCATATAATCAAAACAAGAGAATTTCACCAGCTATTCATAGAGACGTGGTTAAATCTTCTCAAATAAATGCTCAAATTTTTTATAGATGATTAAATTTTTGTTGCACCCAGATTTTAAAAAGAAAACCCCTAGACCAAACCACAAAAGCATGCAAAACCAAACCTAAACTAACAAACTAACAAAAAGAAAATAATAAGAAAAATTAAAGATTGGCTATGTACAAAAGACTCTCTAGATAGGTTATACCCAAGAAAAGTGAACTAACACCTATCCCTATATGATTTCTCAATGCATGTATAAGTAATAAGGCGATGGTCCTACTCCTAAGTCTTGCAAATGTGTCCTTGTATTTATAAAAATAGGTTCCTACCTCATAATTCTCAAACTCAATAACACAATCAAGAAAAATTAACAACTGATTCACCTCATTAGGCCCATGATCAATCCGCATGCATGTTCTATTTCTTAGATTCCCATAATCAAAATGGTAAGTGTAATAATTAACAAGAACAAGGAAAGATGCAACTTGGGAGTTTCTTGTGTAGCCAATAATATTCAATCATTAATGAATTGTTTTTTGTCTTCTCCTACATTCTAAGCTTCAAGAGGACATAATTCATGTAGTGTTCCTCTTACATTGTCAATCTTTAAGTCGTAATTACATTCATCAAGTAGTATACCATGTAAAAGATCAAATTCTTCAATTTCATGGAACATTTTACCTAGTTCCAAATCTGTATATGGATGAAATAAAGAGTATGTAGGTGTTTCTTTAAGAAAATATTCATAATTAGAAACCTTAATTGATTCCCTTCTAGGAAGGTCCATAGCAACATTTTGACATTCTATATCTACTTGATTGTTGTCCTTTTTAATTTCCTACACATCAATAGTATTTTGATAAGATTGTAAATTATTAAAACATGACATGCCTAAATCTTCCCTGCTTAAATTATTTGAATGTAATGAAGGAAAATCATTATCCAATTGGGTAGAAAAACTTCCTAATATAGCTTGTGATTAGATTTCCTCCTTTTGTAATTCATAAGTTGACATTTGATTAGATTCATCAGCAATATTCTTAGAATCTTTGTGTTGTTGCACCTTTGAATACTCATCCATTACTTGTATTACATCATATTCATTCCTATTGTGTGCTACAATAAGATCTGCTAGCTTATATAATATTTTAGGGGCTTGAACTATTGGAGATTTGAATAACACCTTTTTGTTGCCACTAATTATGGAAACATCTGGTTGCCCAATTCTATCATAATTCTAAATATAATTACTAGATTTAGGAAAATCAAAAGACTCCCTTATTACTAATCTAGAATATCCTCATGTGCATGCATCATTGAGTACAACTTTTGGTGTGCAAAACTCATTCAAAAAGAGGGGGAACTCTTCATTATCCATTATTATCTCAATTAATCTGGTGTTCATTGCCCTGGATTAGCTATGTACCCATAAAAAATTATTATCTTGATGTGATTATGCATCTGGCATGGTTAATTTGCAACAGTCTTGTTCAATCACCTCTTCTTGGGTTGCATTGTCTACCTGTGGATCATCCTTGACAGAGTGACTTTCTAATTCATCTATTTCCATCTCTTGTGTATTTTCTATAATGAATGTAGGAGAGCTTATAATAGATGGCTCAAACAATGATATACTCTCTTTAGCTTCTTTGACTATAGCTTGGCACAATGAACACATGAATTCTAAATGAGCAACATTTTGTACTCTATACCAACATGGTAGTAGCAAGTCCTTCAAACATATCTTGTTCCCAAGACTAATTTGATCTTGCATGAACTTCGAAATGAATTTTTTATACCCGTCCAATGCTATACTATCATCATCTATAGGAAAAAAATCATTCAATGCTAGGCATATCTTCGGTTTATGCACATCCCAAAAGAATATTTCTCCTTTCACAGCCATATCTAACCTTGTCAAAAATATCAAACAATTCATTTCATTATGCTTAGTAGTCTCATGTATTCAATATTGGTCTGACAAAGCATAATAGGACAAGCCCTCATGATACAATCATCTATTTAGGACCTCTTGAAACTGGGGAATGTCCACCTTATGACTCTCTACACAACAAGAGACAACAAACTACTATCTATCCATCTGCATATTTTTATTTTTTGAATTTTGGATTTTTTGGATTTTTGACATATAAAGAGATCTATCATATCTCATATTTATAACTTTAAAGATCATTCATCTTCTAGCTCATTATTTGTTTCCCTCCTTCTAGCACTAATTTTTTTGATGAGTTTTTTTGCACATTCACAACATAGACAAAGTAAAAAAGTACCCTATCTCTTGAAAGGAAATCTTACTACAAGAATCATCATAAAGATAACCCCAAGGCTTCAGTTGTCAGGCCTTGACTTTTCAAAAATAACTCAATGGTTAATGTAATGTTGGTTTCACAAATGGTCTTTATGGTTTAGTTTGAAGCTTCTAAAATAAGGGTTTTGTGAAATCTAAAAACTGGTATAAACCTTAGCTATAGTTTTTAGATCTATATCATGAAAATGACTTCTAATCATCAAATATGACAACTTTATAATGTTTTTTCTCCTAAAAATAACCCATATATAAAAATAAAGTTCAAAAGATGAGGGTTTAGAAATCCTAAATCTAAAACCTAAGGTCAATCACAATAATGATTAATGTTGTAGATAGACAAATCCCCATAAAACCTATTCTTGTTTAATATGGGTTAAACCCACAATGCCACAGAAATGTTGCAATTTTCAAAGGAAATCTTAGAATTTTTAGATTATAAATATTTACACATATACCCAATTTTTTTGGCATAACATGCATAAACATCCACAATTGAACTAATGCAATAAATGGCTTAGACTATCCATACAAAGAAACTTACTAGCCAGCAAATCACAAATGGTATGAGTAGAAGATTCATCAAATATCTTCAACACTTTGCCATTACTATGAATGAAATGAAACTAAAACTGGAAATAAAATTGGTAGAAGGAACCATGCACATATTAAGAAGCAATAAGGGAAAGAACACCACAACTTCAATGTCTTCTCTTGTATTAACATCAAAATTTTATTACAAAAATTCTAGATCAACCCTTCAAAGTGAGGAAAAACTCTCATTTATAGACTTTCAAGTACTAATCAAGGTTGAGATTCATTTTTAATCAATGGCCCAGATCAATCCAAACTAGGGCAGTTTAAATTTGTATTTAATATTGGAGGTGTATTAAATGCTTACAAAATATTCCCCTTTTATCTCCAATTAAAAGTTTTGTTACAAGCTTGATATTAGCATTTTTCCTCATTTGAAAATTTAAAATAAATCCTTGTTGTTGATCCCCAAAACACTTTGCACAGCTGGCACATACTTTGGCATAAATTCTTATCTGGACCAACATTAAATCTTGGAGCTGCATTTAATATTTAGTATAATTAAGTTATAATCTTTTCCAGATTTCCCTCCTAACAACTTGGGATACATAGCACCTCTGAGGCTAGCAAGCATTGACATGAATCCATATGTAGGTCCTCTTTTGATTTATTTAATCTCCTTATAATAATAATTTTATGATAGCTCCTCTCTTCTCAACTTGCATTTGTGAGTCAAACATGAATAAAATTCCCTTAGAAATCTAAATATATCAATTTTACCTCAAATTATAAGGAAAGGAACCCACATTTTCCCATATTTAACAAATATGATTATTATTAATTCACATGCTAAAAATCCAATCAAATATCAAAAATAAACCTTTCTGAGATTTTGGTTCCATCATAGAATTTTGGATTTTTAGCCCTGTCATGAAATTTAGGAGATTTCATCCTATCATGGATTTTAGGAGATTTCACCTTGTCATGGATTTAGGAGATTTTGGTCTGTCAAGGATTTTAGGAGATTTCACCTTGTCATGGATTTTAGGAGATTTCACCTTGTCGTGGATTCTAAGAGATTTCACCCTATCCTAGATTTTAGGAGATTCCACCATATCCCAGATTTTAGGAGATTTCAACCTGTCAAGGATTTTAGGAGATTTCACCCTGTCATGGATTTTAGATCTCATCCTATCATAGATTTTAGATTTCACCCTGTCGTGGATTTTAGGAGATTTCATCCTATTGTGGATTTTAGGAGATTTCACCTTGTCAAGGATTTTAGGAGATTTCATTGGATGGAAAAATCTTCAAAAATGGGAAATTCCAAGAGATGAAGAAATCTTTGAAAATGGAAAATTTTGAGGGATGAAGAAATATTTGAAAATGGAAAATTCCAAGAGATAAAGAAATCTCTGAAAATGAAAAATTATAAAGAATGAAGAAATCTCTAAAAATGGGAAATTCCAAGGGATGAAGAAATCTCCAAAAATGGAATATTTCAATGGATTAAGAAATCTCCAAAAATGGGAAATTTCAAGGGATGAAGAAATCTCCAAAAATAGGAAATTCTAAGGGATGAAGAAATCTGTAAAAATGGGAAATTTCAAAAAAAATTTTTGTGGATTTTTTCGTGAGGTGAATTTCCACGAAATGAAAAATTCCCCGAAATAGAAAAAAATCTCAAAATGGAAAATTTTCTAGAAATGAAAAATTTTCTCGAAATGATTTTTTTCTCAAAATGGAAAAAAAAATTGAACACCTTCTAACCAACAATTAATGATTTCCAATGATTTCTCACTTGGTCCTTCTTAGTTGCAAACATTCAAATCTTCCCTAGATTTGATGAGACTTGACAAATAACCAGAAGGTTCACTCAAAAGGAAAAAATTCAAGGACTTTTCTCCTAAAGGGAAAAGAAAAGGAATCATAAATTTAAAAAGAAGGAAAGAGGGGGTCCCCATTTATAAAGGGTGTGTGTGTAAGGCACAACACACCTACACTTATTAATCCTAATTTCTCTAAATATTTCATATTGTATGCTTTTGAAAGTATAGATACAATCTCATCCATGCTTGTGCAACAAAATGAGGAAGGTTTAGAGCAACCAATTGCTTTCTTCAGCCAAGGATTGGAAGAGTACAAAGAAAGTTATTATTCTATTGAAAAACATGCCTTAGTTGTGATTAGAAGCCTCAAAAAGTTTAGGCACTTGTTTCAAATAATAAGATAAATTTGATGGTTTCTCACCCAAGTTTCAAAATTTTCTTACTAAATAAGCATTTAAATGATAAGACAGTTAGATGGATAACCAAAGTCATGGAATATGATGTGGAAATTAAAGTTACTAAGTTGGTAAGAGGAAAAAGTCTATGTGAATAGCTGGTTGGTAAGTTAGAAGATAACAAAGAATTTGAAGAAGATGTTTTCCAAGTGCTTAATAATGAAGATCAAGCTATTGTCCCAACTACTTTTGTAATGTTTAGCTTTGCATTTACATACAAGATTTGAATCATGTATTTAATTTTTTGAATCTCTGTGAATTTTTTATAAGCTTAAACTACATTATGCATTATTAATAGTGAACCACAAGATATTTTGATGTATCACCTTAGAGTAGTTTCGATTATATTTATTTTTGTATTTCCCTCCTCCATTTTCTCCCCCCAAATTTGAAGATTTAGCTTCTAAAATCTTGGAGGTCATTCCACAGTTTGCAGTTTAGTCCCACATTTGTGAAACTTCCCATAAGAGGTTGTTGTCAAGAACATCAGTTTGAGATCAACAATTCCTTTTCTAGAAAGCTCGGTGGGACACTTACCCATAATTTCTTGATTAAAAGTTATATTGTATGATCCAAAGACCTATTACTAGGTCTCAATCAACACGTTACCCAAATATGTTATTGCCTTCACTAGTAGCAATTGTCTGACAAAGAGCGACTAGGACTGGTGCAACGCAAGCTCAAGTGCAAACACATATGGCTACTTTGGGAACACCAAAAAACTTTGTAGCATAGAATATTGGTAGCCCCCTTATCCCTCCAGTAGCTTCAACTACATGAGGTCCTATTCCCACTAATGACTTGAAAGCACTCCCTAATTTCAATGGGGAAAACTTTAAAAATGCTACAGAACATCTTCAAGATGTTGCCAATGTTTGAACGATGCACCATGTCCTAGAGAAGAATGCGGATTTGAGGTTACTAGTCACCTCTTTTAAATTAAGAGCCCTTGATTGTTATCGATCCTTTTCACCCAACTCCATTGCCACCTAGGATGAATTGGGAAATAGATTCTTCAACCAATTCAATGAAAAGGAGGATCAGTCATCTCTCCTGCAATAATTAATCACTATCAAAAGAGCCCCACAAGAGGTTATTATTGACTTCAATACCAGATTCCACAAGACATGGTAGAGGATTTTGGTGGTGACCTAACCACCAGTAGGTATGGTCATTTTCTTTTATCTTAAATCTTTCAACTCATATATTGTTGTAATGATTCAATCTCTCAGAGGCCAAACACTATTGAACACATATAAGTTGGTTGTTAGAGCAGAGAATAATTTGATAGACATTGGGAAGCTTCCCCCACAACCACCTATGCCTATGTTTCCCAAAGTATCGATGTTTTTATAACAAGAGGCTCTAAGTACTTTAGACTTCCCCCCTTCTATGTATGTGCATCTTTTTCCTAAACAAGTGCGCATCCACCTCATCCTCCCTCATAGCAGAAATTAATGACATGAAGAGTCTCTTGTGGAGCTTTTCAAATGAAATTATTAATATGAAGAAGCAACAAGATATGCCTCTTTAGCCTTCCTACCAGAATTACAAGGGTTGAACACATCTATATCAATATAACTAGTATCAAGGAGGTCAGAACATAAACCTTCAAGCTCAACCTTTGAATCAAATTGTTCTCATCGCCACTCCATTGTAAGCTATACCACCAAATCAAAATAGAGAGATGATCATTGGCCAAAATAATTTGGTTGATGATTCTAACTCATGGTGCTTCCCATGTAATGATGTGCACATGCCCCAAAACTATCATAGAGTCAACCTTCAAGAGAAGATAGCAAAGCGGTGAAGTCAAGAGATTTCGCCTGATACAACTACTTATGGGTATCAATCTTCGAGAGTTGAAAATTCCATCCTAATGGACCAAGTGCAGGGTATGTCACTAGAGTAAGAATGAGAAATTTCTTTTGATCACGTGCTTTTCTCTTTGATGGAGGGGGATGATACAGTGTTAGCTAATAATGTTCCCACGTCAAAATCTCCTCAAGTTCAATTAGACTATTAAACCCACTCTAGAAAGAAGCTAGAGGACAATCAAGGGGATAATTTGCAATCTAGAGCTATTTTCGAGAGAAACCTAAGACAACAAGTGGCACCCCCACCATTAAAAAATAGAGTGAAATAGTTTTAAGTAAAGCAAAAGAGCTCAAAATCCAATCCTTGGGATCACTTAATGTGGTGGAGCAACTCAAGAGGGCCCTAATTAATGTCTCCCTATGGGATATCTTGGAAATCCCTAAGCAAAATTCTAAAGTGGGTAACCTTGGAAGGTCATGAAAAACTAGTCCTTATTGAAGCAACCTAAGAGCATAGCCAAGCCAAAAATAAGGAGGTGGTGAAAGAAGTGCAACCTCATGCAGCCGCAACATTCACCAATGTGAAAGAAAAGGTGAGTAAATCAAATCCTACTCCTTTATTTTTAACTCTGATTGTGGGGAATAAGTTTATGCATAATTCAATGATTGACTCTGGCACTAGTACCATAGTTATGCCCAAGAAAATTGCAGACTCTCTACAATTACAATATGAGCCTCTAGATAGGGGTAATGCAATTGGATGGGAAGAAGGTTTAAATGATAGGAATTATCAAATATCTCCCTCTAACCTTGTATTATTGTCCTAGTATTATTTTACCTTAGGAGATTGTGGTCTAATAGACATTCCTTTCATATTTGGACTTTGTTTGTCTAGAGATTTTACTGCCAAGATTGTAGGATATTTGTCTCTAGATTGGTCCCATATTATTTTGAGGACAAGTGTTATCTAAACCACTACACCCAAAGCACATAGTTGATGATTTTATGATGAACTTTGAAGCTACATACATCATTTTCAAAGAATGAGATGTATTGTGTAGAGATGTTTGAGGAAGAAGTGATGACTACTGATAAAAACTCAAAAGAAGAATTCCTCATTAATAAATTCATGAGAAATGACCCTTTCAGAAAATATATTTCCATTGACCTTGGGACTTATGTGATCTAAGGATCAAATCATCCCCAAGGTCATGAAGAAAACAGAAAATTAGAACCAAGAGTGACGAGATGGGTCTAGTCTCTGGACTCTACATTTTGATGGTGCAAAATGAAAAACTAGCTTTGGAGTTGTCATTCGTTTGGCTTCTCCCTTTGGAAAAGATACCCTTAGATATTTTCACTTTTAGTTTTCCTACACAAATAATGAGGCCGAGTATGAATATCTATTCCATGGTCTAAGCCTTGGTAAGTGGATGGGAGTAAAGCAGTTAAAGGTGTTCAGAGATTCAGAACTGGTGCTAAAGCAAGTAAGAGGCACCACAGCTACAAAGAATATCCAAATGAGGTCTTACCACCATAGAGTATGGGAATTGATCAAAACATTTGAAGTTGTTAACATTCAAACAATTCCAAGATCACAAAATGCAGAAGTAGAGAGATGGTAGTAATTAGATCTCAGTTTGATCTAATGACCAGCCTATTAGCTAACCAACATGTGGTGTGAGTAATCATCATACACATTATCCCCAATAATGAGAAGAATTGGCAAGTTTTTTAGAGTGTCTCTCAAGTTTTCATGTTTATCTAGTAGTCATGTGAGTTTGCAGAATAACTACAACCAAATATTGATGGGGGTTATGAGGATAAAATTATCCAAGTGAAGACTAATAAGCTTCTAAGAGGGTTGATCACTCTGGAGAATCTCTTTGACTCTGATGATGCCATGAATGATAAGAGGAAATTTTTGGTAGATAAAGGTGACTACTCTAAACTTGATGTAGGAGATGGAAGAAAGTTAAAAGTAGGGAAATATGTTCTTTGAAAAGATAAAGGGAAATTAATATCCTTTTGTAACAAATATGATAGGGTTATGGCATAGACCTATGCAGATTTAAAAGGATATAATTGTGATATAATTCAGTACACAATAGATTTGGTTGAGGGTTTCAAGTGAATCTGACAAAAGAAGATGCTCGTGAATCCAAAGATTGAGTCACTTATGGCTCAAGAATTGAAAAATTGATTGACTCAAAGATTATATATCTAATCTAGTTCCCGTCTAGAAAATAATGGAGAGATTAGGCTCTATGTGGACTTTAGAGACTTGAACCAAACATCTCTGAAAGATCATTACCCTCTCCCTTTCATGGAACAGATTCTTCAAAATGTTGTAGGAGTTGAGATGTTCTCTTTTCTTGATGGCTTCTTGAGGTATAACCAAGTATGTTTTAAGGAAGAAGATCAAGATAACACAAAATTTACCACAAAGTGGGGTACCTTCACATATGTGAAAATTACTTTCAATCTCTCTAATGCGAGAGCCACTTTCCAGCGGACAATGGACATAAAATTTTAGGAATTGGTAAACAAGATCATCCTTATATATCTATATGACCTGACAACATTTTCAAAGTCCAAGGAGGATCATTTTCATCATATGGAGAAGGCTTTTCAAAGGTACGAGGAGTTTTGGGTATCTTTAAACCCACAAAAATGTGTCTTTGGATTCCAACAAGGCAAGCTTTTGGGTTATGTGGTATCCAAGGAAGGGATTTCAATTGACTTTAAAAAAGTAAAGGCCATTAAGGAATTAACCTTGTCGATTAACAAGAAGGGAGTTCAATCTTTCCTAGGAAAGATCAACTTCATCAATAGATTCATATCTAACTTTGCAAGGTTGGTTAGACTAGTCACAGTAATGCTGAAAAAGGATCAAGTTTTCAAGTGGACCCTTGAAGGGAGGATAGCATTTGAGAAGATCAAATATGTGATATATACTACTCCTATGTTAGTCAATCCTAAATTCTCTAAAGATTTTATTATTTATGCTTATGGGAGTGAACATAGCATAGTGATCATGTTGACACAGAAAGAGGGTCAAGGAAAAGGTGAAAAGCCTATCGCATTCTATTCAAGGACTATGCAGGGATATGAAACCAAGTATAATTTTGTTGAAAAGAAATATTTTTATATCATTAAAGGGATCAAGGAATTCAAAAACTTGGTGGTCAAAAATAAAATAATGATCTACATGGCTCATTCCAGTGTTAGAGAATATCATGGAAGGAGATATTACAAAAAAATTAGTTAATTGGATTACTAAGATCCTTGAATATGATGTCGAATTTAGAACAACTAAGGCGATCTGAGGAAAAGGGCTCTATGAGTATTTATACTAATGCGCAAAAGTTCTAGTAGAAGAATAGGACGTGTAAGATGTAATATTGATAAATCAACATGAGACTTTTGAGTCCTAGATTATTGATAGAATCCACTTTACGGAGACTAGTCGATATATGGATAAGATTTCCTCACATAAGAGGAGATTTTATAAGTTGCAAGGAGTTGGTTAAATATACTAGTCAAAGGTATCCTCTCTAAGAATTTTTTTGATGTTGTATTACTCACATGTGTGGACAAAGAGCAAGCCAACAAGATTCTGCATGAAATGCACTAGAGCCCCTTGAATGGCCACTTTTTAGCAAAAAAAATACAATAAAGATCATGCGTGTGGGGTATTTTTTGCCAACCTTGTTTTTAGACTGCCATCACTTGGTGAGAAAATGTCAACAGTATCAATTCTTTGTTGGCAAGCGAAAGAATTATGCAATGCCCTTGAAATCGATTATAATGGATGAACCCTTTGCGTAGTGGGGTTTGGATTTCAATGGGATGATCAACCCTATGTCCAGTGTTGGCCATAAATGGATACTCACAATCATGGATTATTTTACAAGATAGTCTAAGGCTATTGCATTGAAAGAAGTGACTGAGAATGTAGTACTTATTTTTCTGAAGAGCTCATCACAAGATTTGGCCCTCTAAAGACCATTATATCAAATAATGCAAGAGCCTTCCTTGGCTCTAAAATTTCAAAGTTCACACTAAAAATGACATCTTCCTTAAAATCTCATCCAACTATTATCCCCAAGGAAATGGATTAGCTAAGTCCACCAGTAAGAATTTGATAAGGCTAATCAAACAAGTTGGTTCAGACCACCAAAGAGAGTAGCACAAAAATTTAAGGGTATCCCTTTCGGCTAATCAGATCATGCAAAAGAAAATTGTAAAGGCATCTCCATATGAGTTAGCATATGTAAAATATATTTTTTACTAATTTCCATGGAAATCCCAACCTTGCAACTATTAAAGGCCATAGAAATTGAAGAGAATGGAGCCATGGAAGTCAAGTCAGTAGAACTTATAAACCTATAAGAAGCAAGGGAGAATGCTCACAATTCTATGGTGAGTTTTTAGTGGGTGGTAAAGTGATGGTTTGACAAAAAGGCTTTAGACCTCGACTTCAAAGAAGGTGATTTAGTTTTGAAGTATGAAGAGCAAGCCGTTAGGCCTAGTCAACATGCAAAGTTTGACTCATTATAGAGAGGCCCTTTCTATATCATTGGTTACAAGAAGAGTAACACTTTTGATATTGAGGATGAAGAAGATAACAATCTTGAGATTTTGATAAATGGAATCTACTTAAATCATTTCAACTAATCCATTCGGTGGTCCCTTTGTATATAGTTAGCTAGTTTCTTTTTTGGTAACTATTTTGCTTTTGCTAATAAGTGTTGTTGGCACAAGTTGTCACTCTTGAGTTTTCACCAAGTGTCCTCACCTTGAAACCCCTTTTTGATCCCTCTCTAAAAGATAGTTAACTACCTCCCTCCTCTGCAATCAATACTCAAGCATACCAAATGCATGACCCTTGAGGAAAATCCCCTAAATCTTCGGTAAGATAGCTCGCCCAGTATGCAGATCAACCTTTCTAATTAAGGGTATTGAACTCGAGGGATGTGTGCATTTATTTTGCACATTTATCTCCTTTTAAATACCCATCAATGGTTGAATAGTAACGTTATGTGCATTTTCAAGTTTAGAAGCTATCTTGAAAGACACAGAGCTTTGGCAATTAAGCGAGGAGTTGTAGCAAGGTCTAAAATTATTTCAATTTCAAATTTTAGCCAAAGAAGCACATAAGATGGAGGCCTCTAAGTCTAAATCCAAAATCAATCACCCAAGGATACCAAGGTCTCAATCATAGGGGAGACACGAAGAACTCCCGCTGGAGCTTCAAAGGAGCAAGTCGTATGTTGTAGCTCCAGCACAACCAAAAACAAATGTACCAAATGTTATAACTATAAATAAGGGTCAGTCCAAGGATCCAACTCTGGTGTTGGATTATGTTAATAGGATTTTTGACCCCAAATTATCAAAAAATTCTAAGAATTTAAGAAAAGGCGCCCATGCCCACATGTTGTTGAAGGTCTAAAATAATGACTATGAGTTGTTTGAGTTTAGATTGTGGAGCTCCACCCTAGCACAATATATGGTTCCCCTTGTGCAAACATGCCAAAAGCTTATTGTTGCATGTGTAGAGTCATATGATGCATCCCAAGTTGTTATCCAAGGTTGAAATATCAAGCTATTTGTTAGCGTTGATGTGATGTAGAGATTCTTCACTTACCCAAAGAGACTAGTGCAAATTTCTACACTATGGAGAAGTTACAATAGGTTTGGGACACCTGAGTCCACAAACTAAGGTTCATCAACTTAGTGTTGTGGAAAAATGTAGAGAGCACTAATATTCCCCCACTACCTATTATTTTTTCAAGCTTTGTGGCACACGACATGGGAGATTCTTTCTCCATGCTTGCTTTCATTTTTTGTCTTAATTTAGAGCTAAAAATTTATGACTTCTAGTTAGTCGTGACCTTCCACATGAAAACTATATGGAAATACAAGGCCTATGAAATAGACTTCATTAATTTTATCACATATTGTAGGTACCCCTCTTTTCTGCTTCACCTGATGTTATATCATAACTCTAGGTTCTTTTTGCAATACATTACATTGAATACCATAGAAATGTCCACCTATCGGCATACAATATTCCCCATATCTGCATGGCCCACATCTTGTCTATCACATAGGACTACCATGATTTTTCCAACTCTTTCTTGTTCCTAGCACTTGTTGATTTAAGTCGAAAGGAAATTACTGCTAGAATTTCTAATTCCCAATGAGAGTGGCTTATGAGCTACAAGATCCCCTACAATTGGTTCTTCGAAGCTCAATTCACAATAATTTGGTTCCATGGTTTCAAGGAGGAACCATTTAGGCTCTCATGTGTACTAACAGATCAAACCCTTGCCCTTAAGATGGCCTAATAATTGGACATGGTCGACCCCGTTTTTGACTCAACAAGAAAAAAGGCCATATTGATCTCCCATTTTCAAGGGGGGAATTACTATAATGTAAAGATCAATTGAGTGATTTCTTATGCTCAAACTAGTAGACCTTGACCTGGACCAAATAAATGAGCAGTGGATTTATGACCTGAATGATCAAATGGCTACTCTCAGACCTACTTCCCCCTGCATACATGAGCCTTGGCCATACTTCAAGGAGTGAAAGTCACTAATGGAGATGGCATGAAGGTCTACATTGACTTATCGCAAGTCCCCACCAAGAATCACTAGCAATGGGAGTCCTACAAACTAGTCCATGATTTTGATCCTTCAAGGCTCATGACCAAGGGTCTAAGAGCGCGGCTCCTCCAAAAATATTGGAGTAAGGAAAAGATCAAATTCTATTAGAAATATAGGCAATAAATCAACTAGATGGAGCTAATCTTTGATGAGGTAGACTCAGATAAGTAATGGGAAATATTGTGGGATGAGAACAACGTAGAAGAGGTCCTCAAAGATGAAGGTGATGAAGAAGGTGATGAAGATGAAGGATGGAAGAGACCCACAGGAGAGGGAGAAGAGGTTTATGAGATACAGAGGCCAAGCACATGGCCTACTCTAGGGAAAACAAAATCAATGAGTACTCAACCTAGCATTGAGGTGCTATTGTTTGGCTCTTCCTTTGATGCCAAAAATAAGAAATGGAGGGTGTTGATTAAAAGGCTAAGGGGTGAAAAGGAGGAGGAAAATGGTGACATTGAGATCATATCGATGCAACCACCTCCTAATATCACACAATAGTAGGTAAGTTTCACTCCTATTCTCTCTCTAGCATCTTCTTTCTTCACTCCCTTCATGCCTGCCACTACTTTTTCCCTAATCACCACCTAACCATCTACCACAATTATGTCACTTTCCACCCCCCACCTACATCCATTTCATCTACCACCATCGTGGCACAATCATTGACCATCCCAATCCATGACTTGCCTCCTCTCTCCATCCACCCTACTCATTCACCCTTTCATACCCATGAGAACAACGTTTGTTGCATCACAACAAGTAACCATTCCCTATGGAGTGTTGCAAGTATCTCCCTTTGCAAGAGAAATTATCCAGTCCCTTGCCCAATTTCACCAACAAATTTTTACACAACAAGAAAGGCTCGTGAGGCTCGACTAGAGAAACGAGGATCAAAGTAGAGAAGACCATGGTGGTGCCTCATATGAGGTCATTTTATGATCTTGCATAATAATCCTTGATGATTTCCCACATTATGCCTATGATGATTAAGCCTTAAGAGAAAATGTTGCTAGGTGATTACTCTATTCATGCGATATGATTGAACCTAGCCTAGTCCCACCCGCAAGATAAAGTTGAATTGATGGAGGAAACACAGAAGGCGGTAACCACTAATTTCCTCAAGGCTAGCTGGTGGGTGAAGAAGAAGGAGCAAGAGCTTACCCACATAAAATCCACCATAGATCTGTTGGCTATAGAAGGTAAAGCCAAGGATATGGAGATCTCCTAGCTAATGAAGGAGCTACAGGAACGAGTGGCAAAGGAGGACCTTTAGTTGGAGCAGAGAGAAAGGGAAAAATTATAAGTAGATTTGAATGAAACCTGAGCTCTAAATGACATTCTAAATAAAGAAGACATATGTTGAGAGAAAGTTGTAGGAAAGGGCCACATAGTTGTCTCAAGCTCAGTAGAGTCTTACTCACTATGATTTTGCAGCAACAACTACAATAGGAGGCTCTGGCCAAAGACCAACAAATACAACTTAAAGATGAGCTATCTTGTAGCTTGCATGTGGAAAATATCCTCCCTATGATCTAGCAACTATACATTTCTTGTTGGGGAGTCATCCCACAATAATGGGTCCCAAACTTGAGACATCTTGACTTTTCCTGAAATCACATATTTTTAGAAAAACTAATGATTTAAGCCTTGATGGATTCCATCTAAAGGGTTTTAATTGAAGAGGGTTAGATAAGACCCCCTTAGATCAAACCCCTTTGGATAGAACTCCTCTAGTCTTAAAACATACCCACAATGGACTCTCATTTCCACCTATCAAAATATTGGAAAAAAAACACTTTTTCTTTACCTTTTAAGGGGTTAAATAAAGTCATTTAGAAATTATGTTTTGTAAGTATGTATCTCTTATTATAAGCTTTCCAAAAAGTATAATTTTATATAATTTTAATTTTATTATTATATTTATATTTTATTTCTTGTGAATGTTGTTTTTTCACTAAACATCAAGGTATATGTTTCACACATATGAAAAAATAGAAAAACAAAGAAAAAATTCTAAAAAATATGTGTGCACTAAATATTGATGTTCTTATTTCATCAAACAAAATAAAAATTAATTTCAATACATACAAAACAAGTTATGTATGACAACATACACCTATGTCCTGATTAAATCACTTTGACTTAAAAAATTAATTAAAAAAACTATGCAATAAAAAATTACAAAAAAATATCCATGCACTAGATATTGATAGTAAAAATCTACATTTTAAAAATTATAATTTTATCCTTTCAATAAAAAAAGTTATGTATGAAGAAATAAACATCACTTTTCAAAAATGTTGTTTACTATAAAAATAAGTTATTAAAAGTTACGTAGAAAAGTACACAATTTATTTCTATTTTTTTTTAAATATATATTTAGAATTTACACACAAATCCTCACAAGTCACTAGTTCACATAATCTCCAAATTATTAATGGTTTAGTTGTTATAGGTTTCATAAAGTGATTTTATTTTTTTAAGTTGATATTAATGTCTAACTTGGCCAAAAAGTGGGACACAATATTGTGGGCTGACCCCAGGAGAGGATTAAGAATATAGAATCGCACTTGAAGCCTACACTTGGTTTCATGGATTCACAAAAATCAAGTGCAAAAGTGAACATAGCTTTGGAATAGGCCATCTCCTTTGTCTCCACAAAAGTCAAAGATTCACAACTTTTGGTGCAAAAACTATATAGTGTGATCGAGTACACCCTTCGAGTAGCAAGAATCAACAATAGGAGGTAGGCAGCAGCAAAGGTGAACAAATTTTTGAGTTTTAATAAAGTTTCCTTGAATGAAAGGCATGTTTAAATGTCTTAGATCAAAAGTGAAGGCAACAAAGGGTCATATCAAATAATTAGTCCAATTGGAATCCCCCTCCTCATTTCTTGCAGATAATATGGTCATCTCAGAGGACCAGAACAAGCAACTATTGGAAGACAAGCAAAGAGATCAAGCAGCCTTCTAGGGCTTGAGTCAGACACTCAATGTGTCTAAGGTTTGAAAGATCCTATAGCCACTTGCTCAGCTAGAATACCAAATAAGAGTCGTAGTATAGAGTCTGAATAATTTCTTGTTAAGAGAAATTATTGAATTGGATAAAGTTTTTGAAGCGCTTAAGAATAAGGAATAGCCTACTGATTATGACTAGATGTCTTTATAGCCTGCCTATAGAAGTTGTAAGATCATTGCTTCTCCCCTTTCTGAAGTTTTGACTTCTTGGTTTGCAAAACCAAAGTTTTGGATTCTTCCCTCCATAGGCGGAGGACCCCTATGAGTCACCAAAAGTTATAAAGCAAGTCTACATTTTGCAGAGTTTTATTTGGGGGCATCAATGGAAACAATGTAGCAATCGCTAACATTATGGAGGTTTCTTTTGATCCTGACATTTTTTCCTTTCAGTCAATGTTTGATTTATTTTTAGTTAAGTGAAGTATTTTTGGTGAAACACGTGGTAGCCCTACACTCATCTTTCTTGGCCAAGGCTTTTGTTTCCCTTTCACGTGGCATTAGTGAAACACGTGGTAGATTCACACGCTACCATGAAGAGGAGGCAAAGGTAGTTTTATGAGTAGTTTCCCCATGGTGTGCTACTTGACACAATAATGCTCCCTTGGAAGCCTTCCAATTTATAAGTTGTATATTGGAGTGTCATTGGTTAGTTTCATTTAAAGGGGGCCCACAATGGAAGTCTTTTCAAAAGGAAGCAAAGGCATGCCACTTGGAACGATAACACTAATTTATGAATTTCTCAGGCTTTGTTCAATCTCGACTTGCACCATTGGGTGGAAAATTAAAAAGAGGCCCATGGGTTAGAACAACTTAGAAAAAGGTGAAAGCAAACATGTGGTGACACTACACTCTTTTTGAATGATATAGATCAATTTCATTTAAAGGGGGCCCACCACGGAAGTCTTTTTAAAATGAAGCAAAGGCATGCCACTTGGCATGATGACACTTGTTTAGGAATTTCTCAAGATTTGTTCAATCTCGACTTGCACCATTGGGTGGAAAAATAAAAAGAGGCCCATAGGTTAGAATGACTTAGAAAAAGGTGAAAGTGAACATATGGTGACGCTACACTCTTTTTGAATGATAAAGATTGATTTCAAGAATGAAGCTAAGTTATTAGGTGTTTTCTAGTGGGGCTAAAAACAAAGGCTAGATAAATTTCATCACCACATGTCTCTGAAGCGAAAGGGGAAGTAAAGTATTTTCAAAGGTTGCGAGATGGTTTGATATGGTAGCCACATTTAACAAAAGTAATCATCAGGTCATTAGGCAATTACAATAGTATCATGATGGAGAGATAGGTTGAGCCTTCTAGGTGGCTTTTTGTTACCTCCTAGCCTCCATCAAGTTAGAAGTGCAAGGCCTATATATTTGGAAGTTCTATCTTATTTAAGGAGGTTCACAATTTTGAAAAGCTCAAAGGAGCAATTATAATAGTGTAACCTTTTTAATAAGAAATAGTAGGATTTTTGTTTTCATTATACCTTAACAAGTGCCCATCATGGCAAGGATTGAATATCTTAAATTGTTTCTTAGTGTCCTTTGTATTTTGTTCTCCCCCAACAATGAAGAGGACATGGTGTTCTATGTCTAACATTGTCGAATCAATTATTATCTGTTATTTTTTAATTCTACTTTTGTAATGTTTATCTTTATGTTTATGTTATAGTATTTGAATCTTTTGAATATTTGTGAATGTTTTATAAGCTTAAACTACATTATGCCAAGTGTTAAAAATGAACCACAAGACATTTCAGTATATCACCTTATAGTAGATTTGGTCAGCTTTATTTTTGCATTTTCCTCTTCCCTTTTCTCCCCCAAAATTTGAAGATTCGACTTCTAATTTATCTTGGAGGTCATTCCACAGACTGCAATTTGTTCCCACATTTTTAAAACTTCCCATAGCAGGTTTTTTTCAAATAAAACAATTTTTAAGATCAACAATTCCTTTTTTGGCACTGTGAACCTAAGAATTTTATCCTTCTCTAACGTGCAAAATAACTTAAAAATGCAAGTGATAAAAGACTAAGGACACTTCAAGATTAGCCTAAAGAGTGATAAAACAAGAAGGAAAATGGACAAAATAAGATACAAACGATTTCACCTTCCTTGTTGTTGATGTCTCCTTGGTTGGCCCTTGATTTGGATGACTTTGTGTGCTCCTTCGATGGCTTTTGATGTAGCTAGATGCAAGATTGAATGTGCAAGATGATTAGAATGGATGGCTAGATGATAGTGAATGAGTGAGAATGCAAATTGGCAGCATGTAGTTATAAAATGGCTAAGTGTTTTTAAAATGCCCTTGAGGAGGGGGTATTTATAGGAGAATTTGAATTCTCTAGAGAATTCAACGGTCAAGATGCATCCAACAAGGCCAAGATGAAGGGCTATGGTGGGTTGAGAACCCACAAGCCCTCACATCTTGACATGTGGATGGTGAAGTGGCTAAAGGGGAGATGAGGTGGAGGTGGCCAAAAGGACAAGTACCCTTGCAAGTACTTTGGGAGATGGGAAGAATCTTGGGTGAATAAAAGTGAATTTTAAATTCACAATGATTGGAAGAATCTAGTGGATAAAAAGTGGGCTCCAAAAAGGTGGGACTTGGTCACATGTGGAGATTGTGACAAGTCCAAGGTTCTAGAAGCCTTGGAAGGATGGAATGTGAATTAAAAATTCACATATAAAGGAGGGGAATCTAGGATAGAATAAAAAGGAATTAAAAATTCCTTGGGGAATGGGGAGAGTTGACCAAGGTACTGATTAAGATTAATTAATCAGTAATTAGAAGATAATTAGGGGTTAATTAGGATTAAAAGCCAACTTGCAAAAGTTGGAGGATGTGACACATCCTAATCAAGGATTAGGCATGTGCACATCTTTAATGAAGAGATTAGGAAATGGATTAGGATTAGATGAAAATGACATGTGAGGAATTAAATAAATGTAATATTTATTTAATTTATTTGATGAAAAGAGGATTAAGAAGGGTAAGGTATTTAATTATTAATTAAATACCTTAGGGATTTGGCAGAATTAAAGATATTAATTAAATAATAGTAATATTACTTAATTAACTCGGATAGGAGGATGTTTAGACGAAAAGTGATAAATTTGGATAAATTAAGTGTCCAAATTTGGATGTCTACAGACACGTCTAATGGGACACTTACCCACAATCACCTAATTAGAAGTCATATTATATGACCCAAATACTAACACTACCAAATAAATAATAATTAATAAACATACAATTTGTGGATGATACCACACTCTTCATAAAACTAGAAAAGGAAATTTTTGAAAACTTAATGGAAAAATTGAATATATTTGGTAAAGTTGCCAGGGAAAAAATATCTAAAGGGAAATCTATTATGTTAAGTTGGGAAGAGTTCCAACTAGATTGGTTCAAAGAACATGAATACCAATGGGGAGGTCCAAGAAAAATAGTTAGGTTCTAGGAATACCTTTCACAATAAACCCTAATCTAAAATCCACGCGAGATTGGGTCAAAAATAAGATTGAGAAAAAACTACGAAACTGGAATAAACAAGACTTATTAATTATTGGAAGAGCTCAAGTATGTCGAAAAATAATATCTTCCTATAATATATATTTGCTTATGTTTGGCTATGTGAGCACCCTACAAATCTACACACACTCTAAACTCAATTCCATGGGTTAGTTATATGCAAACTTGTTAAATGCTCCTATGAAATAACATATCATACTCGAAAACGCAAACAAATAACAAAAATTATCAAAAGACATATATAAACATGGCATATACCTATTCCATAGTGGATTGGTGTCACTTGTGAAAAGTGACCCTTTCCCAACCCTTGACAAGCTCAAATGATGAAGATTGTTGAAGATACTATGAAGTGGACAAAATTATCTCTCAATTGAAGAGAGTAACTTTGCATGAAGATTGTGGATGTTAAAATGAGGAATGAGACCTCCAATTTATAGAATCTCAAGTTGGAAGAATGCCCAAAAGAGAGCAATGTGGGACAAAGATTTAGCCAATAGGAAGGAGTCACTTGTCCAAATGTGAGTGGATGGAGGATGTGCAAGTTTTGGTCAATGTGCTAATAAATGAGATTAGTTGGCTTTTTCAAATTCAAATTTGACTCTTTGGATGGAGAAAAAGGGACTTAAATTCCAAGTGGGGGACATGTAAGAGGGGAGTTAATGCCATGTTGGAAGGGACAAGTCAACTTGTTTTGAAATTCAAACTTGATGGAATATTCTCCAAAGATGCCTTGTTGAGGGAAAATGAGGATTTAATAAATGAATTAAAATACTTTATTTGTGCAAGTGGGAAAATCTAGAGAATGTGACATGAGTTAAATTAAATTAATCAGGATTAGATTAATTTAGTGAGAGATTTAGGTGATTTGACCTTTTTGCTTTAGATTTAAATATTAAACTAAATCAAAAAGGAGATGAATGATGTTCTTAAATTTAATTAAATAAAGGTTTGATTTATTAAATCAAAGAGGGATAATGATAGGCTTAAATTAAATAAAGTTGATTTATTCAATTTAAATGGATGATCCTTAGAGATTAGATTAAATAGACTTGATTTATTTGGTGAATGGATTTAATGAACTTGATTAAATGCATGATGTTAATTTTGCATGTCTACATTTTGCCCCTCTTTGAAGCAATGTACTTGCTGTGTTTGTTCAAAGAATAAACTTGTCGCGATCAAAAGTTCAAATTTTTATTTATTTATTTTTGGATGCCCCAATGGAAATAAGTACACTAGTACATTGCCCCCTCAAGAGATCGAGCGAAAAGATTCAATTTGAGGGTCAATCTCACGATAAAGAGGTTCAAAATGGATGGTTATGATGATGATGCCAATGAGATGGTTTTTTAAGATGCTTAGAATAACCAATCTATATTATCCTAAACAACTTAAATGATAATGCAATGCACGTGAGATGGATGATGTGATAATGTCTATATGATTATGCAATAGATGTTTTATGCAAATGTATGGTTTTATGAGATGCTTAGACTAACAGATCTATATTATGATGATGAACATGCATGTGAGATGATGTGCAGAATGTTGATGGTTTGTGGATGCAGGATGGATGCACTAGTGATGATGATTAACTATTCTGGAATGATGTTAGTGTGGAAAAAAAGAAATCATATGAGAAATGAGATAATGACAAGAGGATCCAACAAGCCAACTTTATGATGATGAGAAATGGATGATTTTCTTATCAAGAATTGGGATTTTAAAAGGGCCACTTACCTTCTAGCGCCATTTTGTGGATAACCTTTTCTGCATTTTCTCAAAAACAAGTTCAACCATTAGCATTGTTAGTGAACTTAAGCAAACCAAATAAAGTATCCCTATGAAATATTCAATCATATTAAAATATGCAACCTAAATAAAACAAAGACAACTAAATGCAAGCACATAAAAACATGGCCAAACCCTATCGCATAGTGGATTGGTGCTTCTGTGGAAAGAAGGCCTTTCCCAACCCTTGATAAGCTCTTGATTGATAAAAAGATGCAAGAAGATAACCAAGTGCAAGATGAATGTGTATCAAGTTTCCTACAATTGTGGGGGAGTGATACAATAGAGAAACTCTCTATTTATAGCCAAGAAGGATAAAAGAATGCCAAACATGGAGGATGTGGGACTAAAGATCCACCAATGACAAGGTGCCACTTGTCAACATGTGAAAGGTTGAGGAATGAGCACATTTTGGTCAATGTGCCAAAGAGGGGGAGATTTGAAATTTGAATTTGATGACATGGCATGTTTAGGGGGGATGAAAGATGATTTAAATGCTAAGTTTGACCTTTACAAGAGACATGTAAGAAATCTTAAATGCTTTGTTGGATTTACATGTCAATTTGGGGGGAGATTCAAATTTGGAAGAATATTCTCTAAAAATACCATGTTGAAAGAAAATGGAGAATTAATAAATCAATAAATTGATTTATTTGTGCAATTGGGAAAAGCTAGAGGATGTGATGGGTGATTAGGATTAGCATTAATCATGGATTTGATTAATTAAGATGATGTTAGGTGATTTTAAATTTTGATTTAGATGCTTGGATTTATTTAAATCAAAAGGGAGGAAATTGATGCACTATCCATTTAATTAAATACATTTGATTTAATTAAATGAAGAGACTTTAGGAGATTAATCAAATAAACTAAATATATTTAATTGATGGGTGGATATGATTTAATTAAATATGCATGATGTCAATTTCACGTGTCTAAAATTTGGCTATTCAATAATCACCAAATTGAGGAGATACAAAAAAAAGTTAGACAATTATTGTGGTTAGATGGAAAAGGAAATAAAAACAACATGCAATAAAATAGGAGTGGTGCTACCTAGAAAAGCAAAAAGGTGGCTTAGGAATGAAAGATTTAAAAAGATAAGGAATTAATTTGGCAGTGAGATGGATTTGCAAAACCCTTAAAGGAAATGAGTTGTGTAAAATCCTGATAGTTCTTGAAATAATATACAAAGAGTTGTACCAAAACAAGCCAAATCTTTGAATAATATGCCTCTATGTGGCCTAGTTTTTGGTAAACTCCTAGTGTCCCTAGCCGGTTCCAATATATTCAAGAGCATTTGGAAGGATTGGGAATTATTGATCATGAAATACTACACTTCTTTGAACAACCTTATGGGAAATTTAGTGGATGGGGAACATATTGCGCTTCATTGAATGACCTTTGGGATTTTAGAAGCCGGCTCTTCATTCTTGGTTTGGGGAAAGGGAAGAAGGAATGCAAAAAATAAACTACCTAAGGCGATGCATTGGAAGCTTTTACAACATTTCAAATCTTCCTAATGGAGCATCAACTTTGACACAATGAACACATAGTGCTACAGACCCTTCATTGTTGAAAAGAGAATGAACTACTAAGGCCTATATGGGCACAGAGCAAACATTCAAATCTTTTTGTGGGAAGAACTCACCAAGGTTTGGTAGAGGATGATACACCCAAAGAAGAATAGTTACTTAATGCTTCAAATCCTCTACAAAAATTGTCTTATTCATTAGCAAAGTGTGAAACTCAACACAAGCTTTGTAGAAAATGAAAGAGAGTAAAACATGGTCCAATTGATTGCAAATTTATACTAAATACCACAAAATTTGAAAACCAAAAGAATGATCAATTATCAAGATCATGTCCAAACATAGATCACACAGAGTACTGATTTAATAAAAGCAGGAATTAAAATACATAACAAGGTCAAATAGGCACAGTCTAATACACTTTCTCCTTCTATTACTTTTAATTGAAGATCAATACAAAATACTAAGGTTGAATGTTTTTGAACTGGACATTATCTCAAAATTAATCTCTAAATACTGTTTCACAAGGATACAACTCCATAATGGATTCTCCACCTACTATTTTGTCTATCTCCCAATAAGAGTTTCAAAAATTCCCTTTATAGAACAAGGGAAGCAAATAAGCATAAATCTCTCTCTACTACCTAAATCATAAAAGATAAAAATTAAATGGTGGCATTAAATCCACTGCCCTAAAATTTTGTTTGAAGATCAGATTATGTCAAATAAACCCACAGCGTAATAACATTTGAGTTGCTAAACACCAATTCAAACACAGCTTAAATTCCTCCTTTTCATTCCTTTTAATAAAACTCTATGTAAACTATTGATCTAGAGCTTGGTCGTCACTTAAAACATCTCCCTTCTCAAGAGTATTGTGGTGCGATACCTTAGTAAACAACCTATCTCTGACACAAATCTAATTACTTGTGATGTTGGGTAGGTGTTGTTCTACACAAAAGGCACCTGTGACCTTTCAAAGAATATCCACTACTCACTAAAAATCCTCCTGCTAAAAAAAACCAATCCAAACTACAAGTTATGATGCTAAAATCCTTCCCTCAAGAAAAAATTTTGTTTGAGACACAAGGCATGCAATCAATCACTTCTAGGATCCCCTTAGTGTTGCTTGTGAGAAAACTTGCGGTGTAGACACATGTCACCTCCTAAATTTAGAAGGAAAGTGCTTTTCAAAAGAGTGTTTGACCACTATGTGGCACCATCACACACCTATATATGGGAAGAAATCCATGACCTACTTTAAAGTGTGCTTGTGTGACACGTGGCCAAGCCCGACAGTGAATGCAAAGAACAAAAATGGGGAAGAAAGGAAAAGACCTAGTAACCATAAAGCTAATGGAAGAACAAAAAGGGTGAAGCAAAAAGAAAACACTCCTAATCACATGTAGAAAAAGGATCTACAAGAACTAAGTAAAGACTCTATCTTGAATAAATATCTTATGGAAACTAACCTAAATAGAATATTCCAAATGAGAACTATTTGGTAGAATATCTATCACAAGAGTAAACCCTTGGCACTCCTACAAGGGTGCTCAACGAAAGCCTAGTATAAAAAAGGAATCACTCAATTCTAAAATCTAATAAACAACGAGAAAGTAAAAACACGAGATTCTCTTAGCCTAGAATTTAACATACCCCAATCACAAAAGAGAACTTATGAAATGGTTAAAAAAGGAACATAGAATTGGAAAAAAGTAAAGATTACAAAAATGAAAATATACAAGAATTCATTAGGCTGGGGATAATAGATTGATAGAGTTAAAAGCTAAAGAAATTTATAACATAATTGCAAAACCCTTGGACATGACAAATCATCTAAATAAAAATGAAATTTGGAAATGAACCATAGGTAATGGAATAATGTGTTTATTCATCTTTGGAATAAGGTATTGGAACTGAAAAAATAGGTCTTAAATGGATGATGTTGCTACAAAAATTACTAAATGTTGGTTCAAAGAATAATTCAAATATATGTGATATTTGTAGAAAATCTAAAACTGTGATTCATATATTTTTGACTATTTTTCACTAAAGAAATATGGAATTTATTTCAAATATAATTAGAGGGATGGGGAGAATTGAATGAAAAAAGAAAAAAAGACATAGTACTGGGGAAAATAGAAGGAATGGGAAAATTAGATAATCTCTACTAATTGATCCTATCTACAAAATTTTATGGTTCTTATGGAAGGCTAGGAAAGATCAAAAGTACCTAGGCATTAGGAGAGCTCTTACTGATTCTAATAGAAGACTCGCAATACACAATATTTTTATGCAAGTAACTAGTACATTGGAGGTGGCCAAAGACAAGTTCAAGAAGTTGATGGAAAAAGGCAAGGTGGAAATAAAAAAAGAGGAGGTAGGATATATAAATCAATGGTTATATTGCAAAGAAAACAACATACCAGGCATGAAAGACTTCATGGTGGAGGCAAGAAAAACTAGCAAAAAACAAATGAACACATATAAGATAAAAAGAGGTGGTCCAAGATTCCATATAAATGAATGAAAATAATTCACTGTCAAAGTAGTAAGATCTAATGATGGTTTCTTAGCAGTGGATCCACCTAGATTAAATAGAATGATTGGGAAAAGTACAGTAAGAGTGTTAATTTTAGAGAAATGTAAAAACATCATTTAAATAGTATAGTAAGTTTTTTTTTAAGCCCTACGAAGCAAATAACTTAGAGACCCTACGAGGTCATATTGGTAAGCAAACACTTATAGTTAAATATATGATGATAAGTATCTAAACATAACAACATATGTATATCTTGATCTTTTTGATCATTTTGTGTAAACTATAATGATAAAAAAAAGTGAACCACAAGACATTTTGGCATATCGCCATAGAGTAGTTTTAGTTAGCTTTATTTTTGTATTTCCCTCATCCCTTTTCTTCCCCCATATTCAAAGAGTCAGATTCTAAAATCTTAGAGGTTGTTCCATAGACTGCAATTTAGTCTGTCTGTGAAACTTCCCATAGGAGGTTGTTGTCAAGAATGCCAATTTTTGAGATCAATAGTTACTAATTGAGATTTTTATTTTTTATAGGAATTGGAAAGATGATTCAAAGCTCTATACATTAGATCAAGTATTTTTTCTAGATTATGCACCACAAATTAGGTATAATCATTTGAAATTCATCCTTCATTTTTTAATCTTCAAATGCTCATGACTTATGCATGCAAAGTCCTTTTTCACTATTGATTACTCCTTTAATATTCTAGAATGAGAGTTCATTTCCCTTGGAAAATTCATTTGAATTTTGATATTTAGAAGGGTATGAAGAATTTTGACTTGAAGATATATATTTGAAACTATTGTGTGCTATCAATTTGGATTATAAAGTGTTCACATATGCACACATATCCATAAAAGAAGAAAAGTTATTTAAGAATACATTATCATGGATTGGTTTATGTAACCCCATAAAAAAATAGTTTACAATTGAAATTCATGTAAGGGGTGATCATTTTAGAAAATAGAGATTCATATCATATGGCATAATAATTTATGTGTTCATTTGATCCTAGGTCACATTCAAATACATTGGCAATGGTTACTCTAAGGACCATGTTAATGTTAAAAATTTTAGAACTCTTTTCAACTTAGTAAATGAGTGTATATACCCTTGATTAAGTGGAAAGAAACACTCAATATCATAGTCTTTAAGAGTTTGTAGAAATTTATTTGTTAATAACATGCCCATAAATAAGTCTACACATGTAGCTATGAATGATCACAAATGGGTGTTGGGGTCATCTTTCCATCATACATTAAAAATTATGTTGCCATAAAACCCATGGGTAATGGATATGTAACAATATCAAAAGATAGATGTGTATTCCTAGGATTTGAGAATTCCTAATTCTCTTGCCCACTTGGCCTTACATTAACATTCTTTTCTAATTGGCATATTTTATGAAATAATACATCTATGATTGAGGAAGAAATAGTGACATGGGGTTTGGGAACCACTAGGATGTGTATGAGCATCATTATGGGATGTACAAAGGGTGGATGAACTAATTTCTTAGGATAACATTATGTAGGAGGTATGTTACTTAAAGGTATTTAATGTATGGGATGTAGTATTGGATGTTGAAGTGGCTTAAGTGAGTGTGATACTAGTAGTAACAATGATTATCAATTAAAGAGGCAAGTAGGTGTGATAAATCATTTGGATGACAAGTATAAGTACTAAATGGTAGAATACTAGTGGTACTGGTACTATGATGATGAATAATAGTTGTAGAGGTCAATGATATTAGTGGGTTAGGATGAAAATGTACTTGTCATTATAGAAGAAGCTTTGCATAAACTAATTGCAAAATATCTAAACAAAATACCTTACAATTAGAAAACACATTGTGAAACATACCTACAAGTTATGTAGGATTTTTAGTATTAGCAAAGCTATCAATTATATTTGCAAAGCCCACATTTTTTTAATGAGCTTTGTGATCATAGTCACCATTTCTCTCATTATGAGCATCAAAATAGATTGCATTCTCATTGCTTTGGTTCATGCTAGGATTTATACAATCACTATTTCAAAGGAAGATTATGACCATAATTAACTCATGGCATAGAAAAATATAGGAAAAATAAATCCCAAAGGTACACTTTCATATTGAAAAGGTAGAAATATTAATGATGTATAAAATGTGAAAATAAAACCCTAATGTGGTTTCCAAGGATGGGTAAGGTGAGTAAAATGGATTTCATAATCAAGATAATAGAAAAAGATGTAACAATATAAAATCAATGAAGAAATATTCATGTAAAGAGTTTCAAATATAAAATTGAGATATAAATATCATGTAAAATTATACATTTGAGAAACTCTAATATGAATAAGAAACCTTTGAATAAGACAAGGTCGTATAAGATTAATTGGGTCACTAAAATACAAATAAAAAATAAAACTTCATTTAGGTTAATCCAAGCCAATCTAATGAAATGTACACAAATAAGTAACTAACCTAGAGTAATGATTTGGGGGTAATTATGTGGGAAAGCATTTTTTAATATTAAATGCTAAAGTATGTAAAGTAATTAATAAAACAAGGTACTTAGTCTGATGATCAAAGAATGTGGACCATTCAAAAAAGATTCTAGAGTATAATTTTTTTCCTAAAGTGTGATCTCCCTACTAGTTAAATTTCTTATATTTTGTATTTATCTTGTGATTTATCTAAGGTCAAGTTTAGCAGTCTACATCAAGTCCACAATTATGGATTCATCCTCTGATTTTGGACTAAAATGGGTTACATAATATCCACTACTATTCTTCTTCCCACCTAGTTGACCTTCATATTATCTACTCCTTTCTAGTATCTAATGATTTATGATATTGAAAATACCTTGGAAGAGTTGTCCTTATGTCACAAGGGGATACATGTTATCTTAGGCCAACTTGGAGAAAGGTGTGCATAAGATCATTTAGATAACAAGGAAGCCTTCTATGATGATTTATACAAATTTGTTACTCTCCATATTCCACCAAATCTAAGTGTTTCACTATTGATTATATCTTTAACATTTCAAGTCTTCTGGGATGATTGTTGCAAAAAAAATCACTAAAAAAGGACCTTGTATGCAAAATCTGTGAGAATTTGAAGTTTAAAAAATAAAGGATGAATTTTAAATGATTATACCTAATTTTTGGTGCATAATCTAGAAAAAATATCGGATCCACTGTGTAGAGCTTTGAAAAGTATTTCTAACACTTGTAAAAAATCAAAATTTTGATTAGTAGCACAAAATTTGTGCATGCTTTACTGAAGTGTGGTTATTTTGGGCCTTTAGGTAACATATATTTATTTAGAAATAATATATATCTATTTTAAATAATGGATCCAATTTGCAATGCATAAAATTAATAGAGAACACCTATAGGAAATGGATATCTATTATTTTAAAGTGGATATTCATTAATAACAAATATCTATTAGCTTTTCTAACATAAACATGTTGCCTTCATTTTTGCCTTGGGAATGCATTATATTTAGGCTAGGGAGTGTCAAGCTTGAGGCGTCAACTGGTCCAATGCATTTAGAGGTTCCATCCTCTTTTTGTGACTTCACCCTTTGTGTTGACAACCTTTTTTATTTGAATTTGATTAAATCAAAAGGATTTATTTAGGAAAAATTTGATGTTCTAAAATATGAGATATGCTTGAATATGAATTTAATAGATAATTATTAATTATTTTCTATATGCACTATGTTTGAAGTCTTGATTGATAGATTGATTGAAAAACGTCCATAACTTTCAAACCATTTCACTTTTTTAAAATTTGGAAGATGTGTCACACAATGCTTCATTAGTTATAAGTTTAAAAAAGTGAATTTCATATTTTATTCATAACTAATTTTATTCATTAGTAAAAAAATCATAACTAATTTTTACTTACATTTTTTTAAAATGTGTCACATTTGAGTGTGTGTCCTTTACTTATGTTTAAAGATTATTTTTTTTGCTCATACTTAGGTTGGCTGAAATGGCACTTTCTTTTTTATATTTATTTTCAAAAATTATAATAGCGCTCCATTGAAATTTTAAATTTTCAACATATAAATTTGTCTTTTTTTCCAAAAAAATTGTAGCCTAGAAACTACATTCAATTTTCTACAAATTCTATTCTACATAATTTTTAAATTATGTTAATAATCCATTCAAATTTTTATGCTAATTTTCTTAGGTTTGTTTTTTAGTATTTTCTTTGCCACTTAGAGGTATAGTTTGGCCCATGATGATCTTGCACTCACCTAGATGGGTGCAAATGATTTCAATAAAATTTATTTGATGAATATGGTTGTAGTGACTAGCTCATGATCATGTTAATTTGAAATGGAATATCATCACTTCTACTCAAGGTAGAATCATATTTCAATTTTAGGAAGAATCCCTTATCCTTTTTAATTTATTTTTTGACTATTGACAAATTAAGCAAGTGTAATTGGTGCCTATTTAAAATTCTTAATAAATGTTATTCATTATAAAAAAAAATAAAAATGTAATTTTAATATGAACACTTATTATGAGGAGGATGTACCAAATTGATATCATTATTTGTATCCTTTTATGATTGTAAATATTTATTTCATGTTGATTGTTTGTTTATTTTGGCATGTATCTTCATAAGTACTTCACATGCAAGTCAAAGTGGGAGTAATAAGTAATGGTTCAAAAAGAACACACCCTACACTTTTCCCCTTTATTTTGAATTCACATTGATTGAGTTCTTCCTAATGCAACAAATTTTAATAATGGCATATTTTAATGCAAATACCAACAATTAACCTAAGCCTACCTTGATTTTTTCTAAACACATCTTGGGAACTTCATGGGAGAAGAACTAATTTAGCTTCCTTGAAATTTTAAATTTGGCCCTAAGTTGACTCCCACCAACTAGCTATTGCATGCCAACTTCAATGCAAATTTTGATATATCATGTGAGCCACGTTGTTGTATTTAAGGGAGAAACCCAATTCATTTGCATCCATCCTAGGACCATTAAAGATCCATCTAAAACATAGAAAACATTTTTAGACACCTAAATTTATCCATACCTGACTACATTGGACTTTTTCCTATCCTAGGTACTAATAAAATAAATAATCATTATTTATTTAATTAAATAATTCATCCTTTACCTTTATCCCTCACCCTTGATTACATAAATTTACATTTATTTAATTAAGTTTAACCTTATCCCCAAATCCTCCAACTAAATTAATTAATTGATTTAGGCTAATCAAACTTTATTAATATTTCCTCTAATATTTAATTCCTCAATATCCCCCAATCCAATACCTTTTAATCCTATCCATTAATCCATTTATATGGATTAAAATATAAACTCACCATCATCTAACAATTGTCCCTACCCCCCTCATGTTCCTGACAGATGTGTGAGCATGCCTACACATCTTGCTCCTTACTCACACATGTGTGAGAATGGCCCTCATACATTTGTAGCCACCCTACCTCTTACACTCATCCTATCATATCCAACCACCTCTTACACATGTCATAAAGTAGCCATCCTACCTCTTACACATGTAATGCTCACACATGTGTGAGTACACCTACTTTTACACCTCATGGAACACTTGTCACATGACTACAACTTCAATACATGCCTCCATCTTCCTCAAATACTATCACCCCATTAACTAATGCATCTTGACCCTTGACTTCCTTCTTGAAAAACTATAAATTGGAGGCATCTCATCTCATTTTGATCATCTACTTCTATACTATGCTACCATTCTCTTGATCTTCCATCATAATCCTAACATCATGATGTTGGTTTAGTAAGCAACCACATTCCACCATCCATCAACATATCAAAAAGATCACAACAAGTGGAGAAAGGATGCACTTCACTTCTACTCAATCAGAGGAGCAATGTAAAAAAATGTAAAAGATTTTACTATCACTTTAGAATCAAATATTTTTACCCTTGTTTATTTTCTTATCTTCAACATCATATAATATCCACTACAACATTAGCATTGTATCATTGACACATATCAACATCCTAGTCATCAATGCATGAACTTGCTTATTATCTTTAATCATTTGCATTGATCTGGTGAATTGATAATGTAATTTTGACGAAAAGGGGAATATTATTTTCCTAGCAATCTCCTACACCACCCTTTTAGGGTGGATTCCAAGCATCAAGTTGAGGAAGTTCTAGACATTAATTTTTGTGCATACCATTCTTTTGTGTTGTGTTTAAACCTATGAGCGAAGTTTAGACATGAACACACAATGAATAATTTCATAGGGGAAAATTAGAACCAAAACATCAATAAAAAAATAATACTAATATAGATGCATTTTTGGATAGTTTTTAGAGCATAGATAAATTAATGAATCAATTGATGACATCTATCATAGGAAATATTCAAAAAAATGAGATCTAGATGAAACAAGGAAAAAGGTTCCCTAGGCCCTTAATGCAAAGAACCTAGGATGCAAAGGTAGCCTTTTTCCAAATTTCACTGAGATGTAGATCCAAGGTGAAAAGATTGACTTCCAACCCTAATGGTGAGCCAATCAAACCTAAATCTACATCTAAAGGGGGATTGGAATTGATTAGAAATATTTTGAAATGATTAACTTAATGATCCTATATGCTCTAATATTAAAAATGCAAGATCCTTAAGAATGATAGTCGAAAATAATAGTTTACTAGTGGATCTGGGAAGTACAAAGAACACAAAATATGCTCAGAAAAATTGGTTTCAAAGTGCCTACAAGGACTCATTTTCTCTTAGGCGAATGGGTCTTTGTACAATGTTCAAATAAACTTTTTGGGTCCTTTGGTACAAGATTTTAACTTTTGTTTGCCACTAGTCTCACTATCAGAAAGCCAAAAATAAATTATGAATCTAAGTTTTCATGGCCTGACAACAATGAATGCAACAAATGCAAGAATGTAATTTTTTTCCTTTGAGATCTCTTCAACTCTTCTTCACCTACAAATCTGCACAAACACAAAGAGGATACAAATGTTTGTTTGTTTGTATGGGGGTTTGCCTTAGTCAAACCCCGATTTGGTAATTAAACCTTAATAAAAAGATAATGACAAAGGGAAGGAAATGATGAATGAACACTTTCTTGTTACAACTCACCAAACCTTCAATGAATTCCTTTGGAGGACTGAAGACAAACACATCACTCCAAGGAACTTGATCTTGCTTTGCTTGATGGATTTGGACACTTGAAAATGCTTGGATGCTTTAGGATCAACACCGCATATTAGCCTTCACAAGATGACATGAACACACATAAGCTTAAACATGATGATAGGATCTTGATTGTTGTAACATATGACTAATAAATCAACTCTTGAATGCTCTTGGTAATACTATTTTCTCATATGAAGTCTTGTAATTGATCCTTAGATTTGAATTGATAAAAAGACTATGTATTTATAGGTTTTTATCTAATTTCCCAAAAGTTAGATTCCAAAAGCAGACAATTGCATATTGAATTTGAATCATTAAAATACCACCAAAAATATATTCATAAGTGGGTCCTAGGATTTGAAGGGGACCCATAAGCCCAGGACACACATTATCCATGTGATTAAAATATTAATTAAATTAATTGAATGTTGGTTTCCCTTTCAGAAAATGGGAATAATAAGGCTTTGGAATGCATAATTTGGCAAATAAGAAGCTTAATTAAGTCCAATAAATTAAGGGACCCACACATAGTGTGAAATTGTAAAGGTATACAATTTCCTACACTACATTTATCCCCCACTTTAGTGAGAGTATGAACTTATGCTCAAAATCACACTAAATTAGACAAATATACGTGAAAGATCAAGGAGGTGTTCAAGCCCCCAATATCTAAGATCCCATGGAAAATCAACATAAGCACAAAGGGACGCACATTAATGTAAGATATGTGCATCAAGACAATATACAAAAGCCTACAATGTTAAAGCTAATGCAAAAAGGATGGACTAGCAAGTTGTGTTATGCCATGTCCATCAAATATGCTCACAAAGGCTAGTACAGTCTGATATACACTAGGTGAGCCCTAAAGGAAAAATGAGAAACATGCACTAGGTCTATAAGGTGTGTACCCATAAAAAGGAGTGGAAGATGGGAAAGTCACACCAGGTCTATAGGTCTCCCATACGTCAACCATACCAAAATTTATACTTCCTAATAACTTTAATAAGGTGCCACAAAATGATCAATGTGCTTCACAAGGCTAGCAATCTATGTTATGCTAAACACTCATGGAATATTACAAGGTTTAAATGTAGCAAAAATTAAGATAATCGAAGGGGTTTTACTTAATGCATGATAGGTCACACCTTAGGGAACATCACACTTGATATTACCACCAAGAGAGGACTAGTCGAGGAATAAAATATCATACCTTAGAGAACATTAGACATAGTATTGCCACCAAGGAGAAAATCATATGTCAAGAAAGGTCACACTCTTGTAGAACATCAAGCCAAATGTCACCACAAAGAAGACATATCACATGAATTAAGGAGACCACATTTTGGATAAAAATGTCGCACTTCCTAGGAGATGTATGCTATCATCACTAAGAAGGGAACACACAAACAATGAGCGGGGGACTATATTCCCCCCTTAAAATGTCAATATACTTGCTATGTTGGTATTTTAAAGAGAAAGAGGGGAAGAGGGGATCCTTGACAAGGATGCATACCTCCCAAAAGTAGTTATCCTTTCCCCCCAAGCATAGAGATAGGACAAACAGACCAAGGACTATCATGTTGCTGCTAAGGAAAATATGGTTGCACTTAAGATTGTATCACCATGAATGACAATGAGCAAAACATAGAAAGCTAATAATGCCACATAGTGATGAGCAACATGATAGGATGAAAATCATTATCAATTAGAGGAAGTAGGTGCATCAACCCAAGGAAGAGCTCCACAATTCTTAAGATGTTGATTAATTAGTTGAATGACCATGCACTCGATGATATACATAAAATGAGATTTTGTTGTGGAATTTTTTTGTGTTTTTGGAGGGAGAGATATCAAGTAGGATTGGAGAAGCCCCGAAAAGGTACTATCTTGATCAATAGTAGAATATATTCCTTTCTTTTGTGAAATAGATCTTTCTTGTTTAATAGAAGGTTTCATACATACACAAGACTCTCTAGGTTTAGATTATGAGATTTTGTACTCCTAAAAAGGAGGGTGTAAAATCTAATGAACCTAAATCACTAAAACTATTGGATTTTTTTGATATGTGGTTGTCATTGATGTCAACACTATTAGCATTAATATCATTAAAGGTTGTATATGTTGAGGATATTGAGAAAATTGTAATGAAATAAATTGCAAGTTGTCAGTGATGAAGTGAAGTTCGGTATGTTGTTGAGCTCAGTACATTTTTGATCAGAGGTTGTGGATTAAAGGGTTTGTTGTTGAGTATATCTAGTTTATCCATGTTAAGTTTTAGAGATTTGCATGAAGATTTGATCAAGTTATGAGCAGTTGTGTTCTGACAGTTATTTTGTTGCTTCAATTGATGTTCCTGAATGAAGATAATGTGATTCTAGTAATTTTAGTTGTTGTGGATGCTTCTCTAGTGATTCATGATGTTTTTGGATGTTTCTAGATCATGCTCTATCTATGTTTCACATATGCATTGATCAGTGTACTTGTGATTGGTGATTTTCTCTTGCGTGTTCATGTTTTTCTTGTTCATGGCCGATAGGGTGATTGTAGCATGTTGTGGATCTTCAAGGAATAATTTTTGAAGGTGTTTCATGTTCGAGGATGTTGTTTTGGGTCTTCATTATGTTGTGGCCAACATTGGTTGATTCGCATTGAAAATTGTTTATTGTTTTGGGCCAACAGTTTGTATATGTTTTATTTATTTTGTTGAAGTCGACATGTAGCGATGAAATCTCTTGGTGTGGATATATATAAGCAATTGTTTATTCCATTTGATGGTATGATGTGTATGAGATGTGAAAATAATGTCCTAATCATTTGAAGGTAGAAGCAGAGTGTGAAGAAGAGTGAGCAGAATGTGAAGAAGTGTTAATATGCTTAACCAAAACTATAATTGGGCATTAGTAGATGTTATTTTCTCAGTTCAAAATCCTGCGAATGTAATTCAAATGTTTTTGTAAGACAGTGTGTCTTCCTTTGGGAAGTAAGACTTGTTGTATTTGAGCAATGAGCTTTGGAAGTGTGCTTGAATGCATGTGCATTCCCCATTTATTCTTCTTTATACTTTTAACAGGGTATAATCTTGTGGACTAGCCTCCACTGTGGTTTTTCCCCTAACAGGGTTTCCACCTAAAAATCTTGGTGTTATGTGTGTTTCTGATGTGTTAATGATTTATGCTTTCATGGTTGTTAATCAGATTTGAAAATACGGTTAATAAGCTTAATAAGTTTTAAATTTCTGTGACAATTGATTCACCCCCCTCTTAGTTGTTTGCCCTTGTATTGCCAATAATTGGTATCAGAGCAGGTTCCTTGGAAGAAGTTTAATAGCTTGAGGTGATCTAGGATGGTGAAATATAAGAAGGATAGTCTGAGATTTGATGGAACAAATTATTCTCTATGGAAGACTCAAATGGAGTGTCATCTGAGATGCATTAGTGAACCCTACTGAAATATTACAAGGAATAGGTATGTTATCCCACATAATGGTCCTTCTACTGCTTCTAAGATTAAGGATGTCAAGTACAATATTAGGGTTGAGGAAGCATTGTTGAGTGCTCTGACTGATTTTGAGATGACAAATGTTATGGATCTGAAGACTGCTTATGAGATCTGGAAAAAGTTGGAAACTTTGTATGAAGGTGATGCTCATGTGAAGATTGCTAAGTTGCAAAGTTTGAAAGGGAACTATGAAATGTTGAGAATGGGTGATGATGAGAACATTACTTCTTTCATGCAAAGAGTGAATGAACTTGTGTGTAGTATCAGATGTGCTGGTGGACAATTGCAAGAATCAGAGATTGTTGCTAAAGTGCTCAGATCCTTTCCTGTTGCATACAAAGTCAAAGCTACTGTTATTGAGGAGCTCCGGACTGTGACAAGTGTAACTAGAGACATGTTGATTGGTAAGCTTACTGCTTTCAAGTTGAGTGAATTTGGTGATGCTCTTCCTAAAACAGAATCTGCATTCAAAGCTACTACCTCTGGAAGGGATAAATAGAGATATGATCCGAGGGAGAGTTCTTCTAGAAAGATATTCGAGTACGAGGAAGAAATGAGAGAGATTGAAGAAGAAGAGAGAAAATTGGATGAGCTTGAAGCACTTATTGTCAAAAGGGAAGCCAGAGAAAAAGGTAAGTGTAAAGGGAAATTTCCTATTAAATGTTTTTCTTACAATAAGATAGGTCATTTTGCATCAAGGTGTCTGGAAAGAGTTCCTAAGTCAAGACCTAACAAGCCTAGATTTCAAAGAAAGTGTTATTATGTTGTTGGTGTGACATATGATGAATCTAATAAAGGGAATGTAAGTGAGGACAAATGGGTATTTATTGCTATCAAGGAAAATAATCATTTGTCTACTGAATCTGCTAGTTGTACAAATGTGGAGAAATCCCTAGCTGCTTGAGTTGAAGAGAAATATGAATGGGTGATTGACAATGGATTCTCTCATCACATGATAGATGATAAAAGTAAGTTTGTGAGCTTGGAAAAGTATGATGGTGGAGTTGTAAGATTTGGTGATGACAAAGCAGGTGTAATCCATGGCAAAGGATGCATTTCTTTTGATGGTAAGCATAATACTGATGATGTTCTATATGTGGAAGGTTTGAAGCATAACCTCTTAAGTGTTGGACAGATGGTTGATAAGGGATACAATCTTCAATTCAAGAATGAAAAGTGCAGAATATTAGGGAATTTAAGAAATGTGATTGCTTCTAGTACAAAAACAAAAGGTAATATCTTTCACTTGAATGCTGCTAGTAAAAGTTGTCTAATTGCTCAAGTTGATGAAATTTGGTTGTGGCATACGAGAATGTTTCATGTTAACTTTGACAATATTATCAAGATAAGTTCTACTCAGGCTGTGGGAGATCTTCCTAAGTTGATAAAACCTACTAATGCCATATGCAAGGAATGTTAGTTAGGGAAGCAAACTAGAATTTCATTTTAGAGCAAACAACATAGTTCAAATGAAGTGTTGGAGCTTGTGCACTATGACTTGTTTGGTCCTTCTAGAGTCATAATTTTACAAAGATATAGGTATTTCATGTTGATTATTGATGATTATTTTAGAATAATGTGGGTTAATTTCTTAAGGGAAAAATGTGAAGCTCTAGAGAAGTTCAAGATCTTTAAGGCTATGGTTGAGACAGAGATAGATCTGAAGATTAAATGTTTGAGATAAGATAGAGGTGGTGAATTCACTTCTGATGAGTTTAATTCTTATTGTGAAGAACATGGGATAAAGAGACAATTATCTACACCATGGACCCCTCAACAAAATGGAGTTGTGGAAATGAAGAACAAGACAATTGAAGAAGCTGCTAGAAGGAAATGTTCCTCATATCTACTGGAGAGAAGTTGTGAGTATTGTTGTTTACACTCTCAAATAGGTACAAGTCAAAGGTGATTCTGGTAAGACTCCTTATGAGCTATGGTATGGTCATAAGCCTACTGTTAGATACTTCAAAATCTTTGGGAGTAGATACTATATCAAAAGAGATGAAGATATAGGAAAGTTTGATGCTAGGAGTGATGAAGTAATCTTTCTTGGTTATTCTACTAAAAGCAAGGCCTACCGGTGCTACAATAAGAGATTGAGGAAAATGGTTGAAAGTGCAAATGTTAAGGTTGATGAAGAGATGGCTAGACCATTCAGAACCTGTGGATATGATTCAGATGATCAGAATGACAGTTCAGATAAAGGAAAGAAAGTTCAGACTTCAAATCAAGTTCAAATCATTTTGGTGAATCAAGAAAATCAAGAGGAAGGAACTAGTGAAAGTACAGAAGAGAGATCACAAGAACCTGAATTTCAAGAACACCCCAAGACTCCAAGGTATGTAAGAATAAATCATTCAAAAGATCAGATTATAGGTGATAAGAACAAAGGTGTTCAGACTAGGAGAAAAATTACAAAAGAATATTGTTTGATTTCAAAGACTGAGCCTACTAGTGTCAATGAGGCATGCAAACATGAACATTGGATAGAAGCAATGAAAGAAGAACTACTGTAGATTGAGAAGAATGATACAGGGATTCTTGTTTCTAGACCTAAGGACAAAAATGTAATTGGAACTAAATGGGTCTTTAGAAACAAATTGAATGAGCAAGGTGAAGTTGTTAGAAACAAAGCAAGATTGGTGTGTAAAGGATATTCTTAGATGGAAGGAATTGACTTTGAAGAAACTTTTTCCCCTGTTGCTAGGATTGAAGCTGTGAGACTATTTCTTGCTTATGCTACTTACAAAAACTACAAGGTTTATCAGATGGATGTCAAGTCAGCATTTCTAAATGGTGAACTGGAAGAAGAAGTGTATGTTGAGCAACCTGATGGATTTCAATTGACTGATCGGGAAGATATGGTTTGTTGGTTGAAGAAAGCATTGTATGGACTCAAGCAAGACCCAAGAGCATGGTATGCCAGATTGACAAGTATTTGTTGAAGCTTGGATTTAATAAAGGTACTGCTAATAGCAATCTGTATTTTAAGGTTGATCATGATAAAGATTTGATTGTTGAAGTCTTTGTTGATGATATCATTTTTGGAGGAGATGATAGTTTGTGCATGAAGTTTGCTGATGAGATGCAGAGTGAATTTGAGATGTCTATGATTGGAGAGATGAAATTCTTTTTTGGGATTGCAAATTACTTAGTTAGATAAAGGGATCTTTATATCTCAGTCCAAGTATGTGAAAGAATTGTTCAAGAAGTTTGGTATGGAAGATTCAAATCCAGTTGGTACACCTATGGTGACCGGATGTAAGTTGACACAAGATGATGATTTACCTAAGGTAAATCAAACCAGATATAGATCGATTATTGGTGGATTGCTTTATTTAACTTAAACTAGACCTGATATCATGAATGTTGTATGTATTGTTGCAAGATTTCAAGCTAATCCTAAGGAATCTCATGCGACTGGTGTGAACAGGATTTTCAGATACTTGAAGGGGACAGTTGATTTTGGCCTGTGGTATCCTAAAGATGATGATCTTACTTTGAGTGCTTTTACTTATGTTGATTGGGTAGGAGATGTGAATGACAAAAAAAGTACTAGTGGTGGTGCATTTTTCTTGGGAAAGAAGTTGATTTCATGGTTAAGTAAGAAGTAGAATGTCGTTTCTTTATCTACTGTAGAGGCAAAATACATTGTTGTTGCTAACAATTGTACTCAAGTATTGTGGATGAAGAAGAGGTTGAAAGATATCAGAGTTGTGTATGATGACCCTATTGCTATATTTTGTGATAATTCAAGTGCAATTAACATTTCTAATAATCTGGTGTTGCATTCAAAGACCAAGCATATATCTATCAAGTTTCACTTTTTGAGAGAGAAGGTGAGTGAAAAGGAAGTCAGACTAGAGTATGTACCTACTAAGGAACAAATTGTAGATATCTTTACCAAGTCATTTCCTAAGGATACTTTTGATTATCTCAAAGGGAAGCTAGAGGTGATTACCCCTCCTAATTAGAACTAAGATGCATTGACTTGAATCATTTCATGCATTTCATAGTCATATCTTGATCTAGATTGATGTTGTGGTGGCTACTACTCAGGGGGAGTAGTCAGATGTTCAGAAATGTGGTTCAGAGCTTGTGTGGAGAAAAGAGATCTTTGTCATTGATGTCAAAGGGGGAGAAGATTCATGTGAAAGAGTGTAAGAGAAAATAGGCAAAACCTAAGGGTGAGAAAGTGTTAAGAGAAAGTTGCATTGATGGTGTTTTTCACATCATCTGTTGCCATCAATGCCAAAGGGGGAGATTGTTGGATGTTGTTGATATGTGGTTGTCATAGATGTCAACACTATTATCATTAATGTCATTAAAGGTTGTATATGTCAAGGATATTGAGAAAATTGTAATGAAATAAGTTGCAGGTTGTTAGTGATGAAGTGAAGTTCAGTATGTTGTTGAGCTCAGTACATTGTTGATCAGAGATTGTGGATTAAAGGGTTTGTTGTCGAGTATATCTAGTTTATCCATGTTAAGTTTTAGAGATCCACATGAAGATTTGATCAAGTTATGAGCAGTTGTGTTCTAACAGTTATTTTGTTGCTTCAGTTGATGTTCTTGAATGAAGATAATGTGATTCTAGTAAATTGAGTTGTTGTGGATGCTTCTCTGGTGATTCATGATGTTTTTGTATTTTCTAGATCGTGTTCTATCTATGTTGCACATCCGCATTGATCGTTGTGCTTGTGATTGGTGATTTTCTCTTGTGTGTTCATGTTTTTCTTGTTCATGGTCGACAAGGTGATTGTAGCGTGTTGTGGATCTTCAAGGAATAATTTTTGAAGGTGTTTCATGTTTGAGGATGTTGTTTTGGGTCTTCATTATTTTGTGGCCAACATTGGTTGATTCACATTGAAAATTATTTATTGTTTTGGGCCAACAGTTTGTATATGTTTTATTATTTTGTTGAAGTCGACATTTAGTGATGTAATCTCTTGTTGTGGATATATATAAGCGACTGTTTATTCCATTTGATGGTATGATGTGTATGAAATGTGCAAATAATGTCCTAATCATTCGAAGGTAGAAGCAAAGTGTGAAGAAGAGTGAGCAGTGTGAAGAAGTGTTCATGTGCTTAACCAAAATTGTAATCAAGCATTAGTAGATGCTATTTTCTCAGTTCAAAATCCTGCGGATGTAATTCGAATGTTTCTATAAGATAGTGTGTCTTCCTTTGGGAAATAATCCTTGTTGTATTTGAGCAGTGAGCTCTAGGCAGTGTGGCTGAATGCATGTGCATTCCCCATTTATTCTTCTTTATACTTTTAATAGGGTATAATCTTGTGGACTAGCCCCCTAATAGGGTTTCCACATAAAAATCTTGGTGTTATGTGTGTTTCTGATGTGTTGATGATTTATGCTTTCATGGTTGTTAATTAGATTTGAAAATAAGGTTAATCAGTTTAATAAGTTTAAATTTATGTGACAACTGATTCACCCCCCTCTCAGTTGTCTACCCTTGTGTTGCCAACAAAAACATGTGTTTAAAGATGAAGCAATATCATGACCATGATGTATATTTGTCCTAGGAGTGTTTTTCATGATGACATTGATATCAAGCAAAGGTTTCTTTAATGCCTTCATTTCTTTCGAAGGACAATAACCAAGACCTCTTGTTTGTTCTTGCATGCTATGTTCAATAGGGACACATATACCTTGGTCTTTAACACCACATCCTTTTCCATTATAGCCAAGTTGTTTCAAAATTTCATAACCCCTTCCATAAAGTGCTTTCATTTCTTTTGAGGAAGGAGGATTATCATGATTAGTTTCATCATATGTAGATGTATGATTTTTTTTCTCTTCTTTGCTGAAAGTTGTGGACTCACATGGTTCAAATGACTCAGATTGTGTTGATATTATGGAAGCTTCTTTCTCTTTTCTTGATTTAAGTGTGACCTTGTATTCTCCCATGAATGTAGGTGTAAAATCTAATGACCCCCAATCATCTTCCAACAACTTTATCATATATGAAAGACAATCACCCTTTTCTTCTTTTTTCAAAGGTTCCACTTTTGTAGTTGGTGTCAATGTTGTAAAAGGATTTTTCATTCTTGGTTCAATTTATAAACAACTCTCAAGTTCAGGATCAACTTTTACCATGTAGACCTTGTTTTTATAAGTGTATTTCAGTAAACGATGTGATGTTGAAGGCATTGCATTCATTTCTTGAATCCATGTTCTACAAAAGAGAAGATCATATGAAAGATCGTTAGGCATGCCATGGATAGGAGTTTGTAAAGTAACCCTACCAACTTTAATAGGCAATGTTATCACACCGAGTGATTATTTTCCCACATTATCAAAACCATAGATAGATAAAGAATCTGATTGAATTTTAGTATTATCCACTCCCATTGTATCCAAACATTTTACACTATAAACATTAAGTGCCAAACCATTATCAACAAGGGTACGTTTAATTCCAAACTTGTTACTACCATTCTTAATACTAGCCACTATCATCAAAGCATTATTTTGTTTTTGCATTTCTAAAAGAGGTAATTCACTTTGATGAAAGACAATGTCCAAATTAGGTGAATTGATATTCTCAATCATAGCTGCCACATCATTTGGTTGCACACTAGGAGGGAAAACAATTTGTTGTAAAGCATTTTGAAGCATTTTATGGTAAAGAGGTGATGATTGAATCAAATCCTAAAGGGAGATCTTAGCAGGAGTGTTACAAAATTGTTCTACAAGGTCATACTCCTTTCCACTATGTGAAGGTAAACGAGGGGAACTGGGAAAAATAGGTTGTGGGAGTGGTATCAATATAGGAATGGTTTGTGGTTTCCTATTATTCCTTTTGTTATATGTATGAGCAACAATATGATAACTTGGTTACTACAACACATTGTTACTAGTGAGTTGTTTTACAAAGTTTAAGATATGTCCTTGAGGCTTTGGTTAGTTTTTAGGTGGTCACATGATAAGAAGTGGCTTAGGAGTTCCAATAACTAAAGGACTCTTAGGAGGTTCAAGAGGAATCTTAGGAGGCCCAATGATTAGAGGACTCTTGCGAGGTCCAAAAGGAATGTTTGGAGGTCCTATAATCAAAGGAGATCTAATGGACACTTGTGCATTCATAACCTTAGTGGATGTGACTTCTTATTGATGATCTACTATCGAGGGGGGATCTATGGTTGCCTTAGCCTCTTCATCTATACTATCTTTTGTAAGAAATGTATCAATGGTGTCATCTTCTTTTGGCACAATATCTTCCCAAGTGGGAGAAGCATTGTGAGAGGTACAAACAAGTTTCTCATGATTCTCAATGATAAGATCTTCCAACACCAAGATACCTTTGTCACAAGTAGGAGAGATATTAGGAGAACAACAACTATGGTTTTCTATGATTGTCTATGATTGCATCCTCTTTCACTATAGCATTCTCACTATTGGGAATTAAGATGTCTCAACCTTGGCAATTCCTAAGGTAGTTGTCAAAAGATGCCCACTTAGTGGTACAACATGGAAAGCCTATTTTTAAGGATGTTATGATGGATTCTATGACAACTCTAAGGGCTAAAAGTGGGGGATATTATTTTGGATGTGAGAATCATCCATGATATGCATAAGAGAATCTTTGCATAGTTGTTGATGGATTATGACACATGTAAGAGCATCTCCTATTTTATATGGATCCTTATGACATCTTGTAAGAAGGTACAATGTCATGTAAGAGACCATGTTTAGCATCTAAGGGGTCGAATGGATTTTTACCATGGTATTTTTGACCCTTGTTTTGACCCATGGCAATGTTTTATGGTGGTATTTTGAGCCCCCATGAGTCTATATATTGAGGGGTTGAGATGGAGACACTATGAGAGGTTTTATAAGTACACAGATGCTACCAGATTGAAGAGGAGTTAGAGTGATTGTATTGTGAAACACCATTGTTGTTAATGCAACTATTCATCTCTTCTTTGGTGGAGTTTTTTCCCAAAAGGGTTTCTCCACATAAACACGGTGTTATGTGTTGTACTTTTCGTTCTTTGTAATTTTTTGTTTACAGTTGTTCAAATCTCCATATGGTTTACATTGCATAATTTGGTTATAGTAATCTATTAAAGCTTCCATTATTTCTATTTCTCTACCATTTTTCTAACATTTGGTATCTGAGCCTGGCTAGTTTTGTGTTCTGGGTGGTAGAACGAAGGTTTTTTGAGTTTTAGTGGGAGTTTTGTTGAGCTGTTTTTTACAATATTTTGTGTTTAACCATGGCTGCAACTTCTAACCATTTGGATATTGAAAAATTTAATAGAGTTGGTTTTGAGTCGTGGAAGCTGAAAATGGAGGATCTCCTTGAAGAATGAGATCAATAGGTAGCTCTAACAAATGAAAAGAAACCCGAGAAAATGAGTGATGAAGATTGGGAGAAGATAGATAAAAAGGAATGAGGTACTATTAGATTGTGTCTTTTTTATTTTGTTCCCCTGAATGTCTCAAAGGAAAAGACTGCATATGTTTTGTGCAACCAGATAGGTGAGATCTATCAAGCAAAATGTATGGTAAATAAACTCTACTTGAAGCAAAATTTGTTTTCTCTTAAGATGAGGGAAGGTGAATCTATATTCGAGTATTTAAATTATTTTAATTTTTTTTTGAGTCAACTAGCCTCTATTGATGTTAATGTTGAAGAAGAAGATAAATCCATTATGCTTCTCTATTCATTACCTGAATCTTGGGATAAATTTGTGCTTGCTATCACTGCTAACATGGAAGATCCAAAGATGGATGCTCTTGTAGCAACTTTTTTGTCACAGGAAATGAGGAAAAAGGCAATGGATAGTATAGGTGATGCTCTCAACGTAAGGGGAAGGCCTAAAGAAAGAGGGTCTAAAGGAGATAAGAATGGGCCTAAGGATAAGTCTAAGGACATATCTAAAACTCCTGGAAAGAAGAACAAAGTGAAATGCTAGAACTATGGAAAAAGAGGACATGGAAAGAAGGAATGCAAAAATCCAAAGAAACAAGTTGATTCCTCCACAAAGAAATCCTCAAATTCAAGTGATGATGCTTTGGTTTCTTGTCTTCATACTACATGATTAATGAACACTAGTTAATTGATTTAGGATGTTTGTTTCATATGACTCCTCATAAAGAGTGGTTTTCCACATATGAAAAATATGATGGAGGTGAAATCTACCTCGGTGATAACTCTTCATATCCTATTTTCAGAAGGGGTGGGTAAACCCGCAAAACTGGTTTACAATTCCATTGAGGAAAGAAAATTGTAAAAGCGCTCCTATGAAAGAAAAAAAATTATTTTTAGGGGTTCGCATGAATTGGGGTATTCGAATGGACCCTGGTTCGAGTGAACCATATTAAATGATGGGACTCACTCTTTTGCATTTTTTATGACAGACAATGGAAAAGAGGGGTTCACTCGAACTTGGGTTCATCTGAAACCCCTTTTTCCCCCTTCTCCCCCTTTGGCACCAAATTTCTCCAGAATTTTTCCCTTCGAATCTCGAGTTGAGGATGAAAATAGAGGAGACTTCACAAACCCAACTGGATGATGGTAGTGCTCAAAATGAGCTATCCATCGAGTATAATTTTAATAGTTCTGGTTTTATTATATATTTATATATTTAGTTTGATTAAACATAGGTTTTTCACCCAAAATCAAGCTCTTTGTTTTGCACATGTAGAAAAATAGCAAACTATCAAAATAAAATTCTAAAAAATATGTTTAGGCTAGGTATTGATGTTCTTGATCCAATAATTTTTTTTTTGAATTTTGATACAAACAAAAAAAATTATGTTGTATATGGTTCGCCTATGTCTAAATTGTAATTAGTTTGATTTCAAAACTTGATTAAGGACAAAATATTCAATAAAACACTATGAAACCAAATGAACTAGTTAGATATCGTAGTTACAAATATAAATTTGAAAAAAATAGAATTTTATCTTTCATAGAAAAAAAGTTATGTTGTATATGGTGAGCATCACTCCTTAAAAATGGTGTTTACTAATAAAAACTAGTTTTCAAAGGAGATGGAAAAAGAAGTGCAATCTAATTCCAAATTTTTTGAAAAGAAATATATTTAGAATCTACAGAAAAAATGTCACAAATCACTAGTTTGCATCATCTTCAAATTTCTCATGGTTTAGCTGCTATAGGTGCCCAAAAGTGAAGATTTAGTTCAAAAAAATCAGTTCAATGTCCAGTTTGGCCAAAAATTGTAAACTAGTATTGTGGGATCAACTGAGTAAGATTCAATTGTGTTTCAGTGATGGGAGGATTAAAACCCTCCCTAGTGTTTTACATGTTCCTGGAGTAGATAGAAATTTGATTTCAGTTTCGAAGTTGAATGATTTAGGAATAAATGTAACATTTGATAAGCATGGTTGCAGATTGGTAAGAGGAAATCTGGTGATAGCAAGAGGGACAAGGAAGGGCACTCTATTTAGGCTTGAAGCCACTATTGTTGTTAACTCTACCAATGTAATTGAAAAATATGAAAATACTTGTATGTTGTGGCACTGTAGGTTGGGCCACATTAGTGAGATTGGTTTAAAAACCATTTTGAATAAAAAGTTGTTAGACGGTTTTTCCTATTCTAATGAGAATTGTGATTTTTGTGAACGTTGTGTGTCTGGTAAAAAAAACAAAAAATAATTTCCTTTAAGTAGTACTAAATCTAAGAATAAATTGGAATTAATTCATTCAGACGTATTTAGTCTTGTGGATGTGGAATCAATTGGAAAATATAGATATTGTGTCTCCATTGATGATGTTACAAGATATACTTGGTTATATTTAATAAGGCACAAATCTAAAGTTTTCACTAAGTTTAAAGAATTTAAAGCCTTAGTTGAAAAGCAAACGGATTGTAATATTAAGGTTTTGAGGTCTGATAAAGGAGGGGAATATTGTTCTAAGGAATTTGACGAATTTTGTAAGCATGCAGGAATTGTTAGATAGAAAGCTACTCCTTACACTCCTCAACAAAATGGAGTGGCGAAAAGGATGAATCAAACAATTATAGAAAGAGCTAGAAGTATGCTAAGTAGTTCATAGCTTGACATATGCTTTTGGGTAGAAGTTGTAAGTATTGCTTGTTACTTGTTGAATAGATCTCCTTGTAAAGCTCTTGAAACAACACCTTATGAAATGTGGACAAGTAAGAAACCTTTTGTTTCACATTTAAGGGTATTTGGCTATGAGGCTTATGTTCATGTACCTAAAGAAAAATAGACTAAGCTAGATCCAAAAGTTGAAAAGTGCATTTTCATTGGTTATGGTGATAATGTAAAAGGTTATAAGTTATGGAATCCTCTAACCAAGAAAATAATCTTTTCTAGAGATGTGATTTTCAGGGAGCTTAGCATTATTTTGTTGGCTTTCAATTGTTTATGTGTTAGTTTGTCCTTGATGTCAAAACTAGTTGGTTTGTTGGATGAAAATACAAGTGTTGATTGGCATTTGGCATTTTGGTTTACACCTGATGATATCTTTAGTGGTCTTTTCAGTATTTAGTTGTATTGGTGATTATCTCAATACTCAATTTGTCTTTGAATGTAATGTATCCTTGATACACATGGATGCTGACAGTGTTTGACATGCTTGATGTATGTTGACAGGATGTACATTGATATATGATTTGTAGTTACATGTTATAGTTGGTTCACATGGTTCATGGCATGCACTTTCAAGTTTTAGTTTTTACATATTGGTACTGATATTTGACATGGTGTTCATGTTCAAGTTGTTTATGCTTCAGGTTGTTCATGTTCTTGGTGTTTCAGGTTCAGACATATTCAATAGGTTTATTATTTCAGTTGATATTTTTTAGTTTGATTTTGGCTTCATTGATATTTTATCAGGTTGATGGTTGGCTAAGAGAAAAGAGGTCACTTTGGTACCGGGTCTCTTTGCATTTGTATTGACAATAGATGGTGTCTTTGTAAATTATCATGAAATTTGGTTCATAGTGTATACATTGCTCTATTAGCAATCACCTTGGCTGAAGCATTCAAATTCAGGCAGCCAATATGTTATTATATTACTTTGGTATATGTTTTCTTTTGAAGGACTTCAAGGTTGATATGTCCTATGGTGAGGATATTAAATTATTTATATTTTACACCATACATGGTGTCGGGCACTAAAGTGATATGAGGTCTTTTCCTAAACAAAGAAATTGGGCTCTAAAGGTTAAAAGCTCTTGTGAAAAAGCTAAGGTAAAGGTTTTATTTCGGTGCTTGTGATATTGGTCTTTATCATCAATTGGTATTATGGAGTTGATATCTAAAAAGAACTAAACCCTATCAAGTTTCCCTAAGTATACTTTAGTGGTGATATTATGTTCAACTTTGTGAAAAGTTACTTGGTTATAACTCTTGGCAAACATCATTTTCCATATTCTAAGTCAGCATTTTGGGGATCTTTGACTCAGAATAAAGTTTATTCGGTGATCACTTGTATCAGGCTTCACTTCATATTACATCGAGCATACTTATGCATCGGGCTTACTATCTTTCATTGAGAATACATTATAAAGCATATTGTATTGGCCACATCACAAGGAAGTTGATTTTTTCAAGCAATAGTAACATTAGTTATCACTTGTGTCGACGACAACTATCATTTGTTTTGTTTGTAACATTGTTGGTTCTTTGACAACGAACTTAAAGCCATCATTATGTTTTGTTAATGATGTTGCCAAACTTCAAGTGATTATGGTAATTTGATTAAAGTCCCTTCGGACTTCAAACATTATCAAAAAGTGAAAAAGGCACTCAATAGTCTTTGAAAAGGAGTTAGGGAAAAGTCATTTTGTTTGTTTTTTGATTTGAAGAAGTCACAACACCACCATGGAGAATAGAAAGCTAAAATTTGCCGCTGGTTTTGAAGCTGAATGTTGGATGAGCTAAACAGTGAGACCGTTATGAAGAAGTTGCACAATCAGTTGGTAATATTTTGGCCTCCATGACAGGTATTTGGTTCTCAATTTGGAAAATCTTGCATCAGTTTTAAGCAACTGATTTTGTGGTTAAGAAATTTGTTGAAGATTAGTAAATTTTTTAAAGATTAATCTCAGTTGTTTATACTCAAGGGTTTCATTGGCATTCATTGACATATCAGTGGTTTTTCAAAAACTCATTATGGGTATTATGATTTAACAACAATGTTTATACAAACCTTGGTTATGGTGTTACGAGTTTTTGAAAGGGATAATTATTTTTGTGCATTGTATAAATACATGGAAAAAAGCCATGATTCAATGATGAAAGAGAGAAGTTATAATCTGAATAGTGTTTTGTGGACAGGAAAGAAGGTTTATTACTGTGATATCATTTTGTATTTAAAAAGAGAAAAGAGGGTTCATATTGTATATGTCTCTGGTTGTATTACAAAGATTATTTTGGGTTGAGCATTATTGAAAAATCATCTTGTATCCTATTGTGATTTTGTGACTATAGACAGTCATTGTAGTTATAAGGTCCTAATAGGTTGCAATATTATTAGTTTTTGATGAAGTTGGTGCTTCTAATATGAAGTGGTTGCTTCAATTTTTTTTATAGGAGTTGGTGCTCCACATTATCATGGAGTTGGTGCTCCACATTATTATTGAGTTGGTGCTCATAAAGTATTGTAAACATTTTTGGATTTAAGCCTACAAGGAATTTTGGAGTGGTTTTTTCTACCCCAAGAGGGTTTTCCACTCGAAATTTTTTTGTGTCTCTCTTTTGTGGTTTGTGTCTATCTTGCATAATCTTTATTTCAGTTATTTGTAAATTTGTTCACACAATGCTCTGATACTTTTCACAGTTTCAAGTTGTTGTCAAGATCATAGTTCATTTGCTTATGTTCAATGTGTGAAACTCTTCCATAAGTGAGTCTGTTGTTTTGTGCATAAGAAAGCATAAAAAATTGTTCATCTAGTACTATATGAACAATGTACAACATGCTTTGATATGAGTTGTTATATTTTATCATCATTAAATCAATCATTCAAAACTCTGTGTTTACATTGCATTAATAAAGTCACCATTGTTTAAGATTAAAAAGGGGTTTAAATCTGCATTTCAAGTTATTAATTTTTTAAATATATTACTCTGATTCACCCCCCCCTCTCGGAGTAATTCCACTTCCAACATATTTCTGATCTTGAACAGCCAAAGGAAAAAGATAAGGAAAAGAGAGTGCATTTTGAAATTAAGCAAGAAGATGCACCTCGAGGAGAACAAAGAGTTGGACTTGAGGATGAGGAGGAAGAAGATGAGGTATCAAATGAAGTTATTGATCAAACTGAAGAACATGAGGATGAAAATCAAGAAGAGGTTGAGCAAGGTCAAGAACAACAAGAGCTTCATACTCCTATTCTCAGAAGATCCACAAGACAATAGAATCCAGTCGACAGGTATAGCCCACCTAATTTTCGTTGTATATTTGCTTTATTAAGTGTTGATGATGAACCTAGATCTTATAGGGAGACTCTCTCCTCGAAGGAAAGTGAGTCTTGGTTGTAGGCTATGCAAGAGGAGATGATGGCATTGGAAAACTGTAACACTTGGGATCTTGTTGATTTTCCCAAAGGAAGAAAGCCCATTAGATGTAAATGGGTATTTAAAAAGAAATTTGGAGCAGATGGTCACTTGGAAAGGTATAAAGCCAGATTAGTGGCTAACAACTACTCCTAGAGAGAGGGAGTTGATTTTGGTGAAATTCTCTATCTTGTCGCTAAATTAACTTCTATTAGATTCTTATTATCTATTGTTGTTGCTTATGATTTTGAGATAGAGCAAATGGATGTTAAAACTACTTTTTTGCATGAAGATCTTGAGGAGGAGATTTATATGTGATATATTGACAGTTTTATTGTGAAGGGAAAAGAAAAATTGGTTTGTAGTTTAAAAATATCTTTGTATGGTTTAAAACAATCACCCAAAATGTGGTATCAGAAGTTTGATGCTTTTGCATTGAAGTTGGGATTTCTTAGGAGTGAAGAGGATCATTGTGTGTATATTAAGGTTATTGATGATCATATTCTAATTATTATCTTGTATGTTGATGACATGTTGTTTATTGGTAACAACAAGGTAATGATTGCTAAACTCAAGAAACAAATTTCTAGTGCTTTTGATATGAAGGAATTTGGGGTTGCTAAATACATTCTTAGAATGGAAATCAGAAGAGATTGTGGTAACATAAAGCTTTGGTTGAGTCAGAGTAAGTATGTTGATATCATTTTGTAGAGGTTTAATATGCATGATTGTAAACCAATTAGTATTCCATTTCCAGTCAATACTAAGTTGAGCTTGGATATGTGTCCTAATTCTGATGATGATATCGAGGATATGTCTAAGGTTCCTTATGCTAGTGTCGTTGGTAGTTTGATGTATGCAATAGTTTGCACTAGACCAGACATAGCCCAAGTAGTGGGAGTTCTAAGAAGGTTTATGTCTAACCTTGGTAAAGAGCATTGGACTTTTGTTAAGAGGGTATTTAGATATTTGTGAGGTAATTTTGATTAGTGTTTGCTTTATCATGGTACTGATAATGTGGTCAAGTCATTAGACATATAAGGATTTTTTGATGCAGATTGGGTAGGTGAATTGGATAGTCGAAGGTCCACCAATTGGTATTTTTTTACTCTGTTTGGAGGAGTAGTGATTTGGATGAGTAAAAGGCAGCCTATGGTTGATTTATCTACTATTGAAGTAGAGTATATGGCTGCTACCCATGTTTCTAACAAGGAAGTATGGTTGCAAAGGTTGTGTACAATTATTGGTTTTGATTGCAATATTGTTTAGGTTAACTGTGATAGTCAAAGTGCAATTCATTTGGTTAAGAATCTGATGGATCATGCTTGAACTAAACATGTTGATATTTAGTATCATTTTGTTTTTGAGTTGATTGCTAATGGTTAGATTGAGCTGAAGAAGATTGACACTCATGAGAATGTTGCAGATGTTCTTACCAAACCTGTGAGCATAGAGAAATTTATTTGGTGTGGGAAGGCCATGGGCCTTGGTTCTTGTACCTAGTTGATTTCATGTTGGTGTGATTTCCATAGCTCTTGAAAGGTATTTGACAAGTGGGAGAATTTTGGGAATTAAGGTGTCTCAACCTTGGCAATTCTTGAGTTAGTTGTCAAAAGATGCCCACTTAGTGGTATAACATAGAAAGCCTATTTTTAAGGATGCTATGACAGATTCTATGACAACTGTAAGGGATAAAAGTGGGGGACATTATTTTGGATGTGAGAATCATCTATGACACACATAAGAGAATATTTGCATAGCTATTGATGGCTTATGACGCATATAAGAGCATCTCCTATTTTATAGGGATCCTTATGACATTTTGTAAGAAGATGTGATATCTGTCATGTAAGAGACCATGTTTAGCATGTAAGGGGTTGAATGGATTTTTACCATGGTATTTTCAAACCTTGTTTTGACCCATGGCAATGTTTTATGGTGGTATTTTAAACCCCCAATGGGTCTATATATTGAGGGGTTGAGATGGAGACACAATGAGAGGTTTTACAGGTACACAAATGTTGTTGGATTGAAGAGGAGTTAGAGTGATTGTATTGTGAAACACCATTGTTGTTAATACAACTATTCATCTCTTCTTTGGTGGATTTTTTTCCTGAAAGGGTTTCTTCACATAAACATGTTGTTATGTGTTGTACTTTTTGTTCTTTGAAATTTTTTGTTTACAGTTGTTTAAATCTCCATATGGTTTACATTGCATAATCTGGTTTATAGTAATCTGTTAAAGTTTCCATTATTTCTATTTCTCTACCACTTTTATAACACTCACAAATGGAAGAGATATTGGGAGATGAGTGGAGACTAGGCAAAGTGATGTTAAGAAATGTGTCAATGATCTCATCCTCTTGTGCAACAATATCTTCCCAAGTAGGAGAAGTAGGGGAAGAGGGACAAACAAGATTCTCATGATGCTCAATGATTAGATCTTCAACACCAAGATACCTTTGTCACATATAGGAGAGGTATTAGAAGAAGAGCAACTATGATTGTCATGATTGTCTACGATTGCATCCTCTTGCACCAAAACATTCTCACAATTAGGAGAGATGTTAGGGGATGAATAAAGGATAGGCAAGGTGATATAAGAAATGTATCAGTGATTTCATTCTCTTTCACTAAGGTATTCTCATAATTAGGAAATATATCATGAGAATGACTACTATGATTATCATGGTTATCAATGGTTGGAATGTTAGAAACTTTAGTGGATGATCTAGGTGAGATGAAATCCCCAAGGGCTTCATCTAACATGTCAAAATCATCACTACTAAAGGGCTTGGTAAATATACAATGCACTTGTGGAAATAGATCTAATATGACTAGATTACTATGCAATCCTAGAGGTATGAATTTGTGCAAATATGAAAGCTAACTACCCAAATTATGCAATGCTTCAGAAAACGTAAAAAAATGTCCTACATATTTGATGATTTTTAATACTGAAATCCAACAATTTTTCCATGAGTTTGCAATAAATCAAGAAAATGATACTTTTTTCTTACACATAATAACAATTTTTTAGAATTTCAAAACAAAGCTTTACCAACATGAACAAAAAGCAAACAAAGATACATAAATACATACAAAAACTTGTTAGGACACCTATTCAAGGAAAAAATTGCCCTTGGGTGAATAAGTCCTTACTTAGGGTTCTGGACAATGAAAATTTGAAGTTTTATGTTGTTGTTTGATGTTTCTTTCTCCGATTACAAACAAGTTAAATAGTGGTTATTTTTCCAAATTTTGCTCAATTTATGACAATGTAATGCAAGATGCAAGTGTGAAACAAATGTAAAAATGTGTTGAAAAGTTTTTAATGCAAAATTTAGATCTAAAATACAAATATTGACTGATTCTAAGATGCAATATTTTGAAAATAACGATTTGATGGAAATTTGAAACAAAACTATCCAAATTTTCACTTGATTTTGGCTTAAAATGAAAGATGCAATGAACAATTTCAAATTTTAACCACTTAATGAATGCAATATGAATGCAAATCTGATCTAATATGACTAAAACAAATGCTAATGCAACCTATGATGGAATTTTTTAATTTTTTTGTCTTTTAATGATGCAACGATGAAACCCTAAATAAAAGATACAAAATAATTCAATGCAAAACTTAGATCTAGGGTGAATTTTTAGAAGGTATATAATTTTAATAGGTCAGGTTCACCAAAATGAAACAAAGAAAAATGTGCCCTAGGCCCTTAATTCAAAGAACCTAGGATGCAAAGGTAGCCTTTTTCCAAATTTCATTGAGATGTAGATCTAAGGTGAAAAGATTGACTTTCAACCCTAATGGTGAGCTAGTCAGACTTGAATCTACATCTAAATGGGGATTGGAATTGATTAGAAATATTTTAAAATGATTAAAAAGTAATGATCCTATATGTCCTAATAATAAAAATGCAAGATCCTGAAGATGATAGTTGGAAACAATAGTTTACCAATGGATCTCGTAAGTACAAAGAACAAAAAATATGCTCAAAAAAATTGGTTTCAAGGTGCCTACAAGGACTCATTTTCCCTTGGACGAATGGGTCTTTGTATAGGTGTTTGGATCAACTTTCTGGGTCCTTGGGTATAAGATCTAAGCTTTTATTTACCACTAGTCTCACTGATAGAAATCTAGAAATAAATTCTGAATCTGAGTTGTTGTGGCTTAACAGTTCAATGAGTGCAACAAATACAAGAATGTAAAATTGCTCCTTTGAGATCTCTTCAACTCTTCTTCACTTGCAAATTTGCATAAACATAAAGAAAGGATAAAAATGTTTGTTTGTTTATATGGGGGCTTGCCTTAGTCAAACCCCAATTTGGTAATTAAACCTTGATAGAAAGATAATGATAAAGGGAAGGAAATTATGAATGAACACTTGCTTGTTACAACTCACCAAACCTTCAATGGCTTCCCTTAGAGGATTGAAGACAAACACCTCACTCCAAGGAAATTGATCTTGCTTTGCTTGATGGATTTAGACACTTGAAAATGCTTAGATGCTTTATGATCAACATTGCATATTAGCCTTCACAAGATGACATGAACACACATAAGCTTGAACATGATAGGATCTTGGTTGCTACAACAAATGACTAATAAATCTACTCTTGAATGCTCTTGACAATAATATTTTCTTATATGAAGTCTTGTAATTGATCCTCATATTCAAATTGATAAAAATACTATGTATTTATAGGTGTTTATCTAATTTCTCAAAAAATAGATTCCAAAAGCCAACAATTGCATATTGAATTTGAATCATTAAAATATTGCCAAAACCATATTTAAAAATGGGTCCTAGACTTGAAGGGAACCCATAAGTCCGGGACACACATTCTCCAATGTGATTAAACTATTAATTGCATTAATTAAATGTTGATTTTCCTTTCGAAAAACGAGAATAATAAGGCTTTAGAATACATAATTTGGCAAATTAGAAGCTTAATTAAGTCCAATAAATTAAGGAACCCAAAATAGTGTGAAATTGCAAAGGTATACAATTTCCTACACTACACTAGGTATTGCTAGTTTTATTTATTTAAAATTTAGGCATTTATTTTAGTAGCATTTAATTAATTCCAACTCATTGGTTCTAAGTATATTTATTGGGTAACTTGTGCAAAAAAATAAGGTTTAAAAAGTTGCCAAAATTCATAATTTTTAAAAATATGCTTGTGTTTTGGAAAATATAATGTACATGTGAATTATGGCTCTTATGCATTTTTCAAAATGTGAGTGCATTATAATATGCATGTGTTCCATTTTAGACCAATGAAATATCTCCCTTATGCTTGGAGAAAAAATGAATTTACCAATCCTAAGGATTGGACATTCAATTTGGGTGCCCAAGATGTGTTTTACAAAATTCATACAAAAAAAAAATGTCGAGTGTGCTCTCCATTAGGTTCATATATTATAGGATAAAATAAAAAAAAACACCATTATGATGTAAATATTTGTGTTAAATTTCTAACCATGTACTTTTAAAAATATATTGTCTTGAACTAGATAATTTGTCTTAGTATTGTTTATATTTTCACCAAAAGCACATATTATTTTTTCTATGTAATTTTTAATCCACTCATTCAAATTTTAAAAAAATCATTTTCACATTCTATATTCCATTCTACATATGCTAAAAAAGTTTTAATTTTTATTTTTTTTCAAAATTAAGGGGAGCATGCTCATTTTTTTGTTTTTCAAGATGTCTCTGCTTTGAAAATTATAAAAAAAATATATTAATAAAAAACTTAGCAAAAAATTGGCATATAAACTACTTGATGTTAGCTAACTTTCTATCAAAGGGAATAAAAAAATATTTTTTTCAAAATTCAACAATTTAGGGGGAGTGTATTTGGTGCTATGCTATATTTTTCTGACAAAAATAGACCCACTTTGTGTGCTCTCCCTATTTCATCCTCTTAATCTTTACCATTTAAAAAAAAACTTAATAGCTTAGAAACTAGATTTTAAGCACTACTAATCTTGTCCTTATTACATCTTGAATTACTCATTGAAGTTCAATTTTTGCCGATTTTATGAAGAAAGTGACCACTTTTGACCCCTTTTTTATCCTCTATTTCCATACACTTATCAATTGATTTTTTTTTTCAATTATTTATTTACCCTAGATTTTAATTATAAATGTTTTTCTTTTTTCTCATCAATTATAAATAAGATTATCTCATATATTAATTAAATTGCAATAATTTAGATAAAAGGTTTTATAATTCCCTCTTTATAATTTTATGTAAATTATATAAATTCTGAAAAATATAAATAGTTTTATTCACCTTTTTCCTTTTATTTTTTTGAAATATTTTGCATTAGGAAAACTATCTCAATGAAATCTAGTAGTGATCTTCCTCTTAATTTTTTTGATTAATTAGCCATGGGTTTTATACACATTCACATCTATATTATAAATTTTAAACAAAGGTTAAAAGTTGTGGAACTAATACATAGTTGAATAAAATCTATCCTAGTTATTTTTTATGTTTCTTACCATGAGACCTTAGAGGCATATAAAAATAATTCTTAGTATTATTTTATTTTCAATTGAAAAAAGTCTAATCCATTTCCCTTAAATTTCCATTTCTTTTTGCTTCAACAACATAAACATCTGTTGTTGCTCCTCACATGATAGCCTCACCTTATTCAACATAATGTGGGGATCTAAGGATAAATTCCCAAGAAACACTAGAGGCTAGCTTATAGCCTCCACAACATTAGCTAAAGGGAGATGAAGGGAAAACATCTTGCATGGAAGGAGCCTTTTGAGTTAATAGGAATTAAAGTAGCCCTTTGAGACGACTCTTTAATATTAGTAGCTATCATAGATGACTTACAACATATATGAGATTCACTCATAGAACCTACGATAATTAAGTGATGGGATTAAACATCTCTCCACCATGATGCTTGGCTAGAATATTTATGCTTAAGGATATAACAATCAACAACACATGACTTGTTTTATAAAATTTGTTCTAATGGAAAGTAAGATCCTCTTAATCCTTGAAAAGTTTCCTCCATGTGCAATCCTCCACTTTCAACATGACATTTGCTAGAGGATCTTTTGAAATATCTAGCTTAACAAATAACATTTGCATAAGGGTAAAATTTGCATGGGAAAGAACATAAGTCTCCATATCTACAAATAACAATATTCTTAGGGAGTTTCATGTATTACCTCCTAGTATGAATTAATCTAAAATTATGAGGGAGGTTTGGGAGCTCGACCCATGTTATTATCACCTCGAAAGATTTTGTTAAGGGGTTGAAATCTAGATACCAAGGCTTCATAATGAGTGAATGCTTCCCTTAGATCCATACTTGATCATTAAAATAAAATCTATACCCCTAGAGGATTTAAACTTTGTAATGAAAAACCCCTGTGCAAATGAGTAACTTTCTAAATTGCTTTCCATGGGATGCTATAAGTTACTTGATGTCCATTTATGCATTTTAGGGATATTAGACCAAAGTAGTTGAATCTATAAATTAAACCATTTTTAGAGAAGTAAGCCTCCCCTTCCAAATATTCTTCCCCAAAATCTAAAACAAGGGAGCATTTGAGGGGTGTTAACACATCCTTGGCTTTACCCTACAAATCCTTATCTCTCAATAATGTTGCATCATCATACACAAGAAACCTCTATCCCTAATCCCACAACAACATAAGCAAAATACTTCTTTGAAAGATATTTAATAGGAGAAATACCTATATTTGAACTGAACACCATACTAGAATTGGCTTTAACATCCTCTTTTGCTTGTGCTAACACAAGAGAAAGAGGGCAAGGAATCTCACTACTTAATTTGGTATTACATTTGAACTATAGGAAATGATCCCATTATGACTAGAAGATGACAATTTGAGTTCACAACTTGAGCATGCGTGGATCTATCTGATGGGAACTTGACCCCTTTTGCAAACTACATACATCAAAAAGGCTTTTTCAATTAGGATCAAGACCCCCTTCATTAACCACTTCATGATCTCTTTCACTAGTAGAATCCATATCAAGAAGAAAACTCATTGTATTTTTTAGAATGATTTTTTAATTTCATATAATCTATTGTCAAGATATTTGATTTGTAAATTTGGAACTCTCTTAATACATAAAGATCAATTATATTTTTTATTAATTTTAAAAAAACATATATATTAGTGAAGAATAGTTCACAAAATGTCCAATATACATTGTCATATTAAATGCATTGACTTTCTTATAAAAAACAATCTTATTAAATAGAAAATAGTTCAAAAAAATCCAATAAACGTTAAGTCATGTTAAATACATAGACTTTCGGCATCTTTGGAGAAAATGTAAAGCAGTGTTTAACAACAATAATGCTCATCAGGAATTTGCAGTTCTAAAGCTTTACTCTGACATATTTTATTGTCTTGCTTCTCTCTTCTCTCTTCTACAGCGAATTCCAGAAATAACTTAAAAATGGATTTACAAATTCAATGCATCAAACAAGTGGATCACGTGCTCAGAAGTCAGAAGATTAGTATTAATCAAGGTTTAAAGACCCACTTATTGTAATTTTCTTGGATATGTTGCTGATCTCCATTTCTAGTATGACTGGTATATATTCGTCATGTTTATGGACAACAAGATAACTTCTAGGTTTGCAGATTTGGCTATTGTGTTACAGCCTGTAAAATTGACTATTGTTGTCCCAAATTTCCTATTTCTTATTGTTGTTATTGTAAACTTGTGCTGCTTCTGTAGATTTGGCTATTGCTGTCCCAGACTGCCTTTGTTATTGTATACTGGTGGCTGTTTATTTGTTTGTAACCAGCCTTTGGTTATTTTCTACTTCATTTTGCAGTTTTTAATTGCTTTGTCTTCTTTGTAACCTGCATTATTTCAATAAAAAAAAACATAGACTTTCCTATAAAAAAAAATAATAATCTAATTAAATAAAAAACTCAATCCTCCTAACCAATAAAAGTATTCCTAAATTCTAACACTAAACCAAGAAAAACAGGGATTTATCCTCTAACGAAAAATGTACAATTTTAAAACTGCTTTTTTAAACGGACGGACCACTGTAAATCGAGAAGAGCTAAGCCCTGAAACAATTGATAGGTCGATCCTTTGCACCTATATAGCTTCCTTTACCTCCGAGCCACAATAATATATTCATTATAATAATAACGAGAAATATTTTAAAAACACAGAAAACACACCTCAGCGTTTAAAAGTGGGTAGTTTAATTTTGGCCGGTGCAGGCCACCGCTGCCGGACAGACATCTGCCGATTTCACATTTAATTTCGATTTTCAGCTCAAGCAACAATGTAATCAGTCTTGGTCAATCCATCGATATTCACACATAAAACATACCCGACAAATACATCGTTCACCTGTGTATAAGCTCGGAAGCATGGCCATCCATTTCAAATCGAATTACTGAAAACAAAAAGCTTGCATACAACATCTACCACCAGTCTGGATTCTCTCGAAGGCCACCACTATACAGCCCACAGAATTTCCCGTACTGATTTGGTCCCTCGCTTTTGGAAATATTATAAAACATTACAGATGTAGCAGATAGTAAGGTATTGACATAACGCGTACCTATATGGTACTGAATGGTATATAATACTAAAGAGGGAAAGATGAAATAGTATATATACATAACATATAGTATATATACATTTAAAATCTATGCATGTGTCGTCTTGTAACAGTGCAAGGGGAACAGTAGTACCCACTTGAGCCTTGAACGTACTCAATTGCAGGACAGTAGGCCTGTTGATTTTGTTCGCTACTCAGAGAAGCCTCATCGGTTTTGACTCTTCACCTCGTTTTCTCGTCCGTGATTCGGAAATTTGGGTATAAACAGCTTTTTAAATCTATATAGAGGGATTCGACGTTGGGCCCAAGAAGATCCATTCTAGAGGATTGAATTCGCTGGGATATATTGGCCGAATTCGCAACTGGGTATGGCTGAGCTGAATTGAATTGAATTCCAATCCCTATCATTTTTAAGAATTATGTGTTGCCCTGTAAATTGATACCCATTTTCTTATTGATTACAAAATACTGAATTTGTTGTGAATTTGTTATATTATGTTGATAGTTTTTTTTTGGTCTGTGCCTATGAAGTGGTGGAAATGGAAAAGCGTAGATAGTGCTCGTGAATGCCGGTTGCTGTGATAATTAAACGGTAGTTGTCAACTGGTGAGCCGCCATGTTGTTGTTGACATGCTTTAATGCTAAGCAATATCAGCTCGTGAGTGGGAGTGGGGTGAAAAATCAGTTTTTATGATTAAGTGAGGCTTAAAAACCTTTGGAAAGCTAGAAAAGGCAGAACTCTTTTTGATACCCTTTTGTTTTTATTTGCTTTTTTATTAATAATCCAGTGTTGGATTGTTGCAAAAGGAATACCCCATTTATTCGCTCTCTTCGAAGCAACCATTAAAAAAAGTTTTAACCCCTCAGGAAAAGGCGACTAGCTATTTTCCCGTACGGGAAATGTAAATTTTTAACTGACGGGGTTGTCAGCGATGTGTGGATGCTTTACTGTATTCTTCATTTTGGGTTTGTCTTGAGAATTTGAGATTTGTTGGGAATCTTCAGCAATGACTCATAGGGCAATTTGATGTCAGCTAGGTGGGTTCACTACTGAGAAGGCTGAAGAAACTGGGCATAGTTACTGTCACAGATAGGCCTAGATGGCAGTGAAGGGACATTAAAGCTTTTATCTTGAGGTCAGATCTGAGAAAAAGTCTTCGTTATGATTGACGACACTTGGCAATTGATCCCATCTGGGATCTAATAAAAGAAGATATACTTTATTTTTTGGGACAGTAAAGGGAAAATACCCAGTCAAGATCCAAAAAAAAGATTAATATTGATTAGAATTGAAGAAAAGACCTTCCTATTAGGTGCAAAAATTTGTGTTACAAGCAAAAGTTCAGACTAATCTATGTTCTGGAGACTTTACAAGGTTGCAATTCTCTCTACCTCAATTAAATCTCATGCATAAATACATGACCTTAGATTTCGGCCTTCAGGATAGCACACCCCTTCAAGTTAATCCAGGGCTTGCCACTGAGGCGACTAAACTGCAATAGTGACCCATACTTCAGCCATATACACTGCTCTGTGTATGTGAATGTCAGAAGAAATGCTTCCATTGTCGTTGCTGTTGGTATAATCTAGTCTTACGGAAAGTTGGGTATACGCAGGAAGCTGTATTGCCTGATTACTGCAGTTTAGTTTAGTTCTTTAGATGGCCATTCTGGTTCACCTCTTAGATTACATCTTGATAATTGGTTTTTCTTATCAATTTGCATGGTGAATGCCTACAACCTGATATTTGTTAACAGAAAGGCATAAGTATGGAATTTCTTTTGAGCATTATTTGACTTTGATGAAAGTGGGCTCAAATAATTATCAAGGCCGCCCATTATGTGGCAGAGGTTCCAATCTCAGCAAATATGGACTTTGCTGTTTGGTAGTTATATTCTGTTCTGAGCCGCAGTTTCTTGTCTCATTTTTAATTTTGCATCCCTATGGGTACGCACCCTTTTCTCGAAATAGGCTATCTAAATATAACATGAACTTTGTTTTTTCTGCAGCTAGCAGCCTATACACCAAATAACTATTTTTATTCTTGGCGGACATTTCCCCTTGTGAACATCAACCTCCCTCCTTTAAGCCGATCCACTGAATTTTGATTGTAAGCCATAGTTTGTTTCTGTTTACATGAGATGAAAATTTGTGGTTCCCAAACTCCGCTGGATATAAGGCCGTATCCCCGATACTGCCTCTGGTAGATGGCATACCTCTCTGTTGCCCGGCATATTTTAATATTATGTGGTTTATAACTTGACTACAATGCAGAAGTTTATTTATAGCTATGCATCATCCTGGCATGCTTACTTATCATGCATTCTGGACAAAAATGTTTTTAGTATCTGCCACAACCCCCTTATTCAGTTGTTTTTATCCTCTGCAGGACGCTTACTTGAAAAAACATGGGATGCTTTATATCCAAATCAATAGATGAGAGAGGCACAAAGAAAAAATCAGGGAATGTGGGGGAGATTGCTGTTTTTGTGCCAGGCCTGCGCAGTCCTAAAAGCATTGACTTTGGGAGATCACTTCATAGCTACTTGTCACCAGACTTGATTGACCGCCTTTCAGCCCTTAGGACACGCATTGTTGTCATGGCAGCAGGAGAGGGTTCGGCTGCAACCAAACCAAGGAGAAAGACGGCAACCCAACATGGTAGGTTTTGTTCGTGACAACTTTACTGAGAAAGTTACTTCATCTTCAGCTGTGACAAAGTACAGTTTGGAAAATTGTCTTGCGTGTAAACCTGTATCCTAGCTGTATTATGATTAGATTGACTGACTAAGTTGTTTTACATCATTATTTGTAGCTGGTTCTACTCTAGCTGATCTGCAGCAGGCTCTTGAAGATTATCTACCTGTTTTGCTAGGATTGACCAAGGAAGGTAATTTGCATATTGGTCAGATAATTTGCTCACGATCTCATCTTATATATATGGCAATTCTGAAGAATTTCAGGAATGGGTCATTCAGCAACAAATAAGTATATTTACCAAGAAAAACTGATGTTTCTGGCTACTCATTAACATTAATTGATCATGTGAATTGAGAGAATGAAGTTGTATACTGATTGATGCACAGCTTGATTTGCATTCTAACAAACTAATATTTTTACAGGAAGCCAATACAAAGATTTGGTACAATTTATTTGGGCAAATCAGGAGGACGATGAACAGGTTAGTGCTACTTCTGTGAGGTAGCCTTATAGCCATTCATGTTTTGTTGATGTTTCATTAGGTATTGTTCTCTTGCTTTCAAGATATCCAAGTATTAAACATTTATGCACAACCATAGCTCATGGAGATATTTGCTTTCCAGGAAACAGCAATATCAAATGCGTGGTATGAGGTTTTATCTGTTCTACACATGATGGCTATGCTGTCTTTGTCACAAGCAAATTTTTTACTGATTCCAAAAGCTCATAGTGACGGTTACCAGCCAAAGGTGACAGAAGGTTGGTTTGTGAAGTTAAATGTCCTTAGCATAAGGGGATCTAAAAATTTACCCTCAATGATGCAAGCAAGGCATCTGTTGGTTGCAGTTAGATATATCTTGCTTGTAACTCAAATAATCCTTATATTACATCCTTTTTTTTAATGTGGCATGATTTTTTTCGCATCACAAACAGAACTTTGTGACTGCTAGTAGTTATCTATGCGTTTTTATTGTTGGCTTTCAGTTGTTTATCTTCCAATATTTTATTCCTTTTTTTTGTCTAATATAATATTTTCTTTGTGTTCCACATCTGATATGGCATTTGTTGATTTCTATTGCAAGAAAATAAGAAGGCCGCAATCAACATATTTCTGAAGGCAGCGGGATATTTAGATTGTGCGGTTCGTTGTGTCTTGCCACAGTTACCAGATGAAATCAAGTATGCCATTTTTTGAATTCTTAATGCTTTCTATTAATTTTGAAAATTTTATTAGTCTTTTGCTGTAGCTATAAACAAAATTTGCCCTGTGAGATTTTTGATGAAAACTGTAAACATTGTTTGATCCAAATGTGCTTTTTTCGCCTCTGCATCAATATGTTCATAGTCTAGATGATTTTGATATATATTTTTGGTTTGATGGTTCTGATATATATTTTTCTTTGAAGGAGGAAGCTTCCAGCAGATCTGAACGAAGGAGTATTGCAAGCTCTTGCGGTCCAAGCATTAGGACAGGTTTGCTGATGTTTTCCTAGACCTTCCATCCTTGCTGCAAAAAATCAATGAAATGCAACTAGGTCATCATTGTATTCATCTTGGATATTTTTATTGTAGAGCCTGTTTAGGACAGCTAAAGATATTATTAACTCTTTCGGTTTTCATCTCAACATTGGCATGCTGGTCTACCAGAAATGGGGTGCTTAAACTTTCTTACTTAAAGCTGACAGTATTGCTTATATGTTTGTATATTCCATCTTGTGAGGAGGCAGAATACTGTGTTTAGGTCTGTCATTGACCTACTAATTAGTGTGAACTTGATTAATCAAACCTTTTTTAATTTTTTATTTGAAGAAACACATCTTATACTGTAAAATGATTCACATCAGCTGAGCGCTAGGACTACAAGTAAAATTTCTCCTTAAATAGGTAAAGAAAGAAAGCACCTTGTCCTGCATCCTGACGGGAAGAAAAGGTTACATCCTTTTGAAACCATTCAAGCATAGCTTGGACAATTGAAGATAAATCTTTTTTTAAAAGTGATAGCTTCCCTAAAATGAGTGGGAATTATATCTTCCTGAGAAGTAGCTTTGCATCTTGTTCTCTAAATAAAACTGATTGTTACCAACCAAATTACAACTGTCCTTGACCATTTAAGAATCACCCAAAAGAGGTCCTTGCCAAGAGAGACAGTAGTAGAAGGGAAATTGAACTTGGCTGGTTGCCAATCCCAACATATTTCAATTCACTTCTAGAAGATATGGTCAACTCTCTCCTACATAGAAGGCAAAAGGCACCCACAACCCACCTTGCTCAGCTGTGCTTCCTTAATGTATTACGGGATGCCCCAATCAATGCCTTTTGTTTGAAGGAGGTTCTTTCTTTCCAAATGACTTAACACTATTGTTGTCTTCTTGCTTGAGGGTAGTTTACCTGGCATGACTTGTTAAATCGAGGGTATAAGCATTAAACTGTCTCACTTGGTTATACAGTTTCTTTATATTATAGTTGAATAAGGATTTTCTAGAGCTATGCTCTGAATCTCTTCAATATGATCCTGCACTGTCTATTGCAATCTTAAAAGACAATTTTCAGGGATAATCTTATAGAGCTCTTTAAAATGTAGTTATACATTGCCATCATTGCTTGAGCCCTATTTAGCCCTACATAGAGGGCATTGCTGTCAGTCACTATTCCAAATATCTCCCCTACAAAATATGCCCTTGTTGCCCTTTTCCTTGAGCAGAACAAAAAAAGGCCAACTTGTTTATGCAAAGAGTTGAAAGTTCAAATAGATTGTTTGCATGAAATTCAAGCATCCCATGCCCCCCTCAAACTGCGAATTGAGTGAATATGAGAGAATTTGCTAAGCAGTTCAATATCTCTTAAGAGGTGCTGAATTGAAAATTACAATGGCTGTAGTGCTACCACAGTGTTACTAATTATGTCACATAGCTAGAAGGGACCCTTGGGTTTTTGTACATGGTGAGAATGAAGGATTCTGTGGCACGTAAGGATCTGCCAAGGAACTTCCCCTTCGATCTCTCTCACCATCCCCTTCTTTGCAAGTGCTATTCCTCACATTCTTATGTCTGCAACTCTCCATCCTCCTAATACCTTTCAAAGGAGTACAACATGAAAATAAATTAGAGGGAGGCCTTTGATCCCTTCATGTTAACTCCATAAATAACTCTTAGAATATTCTCAGTCACTCGTAAGTCATAAGCTGATTTGGAGATGAACAAACAAAAGGAAGAAAACATACAATCTGCTTCCAGAATTTTGTTGTCAATTATAATCTTCCCAGCAAAGTGGAAGATCAGGTTCATTCCACATAAATAGCTTCTAGTTCTTTTCAGAATTTTTTAATATCCAAACCCATTGCTCAGCCATAGTGAGATGAATGCCAAAGTGAGTTGCCCAAATAATGGATAATTTGACTTAGTTTATGAGTTTGCATCTTTGGTTCAGCCAGCTAGGAGGGGCCAATTTAACTGATGTGCAAAACTTCTGTATTTTCTTCACTCTTAACTGAGTTTGTAGCTCTAGCAAAAATATTCAAACAAATCTAGTGCATTCAATTGATTTCTGAACAAAATGAACAAATGAACATTGAAGAGCTTGCAATATAATAGAGGCAAGGAACTCAAGTATATCCATGCCTGATGATCTCTGCAACTGGATAGGTCTGTGGGGATACCATTCACACTAATCCTTGCAAAACATGTGAAAAAAGTCTCCATTACCTTGTGAAAGCAGGATCTAAAAGTTAAAACCCAACCAATCAAGCATTTTGAAAGTAAAATCCCCTACTCTATCGAGTCATAAGCTTCGTAAGAGTCATATTTTTTTAAAAGATGCTTTTGAGCAGATTCTCTTGCCCATTCATGCCTTCTTATTTAGTCACGAGTTTATCTACAATAAATCTATCCACAAAAAAACCAATCTTCTTGCTTTGGACTATTTGTGCTATCTGCTTAATCCATCTTGCAAGGGCTTGACTACAATTTTTTAAGAAACAGTTTGGAGAGCAATGGGATGGAAACCAACTACTTACTCCCTTTTGGAGTGCTTTGAAGTGAGCTTGATTTGCTTTTCATTAGCTTACTCATCTGTAACTCCCTTTTTGATGGACTCATGACATATCATTAAATAGGATGGTCGAACAATAGGCCACATCTTGTAGAATTCCACTGGTGTACTAGAAACTTGTCATTCTTCATATCTTTCATAACCGCTTCCAATTCAAACTCTAGTTCTCTAGATGGGAAAAGCTTCTCTTAGCTTTTGACCTCTTGAAGTACCACTGATTTGACAAGACCCCTGTAGGTGTTGCGCAAAGTATTATTGTCAACAAAAATGAAAATATAATGGAAGCGACCTTCAAAAATATCTTGAAGAAGTTCATGCTCAAAGAAATTAGCATTAAATTTTTGTGGCAGAAAGATTTGTTGTCCTATGCTTAAGTTTAAGAGATTGTTAATGAAATGTGGAGGGCTCATCACCTTATACAAACATAGTAGCTCCTTATGCCTTATATCTCTCAAAATTTCCAAGTTGAGATTCTAACTCACTAGCTGCTCCCTTCTCTTTGGCATTTAAGGTGCCCAATTCCAACTTGTACCTGGCTTGTTGAAGCTGAAATTGGAATTTTTGTGACTGGGGAATGCAACGTGATTCCATGTTCATATTTGTTTATCCTAATTGTTTATTAATTATTTGTAGATTCGTAACTTGTGCTTGCAGCTTGATAATAACTATTTGGTGTGTACTCGAGGTGTTAGAGGACCTTTTTCTTCTTTACTACTCTTTTAGTAGAGAATCATGGACATAATTCATAATATGCTTTGCAATTTATCACATCCTCTTTATCATTGGTATTATCCTTCTTCAGGGTCATAATGGTTTTGGATTTGCACCATTTGATTTGGGTCTGTCATTGTTTGTGTTTTAGTTACTTTTTCAGCTCTCGGAGTTTGTTTCAATACTCAATCATAATTTATACTATTGAGCTCCATTAACCTACTTTGGTCATTCGTGGACATCAATTTAGTATCTTTCTTTTTTCTTTCTGAATCATAAGTATTGCTTGCATTTGGATGATAGTTATCTTGGTCAATCATCAATCTTGAATACTTTCTGTGGCTGACAATATGTATATGCATATGCTCTAGTGGAAGTAAAATTGAGATGGAAAAGTTTTCTTGCACTTATGAGCTTGCTTATGTCTCTCTCTCTCTCTCTCTCTCTCTCTCTCTCCTCTCAACTTCTTTCTTGAAATTTAATTCTGGTTCTAGTTTAAAGCAATTTACAGCCTCTCTACAATTTCTGTAATGAATGAAGTATCGATTGAGATACAATTTGCTAGTGTAATTCTTAGCTCAAATTTTACTAATCTGTTCCAACATAGGAAAAACCTTGGAAATGCTAAATAGTTGTTCATCCCTCTTGATGATGTGGTATTTTATTATACAGAGTTGCATGCCCTTATGTTATTAAAGTTGGACAGAAGTAGTGGTCTTGTTCTACCTTCTTACCAAACTATCTATAATATTTGTGGTCATTGAAAATTCTCTCCACATATTCACTCTTTGTGATATGCTTGGTATAATCATAGTATCCAGAAGTAATGGTCTTGTTCTACCTGCTTCACAAACTATCTATAATATTTGTGGGTATTGAAAATTCTCTTCACATTTTCACTCTATGTGATATCGTTGGTATAATCATAGTAACCATGTTTATATTCATATTTGGTGTGATAAAATCTGGTAAAATAGAGGCAAAATTATAAAATTTGTCATGATTTATGATGAATAGAAATAGGCATATTTTATAATTTCATTCTTTCAAATGGTGTGTGGTGGGTTGTGGTCTGGTGATTAGGTGAGGCCTCAGGCATTTATGAGCCAGGTGCAAAATCCGTTGAGCATGATCATTATGCAAACACGTATTTGTAAAATAGTAGAGTTGACTTATGATTTGGGACTCTGATGCAGGTGTGAAGTATTAGTTAGCTTTTCAGCTAAGGAATATTGTATGGTGTGAAGGAGGTCTTCTCTCTTATGATTAATGTGCCTATTGACCCTGATATGTTATTTTTCATATGGTCAAATGTAATGAAGTTTGAAATGTTTAGTGATATCAAACAATCATAGATTGCATGGCAAAGCTTATGATAAAAAAACTTGCATATTGAAGTTTATTATATGATAGTCTTACAGAAACGAACTAGACAACTATCACCAGTCAGATGATTTTTAATCTTCATATTTGTTATCTTTAATCTTGATGTTCCTAATGATGCATTTCTTGAGGCTCTTATGGTCTAATTTTTGCCTCATAAATTTCTAAAGCCTCAACAATGCTTATGGCATTAAAGGCACCTACAATCATTATTACCAGATTCATCAATAATGCATTCACAATCGTTATCATCTTCCAAATCACATGAGATTTGAGACTTTTGGAACAAGATTAAATTCAAATTGCAAAGAGGAAAAAACTGAATGAATATTTAGCCATATAGCCACAGAAAACTTAGAGAGGGTTGTTAAGTCCTCCAATTTTTCATACAATAGCTTGTTCCTTTCCTTGGTGTAGACAGTTTATTTTCACAAGCTAACACACTCAATTCTCGATTCAAGACTTAAAACTTCAAAACAATTTCACCTTGCTCCCATACTGATACATACCCTATCATTCTTGGTCAGGGTGTTTCCAAATGTTCCTTCATCTAACCTTCTTTTCTCTATGCTGCTCTGACCTTTCTTGCAAGATTTTCATATGGATTAAATCTCTCAATAGATTTGTAGAGTCCTCTCACGAATTCCTTGTGACTATTTTATATTTAATGCAACCATTTAAGCCCTGTGGTGTAAATAGCATGCTGTGGCAGGCAAATGAATATGGAATATCTATTATATCTTCTCTCTGTCATTGGTTAGTGGCAATGTCTTTGCAGTCATCAATCTCATTTTGAATGCATGTATAATTCTTTCTTTTCAACAGTACATGCTGTTCTGAACGAATATAACACAAGGGTTATTGTCATCAACTTTGTGAAATTCCAAAAATTCTCACACATTCTTAGAAACTTAGCAATTTTTAACCAGAGTTTATTACTTGTAGGTTTTTCATGATTCTTGCTTTACAATATTTTGCAAGAGGAAATGCATCACACTAATTGTTGAATGAGAAAGAAATTAGAATTTGTATTCCTCAACCACTCTTTTCAAAGTGATGGGAAAGTAGCAAATGTTGTTAGTGGTTCAAAACTCCTTGTCCTTCCCACAGATTCTTCATGTAGAAGGATGGCATGGACAGTAATGTAAGAGTATAGCAGATTATAAAGTTTGCACTTCAACTCTTAAGAATTTCTTCGATAGTCTTAAGTAATTTGCCTAAATCATGAAGCTTTTGGTTGAGTTAATTACTTCAAACTGCCCATGATCAAATTCTCAACATCAAAATAATTTGAAGAATTGACAGTGACAACTGAGATCCTTTTTGTATTCATTAACCTAAAGGATTATTTTATCCACTATTTTTATAGCACATACTCTTCCTAAGGTCTATTAGTCAAACAGCTTAGGTATAAGTAATAACACACCTTAAGGTCACTGAACTAATAACCTGTAAGACCTCTATATTAGGTTGAGTCATTAACTGCCTTTTTCACATGTCTTTCTTGGAAGCTAAATTGTTTGTCAACGTTCTCTTTCATTTTGTCAAAGGAGGAACAATTCCGATGTATATTGAAATAATGAGACAACGACCGGTTGCCTTTCTTGTCAAAAAAACATGCACATGGACTTCCTTAGAATTGCGCATGTATGTGGAAATAAACTTCAGACAAGAGTGATATCATGATCTCTACAAAGCACTTTTACAACAGTTCCACACATGTTTGAATGTTTTAACAGTTGCATCATATTTCACAACAGTTTGACAAATTTTTGAACATTTTCAACATTGGCAGATAAATTATTGCTTAGGACAATATGTTTTTAGATCCTTGTGTGAAATCTTCTATAAGAATGTATCTCCCGCTTATTCTTATAGATAGAAGATTGTACACCTGCTTTCAAGGTGACTTTAAAAGTCGCAATATTGTATCACTAAGCTTCCTTGTTGCAATGCTTCCTATAGATGTTCAACACAAGGTGATGTTGGACTATAAAATGTACAAGTATTTCTCCCCCACAAGTTGCTTCATTCACCTAAAACAATTTGCTTGGATCATAAAGCAATAAGTTGAGGTAACACAAGGGGTCCACTAAATTGCTTAAATCTCTTGAAGATCAACTTTCTAACAGCTATATGATTTTCAAAAAGCTATCAATAATGACTTGGACCACCTTTTTCTTTTCCCAATGTCAAGGATTATTTTGTCCAAAATTTAATAAAATTTGAAAACACATTCTTAAATCTCCATGTGGATTTTGTCAGTCTGCTTTAAAAATACCACACTTCAAGGGTTTAAGACAACACAGTAGTAAGAGGCTTGTGTGATTTATATAAACAATCATTGCTTAAAATTTTGCAGTTGTACTTTCCTAGGACTCTGGCGCAATCCAGTCAGTATATCACCCTTTTCTTTACTCTATTTATAGGAAAGATTACAACATAATCAACTTCTGATTTCAGCATTTCAACCAACTTATTCATCACTCCTCTTTCATATTTGATAACCAAATGAAACTGCTGCAAGAAACCTATCCGTTTTGTAACCATATCTGTTACAATTTTGACTTTTCCTATAAATATTGGAGTGGCTTGTGCACTATGTGGATAATGGTTTTTTATGATTTTATCCCCATTAGAAAATACTTCCATTTCCTAACTACTTGATCAAGGGATTACAATTCCTTATCATATGTGCATGATTTAAAATTGCTCCTTGAATAAGCTCTAAATGATAACAAATGGGCTTATATCCTCACAATAGAACGGCTCCCATAACATAATCACTTGCACATGTTTCAATCTGAAATGTTAGCTGCAAATTAATTCGTACTGAAATTGCTGATTTTATTTTTCATCTCTACAAATGTGTTTTCAAATAGGGGTTCTTTAGCTTCAGAATTCATGGGTGCTCCTTGAATGACCTCTTAATTGGCTAGCGGTAGGAAATTAGGAATATCTTTAGGCTACCAAGGATTACCCTTTAGAACCCTATTTTGTCTGGGAAATTCACTAGCAAACATCCTTTACTAGGAACTTAGTTTGATAATAAGGATAGCTAGTTCCTTCTTCCTGCTTCTTGATTTGAAAACATCTATGTTCTATGGCATCAGTTTTGGTGGGAGCATACATCAGAAGTATGTAACCCTCTTGTGTTTGTCTCTTTATAATTTATATACAATTTTTTTTTTTTTTTTCTGACCTTTTTATATCTTTCTTTCTCTCCCTTTGAGAAGCTGGCTCTTTTTGGGTATTCTACGAGCTGTTATCCATGTCTATACCCTGCAGTCTCACTGTGGCCTACTCCTTTCATGTGTTCATGTTAATAGAATTTCATTTCATTTTTATACAATCTTCATTTAGTTTGGGTTCATTTATTTTTTCTCACTAGATATGGATTAGGTTCATGTATTGTTTTTCCTTTTTCTATTGGAAAAATAAAAGAAGATTATTCATTGAATCATTATATTAATATTGAAAAAAGTTACAAATAAGAAGAAACTAATTCTGTTCTTGGTAGGAAGTGTCTAAGAGAGCTCTTATTGCAAAGAAATAAAACAGTGAAAACGCATGGCCTCTCGAATCCCTTGAGCTAATTTTGATTTTTCCCCAATCATGTGTTATTACTATTTGCTGTGTAGTCTGAAAAATATTCAAACATAAAATTCGGTATCTGACCCATCAAATTTCATTCTTCTTGAACAACTTAGGAAGAATTCCTTATGATTGTAATATCTTTTGGCAATATCATGATCTCCATAAATTTTATTAATTCGCTAGCAACTGACCTATTGAATCTCATTTCTTCTTGAAGAGCATAAGCGTGATTTCTTTTGATTATGTCTTCCGTCACATATTGGAATGCCTTCCTCTTATTATTTTTGTATTCTTGAAGTCTTATTTATTCTTTCATATATCATCCGCATATCAGTTTATATTTCCAATCATCATTCGAACTACAGTTGATCTGAAGTAAAGTTGTAATTCAGGGTACAACATGCTAGTTATGGATTTACTGTGTTATAGAAAGAAATTAACAACATTAAAATGAAAATTAGCAAAGAATTGAAGTTGTTAGAGAAGAAGTTTTTATGGCAAAAAAAGAGAGTATACAAAGAGGATAATCTCTATGGAAGAGATGTATACTTTTTACTCTGAATCCTTCATTCAAATCTATCTGTTTTATAGCTTTTCATTGCTGAATTTGAAAAGCTAGTAAAAATGGTAAATGTTTGGTTCTCCATGAGCAATAAAGTCATCCAAATCTTTCTTGGAAGCATAAATGAATTGTCAAGTGAAGAAAAAAAGCATGGAAACTGAAATTGACTCTTGGAGAGGGGTTATTTTGGTGGTGCCACTTGTTGGGGTAATAAGTCTTAGACCATAGTTCAGAATTCAAACTTTGAATACATTTTGAAAAGCTATAGTTATAGACTATTTCTAAAGTTCAAGTTGTTTGTTAATGTAATATACACCCCTAATTTGTTTTTTGAAAATTTCTTCAACTGAAATGAGATACAAAGCAAGGTCCTTTCCACTTTTTGATCACCCAGTTCCTAATATGGGTAAGGTGAGAGCATACGGTGTTCAGGAGTATACAATTAATTGAAATACTTGCAACTTGAAAGGAAATGCATTAGGTGGGAAGTTGGCCAATCTCACTTATTCAGTGAAGTGCTTATGTAATTGAAAAGAAAGAACACTACATGCCCATTCAACGGAGTGTGATTACAAAGCAACCACTTATTCAGTGGAGTGAGTAAACATGACACTTCCACTTTTCAATGGGTAAGCAAATACAAACTCTCCACTTACTCAGTGGGATAAGTAAATACAATGCTTCCACTTGTTCAATGGGGTAAGTAAGTCCAACAACTGCCTACTTATTTAGTGGGGAAAATACATACATCAATGAGCAAGGCCAAACTCACCGATGGTACTACCATTCAGTGTTTACAATGAAATATCAAAGCAATACAACATCATATAACTGTTGCAACATTTCATAAAACATGGATAATTCAATGAAATCACGAACCCAACAAGAAGAATACCTTAGATGGGTGATAATATGGTAGGTTACAGGTCTGGTATCAACTTGTAACACGCTGCCATAGGGCTGGACAGCGAGATAAACACCCAAAAAAACACCTCCACTTATGCCCAACACCACCAATCGACCATGAGAAGAAATAACACCTCAAAGCATACCCAAATCTTACCACAACACACTGGAAGAAGAATATATCAGTCTGGAAATTGATGCACAAGTCTGATATGGTGCTGGTACAACAGGAACATCACCACTAAATGCATCACAACTCCAACAAAACTCAAAATCTCAGTGCCAAACTATTTGGAAAGGACTAGGAAGGACTTGGTGCACCCAAACGAGCAATAACTCTGAAAACTTGATTGCAGACACATCAAAATCTGCAACTCAAAACACATCAAAATCTCCATACTTGCAACCCCAAAAATTGGAACTCTTCTCTGTAGCTCCTTGGTGATTCCTAGATGAAATCACACTAACTAGCTAGGGGGGTTTTCATCCCTGAAACTAGTAACAAGAGGGTTTTTGTCCTCAAAAGATTTTGGAAGAACTTAGGTTCTTTCCAACAACAAAAGCAAATAACATAACATGGCTAACCATTCAAATGAGCCCTCAACCTCCTTTTATAGCTCTTTTGTTGCTTTTTCAAAAAATGTTTTTTGCTTTTTTCCGAAAAAACATTTTTTGCTTTTTTTGTTACTTTCTTCAAAAAAACGTTTTTTAATTAAATAATTCATTATGTGCAAAAGACCCCCTTGTGCCTAGGCGTCCAACTTGAAGCACACTTAAACACTTTTTAAATGAATTATTACACTAATTTGTCATTTTAATATTTCCAACATTTGACAACTTAAATGAATAATAATTTATTAACTTAATAATTTACTTGAGTCGCGAAAAGTATCCAAATGACATAAAAATAAAATTCTGATCATACCAATGTGATACTTAAGACTTAGGATGATGACTAGAGACAACTAGGCAACTTACTAAAAATAGCTTGCTCCTCCAAGAAGTTTGGAGAACTCCCAAAAAGCTGGAAATCCATTATGAAAGCATCACAAGGCTCTACACCACCAACGGAACTCATTGCCATGAATAACAACTCAGCTAAATTGAACTTGAGCTCTCCAAGAACTTTGGAGTTTTCCCTTATTCACCAATTAACCTACGGGAAAAGTTGAGAACTGTGTTAATTGTTCATAAATCAATTTTTATCAGTGTTCCACGGGGACATGTCCCCCCCAAAAAACCCTGCATTTCCTAGACGGGGACGTCTCAGAGACTTGGGGACTTGGGGGGGGAACATCCCCCCACCAGCCCACCACCAACGCCACCATCCCACCACCATCTCACCACCAGTGTCATTGTCTCCAAGATGCCGCTAGGACTTTGAGGACGTTGGGGTGTCCTCAAGATGTCTAGGGGACTCCTAGTTGTCTCCAAGATGTATAATTCTTATACTTATATATCTTTTTATAACTATTTTTTCAAGTACTATATGTATTTCAGCACCTTGCTGCCCACCCGCCGCCGTCCCCCTGCCGCCCCCAAACTTAGACCCCCCATTCCCGCGTCCCCGAAACACGTCCCTTGCTATGTCCTCATCCCTGTCCCCGAAACCTTGTGGAACACTGATTTCTATTAAAAAGGGGACATTACTGTTAAGGGGAATTTCCACTATGGAGGGACCCCAAAATGTAAAATAAGAAAAATATGAAAAGTACTGAAAGATTCAATTTTTGGAAAATTTCAGAATTATGTTTAGGCTGCTTCCTGGATGACATGAACTGCTTCCTAAATCAACATTATAATGCAGTCATACATTTTTACTGTATCTTACTGTACCTTGTAATAATGAGTCAGTGAGTATTCTATTTAAATATACATGTGCATGCCTTAGATTAATCTACTGCCTCTCTTCAAGAGATTACCCACCTCATTTTATGTATTCCAATGTCTATAATCTTTGAATCTAGACTGTAAGGCAGTGGCAAATTCCTCTGTTTTCTTTGCTACATTTTAATAGTGCATTGATGAGTATTAATATTTCAACATGTAGGTGAACGCATTGAGTACTGTAGCTTTTAGCAAGAAATGTATTGGTTTCTTAAGTAGAAAAGTCCTACAAGTGAACACTACAGTCTTCTATTTCTTCTGCATGTGAGATTGTAATTTTGTACATTACATTGGTAATAAGTCTGAGTGGAACTGGGTCCAATTTTCTTTTTAGAGAGACTGTTCAAGTGTTATAGTGATGTTAGTTATTCTCTTTATGAGTTTATACAATTCTGATCTAATGGAAACAGTGCATGATTCTCATTTTGATTTGGCTTTTTGATGGGAGAAACAGGGAGTAGACATCCAACTTGGATTAGCAATTGATAATGCAAAGGCTACCTTAGCAGTGAAACGGAGGCTAGCGTGTGAGGAAGTTAAGTACTGGCACCAGGTATAATAAGGCTACATTTTATTTATATATACTTTTAACGTACTTTGCTTTGACATTCTTTTCAAAATCAACAATTATCATGTTTTTGAGCAATCTTTTCTCTTGTGCATTTTCTAATAACTTGTTAGGTTATTGCAAAACAATATCCAGGCCTATGATTCAGTGCTTAGGATGCATTTGTATGCATATAAGGCTGCTTCAATGTTTCTTCCATTGTCCTCAATTTTACTTCATGCATTATTTTAATGTAATTTACAATTACTCATAGAGTTGATTCTTCAGTTTTTGGCCTCTTTGTTATTAATCAAAGTATCTTCTTACTTCTCAAGACAAAATTATTGGTACAGATCTGTGTGCTTTTGTTCACATTAACTTGATTTTTCTTTGAAATTAGGCTCAAGATAGCACATCAAATCTTCCTTTGGGAGGTGATTGGGGAGTAAAACATCAGCTTTTCATCAAGTGGAAGCATTCAGAAGCAAAGGTTAGGAATCTGCATTATTTATGGATTTCCATTTTAGTCCAAAAACAGTTTGTTTTCTTATGATTAGGAAACAATAATCACCAAGGGTCCTATTGTTTGCTTTGTAAATTGTTCACGTTGAATATATCTATCCTTGTTTACTGTATGCTAATGATGTTTGCGGTGAAGTCTATTCTTAAATACAACTTATTTTGATGAAACCTTTCAATGGAAGTTCCTCTTCAAAGTAGTGTCTGTGTGTCAATGAAAGAGTAGCTACTTTACAGCACTATTTCTCTTAACATAACATCAATGGTAAGAACTGTATTTGTACCCCTCAATTGATAAAAGCTTTTGGTTTACCAAATGTAAGAGTTGGAAGATTGCAATATTGTTTGTTTAGCAAGCTATTGCATAGATTAAATAATTAATTGTGTGCTTCATTAAATTTCGAGTTCTAGTAATTGTATATAGCTCTTTCTGCAACTATTCATCACGTGGGCAAGTTTTTTGGGGAAACTTTGAACACAACAGTTTCAATGGATGACTACAGAGTAGGCGTAGGGAAAACCTAACGAAGGAATGCATATTAAACATACTCAAACTACTTGACACTAGAACACAGAAAACTGGAGTGTTTCAAGCTGATCTTTTATAGAACACTGTGCCCAAGCTCAAAGGCATGGGGTACCATAGTTTGTGGTGAAGTGTATTCTTAAATACAAGTTGTTTTGATGAAAATTTTCAATGGAATTTCCTCTTGAAAGTAGTGTCTGTGTATCAATTACAGAGTACCTACTTTTCAGGACTATTTCTCTTAGCATAACGTTAATAGTAAGAACTGTATTTGTACCCGTTAATTGATCAAAGTTTCTGGATTACCAAATGCAAGAGTTGGAAGATTTTAATATTGATTAGTCAGCAAACTATTGCATAGAGAGATTAAATGGTTAATCGTGTGTTTTGCTTTGTGAATCTCAAGTTGTAGTAATTGTATATAGTTATTTCTGCAACTATTCATCACATGGGCAAGTTCTTTGGGGAAATTTCGAACAAAGCAGTTTCAATGGATGACTATTGGAGTTTGTTTAGGGAAAATGGAAAGAAAGAGTGAATATTAAACATTTCCAAACTACTATGCCACAGGAACACATAACACTTAAGTATCTAAAGTTGATCTTTATAGAACATCATGGACAAGCTTAAAATTTAAATGCATGGGGCAACATATCAGAATCAATTAATAAGCCAATAACATTCCTAAATAAAAATTTCTTCAGTTTTCTAGGTCTCTACGTTCCAAACTTATTAGATTGATTATTTCTGGACTGGTTGAGTGGGAACAACTGTTGTTCAGGCCCAATAAGTAGATTTGAATTGATTTTGTTTTCCAGCTCCAATGTTAGTTGAACTGGTGGGTTTTAGGTCAGCCCATCTCTATTTTCCTTTAACCGTTCAATCTAATATTTTGCACTTCATTTGACATGAAGTTTAATAGGCCATACTATTCTTCATTTGTTTATTTGACCGAATTCCTTATTTCTTTGACATCATCATTTTTGGCTTGCTGCGCAAATATTTTGTTTTGATTCAATCTAACATATGGATTCTTTAAGCTGAAAAAAATGGCATCCAGAAGAAGATCCTTAGTTACCCCTTTGAACCCCTAAAACTTCTTGTAAGGTAGATTGGAGGGTGTCTTACAAATTTTCAATTTAGTTTTACTTTTTCACAAATGCCATCATAGAGTAGTCAAGGTTAGTGATCCGATGATAGCTTATATAATGGTCACTAGAAAGGTCTCTAACACAAAATCTTCAATTTTCGTTGCTTGTTTTTCAATCTTCCAATTGATTTTGGGATAATCATAAAATGTATGAACTTCTTTTTTTTAAATAGATAAAAGTGGGATCTGTTGGGATCCACACCCGAAAACCAGAGAAAGCCTTGCAAATTTCCACTTCATTTTTCTTGTGCCCAAATGCTATCATAGAGTAGTCAAGGTCAGCGATCCATCATTGTTTATATTATGGCCACTAGAAAGGGCTCAAATAGAAAGTATTCAATTTTCCTTGCATATTATTCAATCTTCCAATTGATTTCAGGATAAAATATATTCTTTTTTCAGATAGATGAATGTGGGATCTATTGAGATCCACATTCCAAAACCAGAGGAAGATGATACACAAATAGTGGGGACTTGCAGAGCCATAGACAGTCAAACAGGACCAAAGAACTTCAATTTGCAGAACCCACCAACTGCCAAAAACTGGCCAATAGGACCAACAGACCAGACCAGTAGACAAACTAAAACAAAAATGACCAGTACAATGCCATGCAATGCACCCCTTTTTTCATCTTTTTTTAACAAGGAAATGCTCCAGCAGCCCAGCCAATTCTAGAGCAGAGAATATCTAACCCTTATCTAAAACATAGCATCATCCTACCTTGATAAAGAGTGAACATATTTTTATGTGTGTATATCTATAACTATTTCTTTTACATTTTTGTTTTTATCCTTCCTGTCTTCCCCTAGATAAAAACACATTAGGGGTCCCAAACCAGAAAACCAGTGCCCAGACAAGATCACTGTCTAAACAGTGTATGCCCCCGATCCTTCCCACCTGAGAACCAGTTAGGAGAGGAGGGACCAATCCCTGCTGCAAGGGTTTGGTCTCCCTCACCTCTTCTCCTTGAAACAATAAGGATTCTCTTGACCAAGAAATTAGGAGGATTGAACACCCTCTTTCTGTGGCCATAAACCCCTCCTCAGATAGGTTTGTTAGACTAGATTTCCAACTGGCTGTCTAGATGAACAATCTATAGATGCCTCATATACATTGCCAAATCCTTGCTGAATGCCACCAATTGCTCTTCATCTTCATGGATGGCTTGAATCTCATCTTGCACAACCCTGGTTTCATCCCTGGCAGATCCTTGAATAAGTATCCTTTCTTTCTCTTCCTCCAACTTCTCCATGGAACAACCAACTGACAACACCACTACCAGCAGATCTTCTAACAATTTTCACTTTTTTCTTTTAGTTTTTAAAACAAGAATGGGGGTTTTGCAGATGGTTCTGGCTAACAGGATCTCATGAGGGTGGCAGGGCTACTCATGGAGTCTGGGGGCGGTGCCCTTGGCTTGTTTTTCAAGCTCAGATTAAGGCCTTTGAGGCCACAAGGACATTCATGGCACATGCCATTTTTCATAATTTTACTGTTTTTGATACAGCGGCAAATTCTTCAAAAAATGCACTTTTAGGGTGAGCTAGTTTTTATTTTTATTTTTAAAATTCCCATATCATTGTTGTATTGTGAGTGTGTGCTGTTTTTACTGAGTTTTTTTGCCAAAAGCTTCTTTCCAGGCTAAATAATTGTGTTATATTGTGAGTATGTCATTGTTTTCTTTCAATTTTATTTAAGATTTTTTTAGCATTGTTGCTCTTGTATTGGTTTATTGGTATTATTTCTCTTCTGGCTTCAGCTAGTGTGTGAACTCCACCAGCTTGGACCAATCTGTCAATTTGAGATCTATAGCTAGTTCACCCTATGGTGCTTCTACTTGTTGGATGGGTTTACAGGCTACATCTATTTTTAATTTTATGAAGAATAAGATCTAGATATTTTTGTAATTGTTTTGTTTTACTGAGTAAAAAAGAACATGCATTTCCATAATTTTCTACTTTACATTTGATAATCTTTAGTATCCTTGTTCTATTGAAGTTCAAAGACTTGATTAGATGTTCTCTGCCCTGAATTACATTTCTTCCCAACTGGGCCCATTATTCATACTAGTGAGTCAGTGACACTGCATTATATGATAATTGATCAATATAATGCATTTTATGAAATTTTCTGTCCTCATCATGGTGCTCTCTCGGTATTTATTTGAAAATTTATAAACCAATTATTGCAATGGACTTGAGTCTCATCCTTGATCAAATTAATTGTCATTCTTTTGATCCTTCAATTTATAGCTACATCAGTTGAAGAAAATAGCCTTTCCCTTTTTACATGGCACAATACTTGTAATTGTTACAAAATTGTGTTGCTTGTCTGTCATATTGGCATTTAATTCACCTGACTACTTTTTTTTGGGTAAAGGTAAAATATTATATAAAAAAGGATAAAACCCACAATTATACTGAGCCATGTTTGGATTGACTAATTACAATGCCTACTAGCTTAGTAATTATTTAAGTCCCCAACATTTGGATTGTGCTAACTTATTTCAACTTATTCGTAAATACTAAATATAAGAATAATTTAAAACTAATAAACTATGTACATGCATCCATGTTTTTCCGTGCATGTATTATATTTATGTGACATGCAGACATTTCTTTGCTTTTCTCATGCATATCAACTCTTCTTTTTCATCCAATCACATCCCATCAAGCATATATATCATTGTGCATGTAAGATATTCATGCTTTTTGCTATGTACATCAGCTTTGCTTGCTCCAAAAAATGAGAACCCTAGTATAACAGGGGAATACTGTAAACGAAGCAGTGATTGCTTTTATCTCCACATGCATATGCTTTATCATTGCAATTCTCTTTGCATGCAAGTTTTTACCACCTTTGTTCATACTTTTCTATGACACAGTCAACAGATCTCTCCTTACATTCAATTTTTTCTAGCAAATTATTAGGAAGAGATGGGAGGCCCAATGTCATCTTCAATCAAGATTGTTTGGTTATCCCAACACTGTTTCAAGCTGTGATTGAGAATTTAGTACCAAATTCACCATGGTTTCCTCCTGAATATTTTCATGCATGTTTTGATTCTTGGGTTCTTGGCTCTTGACCTCCCTTTCCTTTGAAAATTCCATTTGTTTCTTAGTTTTAATTGACATGAGCTGGTTTTTAAGTAAATCTAGAATATTTTCATCTCTCTTTGTTTCATCCTTCTGCCCTATATTTTTCTTTTTCTCCTCTTTAAATCATTCAAAACTTTTCTTGGAGCCATTCTCTTTTTCCTCACAAAGTTTTTGATGTAGATTGTTTTTGAAATATTTTTTTTGTCATGTCATGTTTTGGATCAAGCTATTCCTTTTCTAGAGCATTGAAGGACAATCTCCTTTTCTAGCTTGCTTGGTATTTTGGTTTTTCAAAACGCTAAAGCTCTGTTTGTTTGATTGAGCTAAAGCAGATTCAAACTACTTCAAGGGCAGAGGACATTCTTGTACCAAAGTACTGTACACCACAATCTACATCTGAAGGCTATACATTCATAATCAATTATCTTAAACCGTTTGATATCTCGAGTATCAAGAGTAGTAATTTTGAGAAGAGGCCGATTAAGATCCAACATTATGTATATTCTAGCATAATTGGTCAAGTCACACACGACTGACATTTTTGAAGTGCACACAATTGTTCCAATTAAATATCCTATTTTCTCAAAAGCATATTCCAAGATATGCATGTTAGTGTGAACAATGCCATCCACGAGTTTTGATAGGAATCTCCTTTGTTAAAAAATAAAAACTAAAAAGCCTTAAATTTCTAAAGAACCATGGTCCCTGAAAAATCATCAATAAAATACCAACAAGGACATGACATAATCTCATATTCCTCATGTGTCATCCAATTCTTCTTTGCCCAAGAATATAGGTTTTTGAGGGATAGCTGCATTACTCATGTGTTGGCCAATTCTTAATCTTCCAAGCATATAGGTCCTTGAGGGATAGTTGGATTCCAAAAATTCTACAAGTTAATCCTTTGGTAGCGATAATTGAAATGTTGTCACACAATTTTTCCAGATTCAACTCTGAAATTGGACTTTTCTCCATTTCCTCTAAAAAAAAGTTATGAATCTTCTGATCTAACACAATTTCTTTTCAATTTATTCCTAATTTTTTACTTTTCTATTCTCCCAATGGTTGCCACAAAATCTTTCACTGCTGGCATTGAACAATATCTTGCACGATCCTTTTTGACTGATAGGCTTGGGCGCCTAAATGACCCTATTGTTTTCTACATATTATATTTACCCATAAGACGATTCAGATCCAATTATCTAAACTGAACATACCATATCGAAAGCAGAAACTGCCATATTTGACATGTCACCATTTAAACAAAAATGCAATCACCAAAATGATGCATGTATCCACAAACAATTTTTCTTTATTTATTAACAACACCAATGAACAAAGGCACAAAATGTGCATGCAACCTTCTTGCCTCTGCAAGCTTTGACTTCCGGAATCTGGACCACCAACTGATTTACTCTATATCAGTCTTGCACGGAATATCTGGGACAGAGGCACATGGGGACTCTTGGGGACAGCAAATTTATTCCCAAAATTTGGAGATGATGGAGGATATCTATTAAAAGAAATTAAGAATACATAAAAAATAATATTTAAAATTTTAATTATGAAAAATAGTAAAAGAAGTTGCAATTTATCATTTATTGAAACAATGAGTGAAACGGAAAGAATTTTATAAAAGGTTGTACTTGTATGGCTTTTTGCATGACGTTCAATGAATCTTAATGTCTTCACCTCTATCTTGAGTGGAAATTGTACTATTGATCAAGATTCCACTGTTAGACTTTGTATTGTCATCACCTCTATCTTAAGTGGAAATTGTACCATTGACATAGACTCCACTGTTACTTTGTAGGATAGTCTTTTGCACTGTCTAATGTCTCAACGTCAACCATGCTGCAAATACTTAACACTCTGAGCAAATACAGTTCTTCTTTCAATTTCTGTTTTCAAAGATGACAAAACCTGTTGCCATTCATAACTGAAAAAAGAGTAGCAGGCTTCACCATTATTCATCAAATAAATAAAAGTAGATGCACCAATGCTGGCCAAATTTTGAATGGGCCATTTTATATTATCAGGCAGTAGCTTCAGCATGTTCGCAAGTAAGGGATTCACTGAGAATATAATTTGACAGAGTTACAGAATAAGTTGCGGTGCAAATATACATGTGTGAAATCCCGTCGTCTTCACTAAGATAATTCTATTTAGTTTTTACATCATTTGATTGTAACCATGGTAGCATTACTTGCATCTTCACTAAGATCATTATATTAATATATTTGCTTTCTACATCATTTGACTGTAACTGTCGTAGCATTATGCAGAATTGAGATCGATTCAGCAAATCGAAAATATAAATGGAATTCACTTGGGATTTAATCCAGTGCAGCCAAAAGCAATTTTTATTTTTAACCGTTTAAAACGTGAGTGGGGCTCTGAGTGCTGCAGGGTCTGGGGCAAAACCCCTCATGGGGTCCAGGGGCAGTGCCCCTCATGAGGTCTTGTGTGCATTACCCTTGGCACATTCTCTAATTGATATAGGGTGGGTTTGAGTGGTGGTGCCCCCTTTACTGAGCCCTAATTAAAGCCTTCAAGACCACATGGACCTTCATGGCACATGCACCAATTTATGTTTTTCAATTTTTTTAGGTTTAGGGTTAAGATTTTAGGTTTAGTTCTTTATTGAAAGTTACTGATTGTTTTTTTCGTAGAACATGGGGATGCCTTACCATCCTCAGGATAGTTGGGGGGTATTTGAATGTACCCTGGTGTTGCCCTGGGGGATGGTAGGGAGCTTTTCATCCCTTTCCTACTGAACTTGTTCCTGGAAACAGGAGTTTTATCCTGAGGATGCGTTCCTGTGGAAAACTGCTCTGTGTACTCGTGTGGTTTCAATTCCTGCATCCTCAATCATACTTTTCCACGCCACCTCAATAAAAGATTGAAAAAAGCATCACATCAGCACTCCAAATAGAAAAACAGTACAGTTGAACAAAGACAATGATACTATGATAGTAGAATGTTGCAGCAAATATAATAAATACGTAGTTCATCTAGTAATGGTGATAGTTTGTTGGAGGTAGTTATCTACTTATTTCTTCACTGGGAGTCACAACATCAATCAACCTTGATCTCCCAGTTAGGATTAGTATTAAAATTTAATTTGGCCTTAATTAGTTAATTCTATTAAATGCCTTACACAGGTCTGGCTAAATTTCTAGTTAAAAATGATAGAGCTTAACATTGCTTTGTTACTGGAAAGATACCAGATAGTAGAATAAATATATTTAGTCTGCCTTTTATAATATAAAACTTGTATATAGTCTAATGCAGCATGCTTCCATAAAAGAGAATCAAGATATTTACCATGAACTTGGTTCCAAAATCTTAATCATAATGTTTATAAACAACTTTAACATAACTACGTAGTTTTAATTTGAAAAGATGTTCACTCAATTCCCTGTGCCTCAATGTGGATTTGTGTTCTTTTGTGTTGTCCATGTTTAGAGTTTCCATTATTTTTGTTGTCATTTTGTCTCATTACCCAATCTCATGAATCATCATTATTTCTCGAAAATCTGTGGATGGAATTTGTGAGCACCCTTAACATACATTGAGTGTGGCCAGGCTGCAGCATACTACTATCATGGTTTAATACTAGATGAGGGGAATGCAGAGAACACACATGCTAATGCAGTATCGTCGCTTCAGGCAGCAGAGCAGTTTCTAAAAGACAGTAAAAAATCTTGTACTGATTTCTGCCAAGCAACTCCAACTACAAGGTAGTCTGATTTCTTTAGGCATTAATTTTGCACATTTTCTTAAATACATATAAATTAAATTCAGTTCTTTGGCTATCATCTTCAGTGCTGTGCCTAAATGAAAAATAGTCCTTTTCTCATCTTTTTCTGGAAGTGTACATGACTTTCTGAGTTACAACTACGAAATAGACTAACTTTATTGGACTTGTCATGTAGTGTGCCTCCTCTCTGGGGTGCTATGAAGTATCTATCTGAGAAAATTCCAAAGGATTCTTCAAGCAAGGCACACATCAACAGGGATGTTTATAGTCGTGAAAAGTAAGTAGCATAAATTCCCATCTAGATTAGTCCACTCAATGATCATTGAAATTTAGGTACTTTTATGATTCAGAATGGTTCAATACAAGAGTTGCAATGGATTCTGTAGGGATCTGTATAGTTTAAATTCATTACTCTGAATTGCAAATCCCAATGAAAAAATAATTGCACTGTCTTCTTTGGAGATTCTCTTTCTGTAGTTTGCTTGAAACTTTGAAAATTACTTAACCATACCCACAAATAGTGGTTAAATTCAATGGAAATTCAAATTGTTTATTTCCAGTAAAATATGACTGCTTTTAATCTTGCTTATGCTCATTCATATTTAGTCTTTGATTCTTCTTTTGTGGTACAAAACATTGATCATTCCATTTAAACACATTCTTTTTACCTCTCTTACCTATTCCTACAGATCTGATAAATTTGAATTTGACTTAACTGTTATGATATAGAACACTCCAAATGAATGGTGTATTTTGTTCTCAAGATTGCAGTTTTTCTCTCCACTATAATAGCTAAGCCAAGCAGCCTCTAGTCAATGCATTGTGGCAATTGTCCACTGAAGTATTTATGAAGAAAAATAGGGATTTAAACTATGTTAACGAGACCTGTATAAGTTTGATGTATACAATTATTGTGTGCATTCTGCTCCTTACTGCAAGTTGAATGTTAGAATAGCTTAAGTGCCAATTTCATAAACAAAAAGATGAAATAAATCACGACTACTTCTAATCTTTTCCTGTTTCCATCGCTACAGATCTTTTGAACAATTATAAATCATGATTCCTTTCAATAAGGAAGCTTTACATTCCAGTCTATGTTCCCTCTGTCACCTGTCCATATTGCGCTGACTCCTGTCCACATTCTATTTACCTACTCAAATATTGTTCCCAGGATTTTAGGAGTGCTTTTAGATGTCCTTTTTCCATATTTCCTCGTTTCCAATCTTTTCTCCACCACTTCACGTAGAATAAGTGGGTCAGTGGAATGCAGATTCTAATAGAATAACTGTAACCGAAAGCCTTTGGAACAATTGCTAATAGAAATGCATTTTGGCAGTTGTCCATAGGGAGAACTATGCAGAACGTTCTCTGAATGGACCTGTGGATGTTACTAAGTGCTGATTATCTAATGTATAGAAATTGATTAAATGCATCCTTCTTCTGATCACAAATTAAACACAGAACAGATAAAAATTTGAAATAAGTTACTTGATGCTATTAAGCTGTAAAATGCCAGTGACTACAAGTTCATTCCTCAAGGATTGGTTCCAATTATAAATTATTATGGTCACATTCATTTGATGCGTTTGTTGGGATAATTTCTTGTTTTGCAGGGTTCCAGAAACTCCGCCAAAGTTGCCTGACTTTTCAGTAGCATTGAAACCTGCCGAGTATGAATTGCCTCCAATAGATCATAGATGGAGAGCAGAAGTTGACGTGCAACAGTACCCAGTTTCATCTTTGGAAGAAAATAAAAAAGATGGCAAACTCGAGTCGTTTCAAATTGATCAACTGAAAAAATGAAGGTCATTTAAGCTTTTCAGGGGATTGTAGCAAGAGCATGGGGCGTTCTCGCAAGACTTTCTCTTGGTCTTCAATGCAGCGATCTGCTAATGCAGAAATGAGATGTAAACTACATTGTAAACTGACGTACACACGTTTCATGTTCAGGAGCTTGAATTGAAATTGTTTTGATTTTGTTGACAGGCTGTTCAGTTTTGAATAAGCAACAAGAAAACTGGATCCTTGCTACAGCAGCTACTGGTTCATCATACCTTAATTTTGTATTAGAACCAGTATATGTACAGTATATGAATAGATATTCTGCATTGCAGTTGATTTTTGTGTACATTGATCGAAATGCAAAATTATTTCATAGGGATTCCAGTTTGGAAAATATATAGTCTATTTACAATCACAACACTATCAACATCTTGCCAAATTGGTGTTGGATGGTGATTAGTGTACTCTGCCTTGCAGAGTTGAGTGCCCACCTCAAAAGTCAGGCTATTTTTCTTGTTGGTTCTCTCTCCAGTTTGAGTGTTGCAATTGAAAGGTTTTCTCTTCTTTTGTGAAAACCTATTTTTGATATATTTATGATATTGAAGCTGCTGCTTTTTTGGTTAAGTAAAAGATACTTGTATTTGTACCATCACAATTCAAAACAAAGAAAAGGAAGTACATGAAAACATGTTATCCCGTAAGCAATGATCTTTTGTTTTTCCACATTTTTATAGCGAAGGAATTGGAGCTTCTAACTCTTACTTCTCATTTATAAATGTGGTCTACCAATCAATGCCAATATAAATAAAATTGCCTTGAAAAGCTATACTCACATTAAAACATTATGAAGTGTTTGTCTGGAGTACTTAAACTCACTATAATTTCAAAATGGACAGATGTGCATTTTATACGACTTTTTAACTTATAAAGGAGTTGGGGTGCCCATGCTGTTAGGATAAATTCGCCAAAAGGTTGGACAATATCTTGAATCGGCCTGAGACGAGGGTGCCTAGGTTGACGTGTTTACAATATTCTGATATTCATTTTCGTAGAAGTATTTAAAAAAAAATCATCAAAGATACAATATAGATATTGGCATCTATGTTTTTATATAGCAGATTACAATATTATGAGGGAGAATGCATCTAAATCAGATGATTTTTGGGAAAATTGTCACGAGTAGAGGTTTGATAACAATAATAATGGATAAACTTTTCTGCGCCCCACTTTTCTGTTCATATTCATCCGTCTAATTTGAGTTTCCTTTTCTTACATGACATTTCTCTCTATAGATATTCAAAAACACTTTTCAATAAAGTATTACATTAGGTCTTCAATAATAATACATAAGTGATTGTTTTTATATGTTATAAAATTATTGGGACAATTTAAATATTATTATTACATTTTTTCTTTAACTTTACCACTTAGTCTATGGAAAATAAGAATTAGGTTGTCTACCAAATATTTTAATTATGAGAAGTTGGACATGATAGTCCACCTTTCTTGTAATTGCTTGCCCTCAAATAATTGCAGATATTTTTGCACTCTTCCCTGTAGCCTTTTTAGTTGGGAGGTTTTCTCAACACACTAGATATTCTATCATGGTCTTGTTTCTGAAATATTTCTCTTTGTGTCTAACAATAGTTTATAGAACCAATATCATCTTCTTTCATCATCCAAAGGAGACAACTTTATTGAAGGTGTGATGTGCTATTTGAGTGCCCTTTTGAGGAACAAAACATGAAATATGTTCTAATTCCTACTACATTATGGTAATTTAAGCCTGAAAACAACTTTTCCAATTTTTCTCAAGATCTTTTAGGGCCCATAAAACCTAGGTTTAAGTTTTTCAACTCTCTTTTTCTTGATGGAAGATTCTCTATTTGGTTGCAATATGAGAAAAAATAAGTCTTCAATCTCAAATATACACTTTGTGTGGTTCTAATTTGCATAGAACTTCTATTGACTCTAAGCTTGTTGGAGGTGATCTTTGAGTGCTCGCAATATGTCTTGAATATACTTAACCAAATCATTAGTTGTTGACACTTTATTATCTGTGAATACTAAATCAATAAAGATTAAAACATTATAACCATATAGTGCCATACTAATAGACATATACTAAGAAACATTAAAATAATATTCTTCCAAATACAAAAACTTAACCCGAGTTGATTGCTGATTGGGAACATAGCTCCTCAAATACCCCTCAACTTGTTTATTCACTATTTTATTTGTCCATTGTATGAGGGTGATAGCTTGTGCTTAGAGTGAGGTTTGTACATGTTAAATGAAACAACTTTTGTCACAAAGTGTTGAGAAATTTGCTATCCCTATCACTTATAATATTTTTGGGCAATCCATGTAGCTTAAACACTTCTTTAAAGAATTAATTGGCCGCATAAGAGGGCCTTGGATTATGAAGAAATACCAAAGAAGCACACATGCTTAGTTAATCTATTTACAACATAAATGCAATCTTTTCCATATACTTTGGGTGGCCCTGTAATGAAGGCTATGGTTATGTTTTCCCACTTTTGATTAGGAATAGACAAAGGCTATAACAATAATAGAAAAGAAATATACTCTACTTTCTTATGTTGATAAATGATGTATTTTTTGATATGCTTGAAGACATCTTCCTTAAGTCCTCTATAAGATTTGTTTTTCTAATCTCTCTTTATGTTTTGTGATATCCTAAATGCCTTGCTAAAGGTGTATCATGGAAGGCTCTTAAAAATCTTTTCTTTCATCTTAAATTTTTATAAGTTCAAAAAATTCTTTTCATATGGAGGATAAGACCATCTATCACTAAATATTTGTTATCCTTCATTTTCTCATCAATAATATTAGTAGCAAATATATTTTTAACATATTTTACCATAATGACAACTTTCCAATTAGCCATGGTAATAGAAATGGAACATAAAGTAGGCTTTCTAAAAAGTGTATGAGTTGCTACATTCTTTTTTCCTTTAATGCATTCTATGTCAAAATCATAGATTTGAAGTTTACTTGCCCACTTTTGTTGTTTATCATTCAAGTCTCATTGGCCTAGGAAGAATTTTAAATTGTTTTGATTTGTTTCTACCATAAATCTCTCACAAATTAGATATTGTCTAAATATTTCCAAGGTATACATGATGGCTAACACCTCTTTGTCATAAATAGAGAATCCTTTTCTTGGTTCTCTCAACTTCATGCTTTCAAAATCTATGGAATACCCCTTTTGTGTCAACACAACTCCAATTCCTTCCCTTAAGGCATCACATTTTACAACAAATGGAAGCGATAAATCTAGTACAAGCACATGACATGAACTTATCATCTCTTTAAGTTTATAAAATTTTCTTGTGCTGATACTAACCATGCAAAATCTCCTTTCTTGGTCATATCCATTAAGCATGGTGTTGGTCGTGAAAATGTCTTAACGAATGTCCTATGATAACTGCAAAGGACAATGCATTCTCTCAACTATGTCAATGTGATGGGAGGAGGACAATTCCAAGATGGCTTGGATATTTTGTTGATTCACTTGAACTCCTTGGACACTAATGATATTACCTAAATATAAAATTTCTATCATCTCAAACAAACATTTAGATTCCTTTTGGAAAAGAGCCTACTACTCCAATACTCTCAACTATATTTAGGTGCTTTGATTTATCCTCCCAAGTTTTGTTGTAAAACAAGATACCATCAAATAAGACATACAAATTTTCTCAACTACTTATTGAACACCTAATACATATATATCAAAAATATGAGTAGAGTTTATATAAGCTAAACATAAAATTTTATTTATATAATAATATGTTTCTATTCTCCTCTTATTTCATTTAATAAGACATTACATATTTATAGGATTTAAATATCCTATATTAAAAGGAAACCTCATATAACAACTCCCTTACATAGATAATCATAGGATAACAGAAAAAATTGGGTATAACCAAACTATAACAAATGCTCATAGAGATAAGAAAACTCTTAACAAACCTAAACTAACTAACAAACCATAACTAAGACACATAATGATGTAATATTTCTGGAACACCCCCCATATTACATCATTCTCTAAATGGGGATAGGTGGACTAACAATACTTGATGACCACATTTAGTAGCTCATAAAAAACATAAAGTATGAGTAGGGGCATACATATCTACTTGTGACAAGTAATAGTAGAACTAATCTCACCAGGCTTCTCCAATAGTATTGACCATACTAGACTTTTATCCGAGGATAGGGACAAACACATCTACCCATGGAACTAAGGATAGAGACAAACACTTCCATCTAATTTTATACAACAAATTTGGACAGGGAAAAATATTTCTATTCAACATCAAAGTTATGAATAGGGACACACACTTCCGTTGACCCCAATTATGATTGGGGACAAACACATTCAATCAAAACATAATTTTTTTGAGAACAAATCCTTGTTGTTGTGTATGTAGCCATCATTATATAACATTACCACTTTGATCACAAATGAATCGAGATGATTACCATTTCCACCTAAAAACTGATCTTAGCTTTAGTCATTTTGGCACAAATCGTTTTGTCACTAAAATAATTTTGCAACATCATTGCTAGTGATTGACAAGAGGTCGTTGAATGCCTTCCAATATCTTGTGCCTCTATCCTCCAGTTGATTTGCTACTTAGAAAATTTGGCTTTGAAGCTCAATTTTATAATTAATAATACATTTTGATAAACTAATTTAATAATAACCAGTCAATAAATAATATCCACCTACTACTGTGAAACTATTAATCCTTAACTTCAATCTATCATTAGACATTCAATTTTAAGTTCATCTTTCTTAACACCATCTTATTGATTGCCTTTTCATCTTCAATAAAGATGAAAGTTGGCATTGCCTACACATTGGCCACTTTGCACCTTGTAGCTCATCAGGAACACAACATTTTTGTATTTTTTAATAGTTCAACAAAGACTAGACCATTAATCCAAAATAGACCACACCTAGTTGCAATGAAATCAATAAATAAAAATTAAAGACATTAGATCTTCACAGTGTTATTTTTTGTATCAAATCCTACAACTCTCTTTCATTCTTGATGGATCACAGAGTGTGATCTAAAACATTGATGCAAAAAATAATACACAATTAAATCCAAAAGAAACACTCTCTTAATAAATAAAAAGTTTTCCACTATCGTGATATTCCCCTTCATTACCCTTTTTACTTATCAGAATTCCTTTTGAAGATACATTCAATTGAAGTCGTAAAATATACAGATCTCTCATCATATCCTTTTGGGAAGAAGATAATATCCTCCCATTATTTGCATATGTCTATTCACTGTACTGGATCCACCTCCAAACATCCTCTAGAAGCAAAACATAACAATGACCATCTATAATACCATTTCTTGGAGTTCAGGTCCTCCCAGATTAGATCAAAATATAGATATAAATCATCAATGCTTATGAAGTTGTTTGGCATGCTTGAAGTTTCCTCAAAAATCTTCAAATGGTACATAGTATAATCTTTGCTTGGGGCAGTTCTCTTGTCTCGAGATATGCAAAACATAACAATGGCCATCTATTCCCATTTCTTGGAGTTCAGGTCCTCCCAGATTATGTCAAAATATATATCTAAATCATCAATGCTTATGAAGTTGTTTGGCATGCTTGAAGTTTCCTCACAAAGGCTTCAAATGGTACATAGTATAATCTTTGCTTGGTACAGTTCTCTTGTCTCGAGATACGCAAAACATAACAATGACCATCTATTACCATTTCTTGAAGTTCAGGTCCTCCCAGATTAGATCAAAATATAGATCTAAATCATCAATGCTTATGAAGTTGTTTGGCATGCTTGAAGTGTCCTCACAAAGCTTCAAATGGTACATAGTATAATCTTTGCTTGGGGCAGTTCTCTTGTCTCGAGATACTGATTCTTCCTAGCTTCCCCACCATTTGTAATTAACAATGTAAATCTTAAACAATATTTTTTTTGGATTAAAATGTGCTAATTTTTTATACATCAATATTTCAGATTACACTCTGTCATCCATCATCATCAATGTAAACCTTGATGAACTCCTTCATGACTCCAACTACAAATTGTTTCTCTATTCCAAGTTTCTATCATCAAATAAATAAACAGATCCCATCCAATGCGACTCCAACACATGATGATGCATTTAGTGTCCATTCAAGCCAAGACGAAGAAGAAGCTAATCATCTACTAGAATGACATGACCGTAAGATTTGTAGATTTAGAATGGATGGCCACTGTTGCTTCATATGAACAACTAAGATTCCTCCTCTATAGTCGATGTCCAGGAGGAATCTAAGCACAATTACTGGTTAAAGTCCTCACAAAAATATAAAAAAGGAGCAATTTCTCCTCTTTGCAAACCTTTGAAACTTTATGTGAAAGATTTCTAATTTCTGATGAAAACTTGGCCACAATTAGCAACACAAACCCACACTTCTGGCTCTAATACCATATCAGAAATATGAGCAAAGTTTATAAAAGATAAACATAAAATTTTATACACATTATTTTTCTTTTATTTCATTTAATAAGACATATATTTATAGGATTTTCATATATTATATTATATAAAATCTTTTATAACAACTTGCTTACATAGATAATCATTGGACAACAAATAATTATGGGTATAACAAATTATAAAAAATACCCATGAAAATAAGAAAACTCTTAACAAATCTAAACAAGCTAACACACTATAACTAAGACACATAATGATGTAATATTCCTAACAATATATAATTAAAAAGTAATTATAAAATTTCTAAAACTAAAAGTGCTAGGTCAAAAAACGTGATGAGCGGGGAATTTTTTTTTGAATCGGCCATGCGTGCTTAGTGCGGGAAGAGTGCAATGACTCTCTGTGGGCGGGTTGCAGTGCCTTCTGTGGATGTATCCAGTTTTCTGGCTAGGAATGGTAGGGGTTCCTCTATTCCTAGTTTTGTTTTGCGGGCTGTTGTGGGCGGTTGTGGATTGCTGTGTGCGGATGGGTTTGTGCCTCTACCTTATGGTTTGGGTGGGGTTTCGGTGGATGGGGCTCCCCCTGTTCTGGGAGTTTTTGATGATTCTTTGTTAGAGAGTGTTCCTCTTTGCTCTAAGGTGTTGCCTTCTGTTCCTACTGCTAGGGGTCCTGCTTCTGGTGGTAAACAAAAATATTTTTCTGAAGCAGTTTCCAAGGACTGTGTGTGTTATGTGCCTATTTCAGCTTCAACTAGGGTTCAACATCTGCCTTATGCCTGGGCCTCCCCTATTGTGGTTTGTGGGCTTAAGGTTGCTAAGAATGAGGATTTCTATGTGCGTTAGGGTGTGGTCTGTAGGTTTAATGGCTTATGGCCCACCCTCCCTGATCTCCATGAGTGGATTTCCGTTTCTTGGAAGCCCATTGTTTCTAAAAAAATACCTCTATCCCAGGGCTAGAGGTCTCTTCTATGCAACCTTCTCTACCCCTGAGGCTCGTGACTATGTGTTGGACAGGGTTTTGGATGTGGGGTGTTCATTCGCTATTTATTCGGCCTTGGTCTCACTCTTTCAATCCCCTTATGAAGCCGCTAAATATCATACCAGTTTGGGTTGGATTACCGAATCTCCCCCTCCAGTTTTGGGAGGATTCATGTTTTGAAGCTATTGGCAACACCATTGGTAATTTCTTGAAGGTGGGTTCAACGTCTCGAGATCTTGGGCATACTACGGTGGCTCGTATTTTAATCTATCTGGATATCTCCAAACCTCTCCATGGTGATGTGGTCTTGATGGTGGGGGACAGACCTTGGAAGCAACTTCTGGACTATGAGGGGCTCCCTTTTCATTGCAGGCATTGTTTCTTTGTTGATCACTTGGCCTCTGGTTTACCTCTTGCTCGCCACAAGGGTGCTGCTACTTGGTGGAAGAATGCTCTCACGGACCACCTCACGGTTGGCTCCCTAGTTTCAGATGTTTCCTCTAAGGAGGGTGACCCTGAGTCAAAGCCTCCCCAGGCTCCTCTTCCGGATTTCCCCTCCACGAAACCTTTGTTGAATCGATCTGCTGTCAATGTCCTGTTGGAACTTGCCCGTCCCTCATTGAACACTTCTAATGATCCTTTGATTGCTCCTGTCTCCTCCTCTTCACTGCTATCTTCCTCGTTGTGTGGTTGCTCCTTGCTCGGGGTGGCCCTTTTGGATCCACTCCTTTTGCCTCGCTTGGTGGATTTTGATTCCGATCCCTCTTGGTCGGTTGTGTTGAGAAAGAAAAAGGGTCTCCCTAAATTCGTTGCCTCTTTGTGGCCTCAGGTTCAGGGAGTCAGGTTGGCCCCCTCTGGTTCTGGGGTTGTCTAGTCCTTGTTTGTTATCCTTCAACTATCGGTCAGTTGTTTTTGTTGTTTTCTTCTAGTTCTTGCTCTGGTTTGAACTATGCTTTGTTTTGGCCCTTTGGGACCTTTCTATGTAAAGGGTACAACACCTTATAAATGCTGCTTACTTTATCAAAAACATTTGTAAAACTCAAAGGTGTGACCAAGAACTCAAGTGTTCAAAATGATATTTGAATACAAAATATGATAATTGGATGTTATTTTGTGCATGTTCTCATCCTTGACATGGATGTGATAGTAACCTGATCTCAAATCAATAATTTAGAAACACATAGAGCCATGCAACTCATCATAACTAATCAATCATGACTCGATACCTATTTTAGTCTTTTTGTTCAAAGCCCTATAATCAATACACATTATATGACCTTTTGATCTCTTCCTTGTACCCCCTTGGATGGTAGCAAGGTGCAATTATCACATGCATAGAACTTGATTCCAATTCTATATGTTGAAATCCTATATTAAGTGGTATTCTAGGAGATAAATCATTAAATATCATATTATACTTATCCAAAATAGAATGAATATCAAAAATGACAATTTCTTATTTGTGGATGAAGTGGTTGTCACTAAACAATGTGCTACCCAAACAAGTTACCTCTCTTAAAAGATCGTTCTATCCTTCTTGTTGAAAAATATATTGGGGCTTCATTTATAATACCTTCAAGCACTAAGTTTTATTTCATTTTGACTTAAATTATAACTCTATTGTTTGGTAGTTTTTGTTAGTCACTTAAGGACTCAAGCTCCTCAAATCACCTACAAAACCAAAAATAACCTTGTACAAGAGAGAAAAGCAAGAGCATAAATTTGCAATAGTGGATGCAAAATAATATTAGATCAAATGTGATGAATATGCAATGAAATGGATTACAATGGAATGTAATATAAATGAGAACCCTTTGGTTATATAGCCAAGGTGAGACATAGGATTAGACAAGATCATGCCAAGTGTCTTAATCCTATTCAATGAGACAACTAACTCAACTAATATTAAATGACCTAGGACTCAAAAATTAAATGCCATAAGATAAGATAAGGTCTAAATGACAACTAAGACTTCTAGAAAGATTTCTAGGACCCAAGTAAACTTAACATTTGAATATGACCTACTAGTGGACTAGTTACCTGTAAAACACCTTATTCACACCAACACCTCCTCTTAAGTGCAACTTAGGGAGGAAAAAACCAATGCAAATGATGCAAAGATGATGGTGGATCCTAACTAATAGATCATGTTAGGTACCCATGTACAAATGAAATTTCTCACTAATGAAGAAAAGGAGAAAACCTAGTGGGACAAAACTCCTTCCCAAAAGAGATGAAAGCAAAATGCTCTCATTGAAGAATGAGGACAAAATCCCATGTGAGGAAAAAGACCCCCCATAAGAGAGAAGAAGAGAGACCATGCAACCCCCCTCAATGTAGAGTCTCTTTCAATGATGGTAGAGGCTCAACATTGAATGTTGAAGATGATCCAATGTTGTTGAAAATCATTCCTCCTCTTAGGAAGAAATAAAACCAAGATGGTATGTAGGATGTCTTCCCATTCTTGAAAGGAAGATGTGAGAAGAAGGATAATGTGTGATGTCTCTGAACTATGCTCAAGTGTCTCCATGTAGATTTTGAAAGTTGTCACACTCCAAATAGGCATTCAAGGCCACAACAATGAAGAGGACAATCCAAAATCTACTAGAGATGATTGTAGAACACAATTCAAAGACAAATATATCTCATCTAAAGATAAATAAGCTTCCTCCAAATGTTAAGTATTTACACTCATGTCAAATTGTGAAGAATGATCATTTAGAGAATGAACAAGAGGGTCAATATGTTTCCTCACAACAACTAAACGAGGATCATCCCCATCAAAGAGAAGATGCATGGAATCAATTGTGTCTCCCAAATTTGAAATGTGAGACTTAAAAACTTGCAATGTTTTTCAAGTATGCATTTCATGTAGCCATATCTGGGAAATGATGTATATCCTCAAACATTGAACCACAAGAGGCAAAAATGTAGGGTAAATGCACAAAGATGAGGGACCAAAAAGGCGTCTTAAGTGGCCACTTTTTTTTTCGAAATCAGGAAAGATTGATCTTGGATGAGAAATTGAAGATAGTTACACTCAAATTTGAAGATGCAACGAAAACAAATGTCATAGTGCCCCAAATTTACTTTTGAACTACTATTTAAAAATAAATGATAAGAGATTAAGGGGTTCAAAAGGGGGGGGGGACACAAAGTGGTCCTATTTAAAAAAAAAACATAACATAGCGTCTAGTGTGGCCCCCTTAAAATGTTAGCATTTTCTACTATTTCAAAAATCAATTTGGCAAGAAATTAGCTAACACCATGTAGTTTATGCCTGATTTTTCTGCTATTTTTTTTAATGAATATATTATTTTTTACTAATTTTCAAAGTGGACACAAAAATAGAAAAATAGAGCATGCTCCCCCTTTTGAAAACTAATCGAAAATCAAGTTTTTTGAATACATGTATAATGGAGTCTAGTTTCTAAAAATGTAATTTATTTAAAATTTCAATGAATGGTTAAAAAAAAAGTGAAACATACCACACATTTGTTTTTGACAAAAAATGGATACACTATAAAAGAAATTAAAGATGAAAACATTAACATACTCAAAACGTGAACAATTACATGGTTGGAAAGCTAAGAGAGAGCTTAGCATTATTGTGGTATTTTTGACTTGACATTGAAACACATGCAAACTTGATGGGGAGCACCATCAAGATTATGTCAAATTTTTAGAATTTGTAAAAATATGTCTTTTGATGTTAAAAATTCAGTCCAAGCACAAGGAAAATCCAAGCCAAAGGCTTGGAATTTTCCAAAGAAAATAATGTGAGCATATAATATGATCACATTTTTGTGAAGGAAATTCATCTCTCTTCCTCACCTTGTCTCTCTCCCACTCTATCGATCCTTCCCTCTCTCCCACACTCTATCAATCCTTCCCTCCCTCCATCCATCTTTTCTCTCTCTTTCTCTCTCTCCCCTCTCAAGGTATCTCCCTCACTCCTTCCCTCCTTACCCCTCTCTCTTTGTTCTTCTCTCTCCCTCTCCTCTCTCTCTCTCTCCCCTATCTAGGTCATTACATTTCACTGCCACCCTCTCCCTCCCTCCCCTCTCTAGGTCTAAATTATTTATGGTTTAGGGTTAAGGGTATAAGGTTTAGGGTTGAGAGTATAGAGTATAGAGTTGAGGGTTTAGCGTATAGGATTTAGGGCCTAGGGTTGGGGGATAGTGTTTAGGTTTGAGGGTATAGGGTTGAGTGTATAGGGTTTAAGGTTTAGGGTTGAGGGTTGTAACGCCCCACCACACAACCCTAGAGGAAGTTGCAAATAACTACTCAAACATACATTTTTTTTTTGTTTAAGGGTTTAAACACTGGGTACTCTGGGATTATGATGAACCCATTAAGCTTTTTAGTTGTGTAGGTTTTAATTTGTGTACCTTGCCTAATACCTTGATGTTTCTATGCAAGATTATGCCTCCTAGATGCGGAAGAGGTAGAGGGCATGGACGTGGCTATGTAGGTGGTCGTGATGGGAGTCAACATGACTCTCCTCCTCATGTTCTACTTATTCCAGATCAGGAAGAACATCAGGCATAACAGAATTCCCCAGAGAGTAGTGATTGATAGCAGAATCCTCCAGGGATTGAGGCTGCACGTAGAGCACCTGAGGAGGCATTAGCGCTCCTTGGTCAGAGGCAGGCCGAGGTTCAGGGTAATCTTGGTGAGAGGGAAGTTCCACCTCAGTTAGAGACGCATATGAGAGATCTACTCAAGGCACATCCACCACTGTATGATGGAGTAGGCATTGGGTTAGAGGCTGAGACTTGGCTTATACACCTTGATAGGTGCTTTGCTATGCATCCTTATGACAACAATACCAAAGCGCGGTGCACTATCATGCATTTGCGGGGCTTCGCATCCACATGGTGGCAGTTGGAGGAGCAAAAGCTCCACATTGATATTAACTCAACATCTTGGGAGATTTTTCTAGAGTGGTTCAGAGCTCGTTTCCTATCTGAGCACTGGCATCAGTGTTGAGGTGATGAGTTTCACGCTTTGTGTCAGTTGGCCTTGTCAGTTGAGAAGTATGGGCGACACTTCTATGAGCTCAAATAGTTTGCAGGGATAAGAGACGATGAGGGGATGTTGGTTCACCACTTTGTTAGGGGCTTAAACACCCATCTTAGCAGAGGTGTGAGGGTTTTTGAACCCAAAACCATGGAGACAGTGGTGGAGAAAGCACGTCTAGTAGAGGAGAATTTGGCCATGGCACTGGGAGGCCACATGGGTGTTCAGATAGGCAGCAGTTTAGTAGTAGGGTCTAGTGCTCAAGGAGGTTAGCCTCAAGGAGGTGCACCTCCCAAGGCTCAGTAGGAACCTTCACAGAGTGGTCAGCAGCAGCAACAGGTTTCTCAGGGGAAACGTAAAGGTTTCCAGCAGAGGCAAGGGACAGGAATTGGAGGCGTATGAAATGCTTCAATTTTGAGCAGCTGACATAAAGTTCTCAGTCCACTTTTAGGGGTAGTGCGTAGCAGTCTAGCGCACCACCTAGAGGTAGGGGCTATGGCAGAGGTACTGGGTGTTTTGCATGTGGCCAACAGGGTCATATAGCTAGAATGTGTCCCAACAGGGGCACATTTGGTTTTTCTTAGGGACTAGTGGCATCTGAGCTGACAGTTGGAGATGCAGGCAGAGGGCATTGTGTTTTCGCAACAGTTGATAACCGCCAGGCAGAGCATCAGAGTACTGTCATTGAGACATATGGTATGTTGTTGGGTAACCCAGTTACCATTTTGTTTGATTTTGGAGTGTCAGACTCCTTCATTTCTTCTTCCATCGTGACACGATGTAGACTGGGTGCAGTAAGGAAAGTCGATAGGTGGTAGGTTGAGTTAGCCTCAGGTGCGAGAGTCGCATCCCATTCCCTTGTACCAGAGTGTAGATTGGAGGTTGGACCTCTCCATACTACAATGGACCTCCGAGTTATTCCATTGGGTTCTTATGACGTTGTCATAGGGATGGATTGGTTAGAGGCGCATAGTGTGGTCATAGATTGTTGATGTAAGTTGATTTGATGCATTGAGGCTGTAGGATGCGAAATTCTGCATTTTGGTTAAAAACTAACATAAACAAGCATGATTAGTATTCAAGCAAAACGAACCCTCAACATCCATATGAAATAAATCAACATGCTTCATGATGCCATCCAAATAACAAAAGATTAGATAAACTAGTTGAAAGCATACAACAAAACATGAAGAAAGTACTATCTCATAGTGGATTGGTGTCACATGTGCTAGTGACCCTTTCCCAATCCTTGATTGATAAGCTAAATGTTGCAAATGATGAAGAGTGAAATGGACAAGATCCAATCTCAAATGAAGAGAGTGACCTTGCAAGATTGTGGAGGATTTGCTCAAAGATGAAACACTTATTTAAAGATTTTCAAAATGCCAAGTGTTGAAGAGGGACCAATGTGGGACTAAAGATTTTTCCAATGAGATAAGGACACTTGTCATCATGTGATTAGTGGATGTATGTGCAAGATTTGGGAAGAGTGCCCATGAGAGGGAAAATTTGAATTCAAATTTTCCAATAAATGCTGAGTTTGACTTTGGAAGGGGACATGTAAGAGGCAAGTAAGGCCTCATAAATGCTTTGTTGGGTGTACATGTCCACTTGGGGGGAGATTCAAACTTGGAGAATATTCTTCCTTTATGCCAAGTTGAAAATAAGGATTTTGATAAATCATTTAATTGCAATTTCATGTGCAAGTGGCCAAATCTAGAGAATGCAAGTGGGATGAGATTAGCATTAGATTAAATCAGGATTAATTAGCTAGGATGATGATTAGGCTGATTTGACCACTTTGACTTGATTTAGGGATTTAAATCAAATCAAAGGGAGATGAATGATGATTTGAGATTTAATTAAATAAATGATTGATTTATTTAATCAAAGAGATGATGATAGGATCAAGTTTGATTTGTTTGACTTAAGTTGATGAATTTACCCTGATGAATGGATGAGTGTGATTTTGATCAAATGCATAATGCTAATTTTGCGTGTCTACATTTTGCCCCTCTTTGAAGCAATGTAATTGTTGCATTGGTTCAAAGAATAAACTTGTGATCGAAATTTAAAAATTTCATGATTTTTGGATGCCCATTGAGAAAGTACTTGGTACATTGCCCCCTCGAGAGATCGGCGAAAAGATTCGATTTGAGGGTCGATCTCGCGATAAAGAGGTTCAAAATGGGTGGTTATGGATGACGATGCAAAGATGATGATTTCAAGATGCTTAGAATAACAAATCTATATTATTCTAAATAACTTAAATGATGATATGATGTGAGACGGATGAGATGGATGATGTGATATACTATGATTATGCAATGGATGATTTATGATATGCTTAGACTAACAGATCTATATTATGATGATGATGCAAATGCAATGCATGTGAAATGATCGATGTTTCCTATTATGTATGATATGAATGATATGTGATATGCTGACTGTTTGTAGATGCAGGATGGATGCATGAAGGATGCATGATGTTAGCATGGAAATCAGATATGACAAGAGGATCCCACAAGTCCATGATTGGTCAAGACTTTATTAGAGATGATGATGATGATAGATAAATGCTGATGATGATGATTCACTTATCAAGGATTGGGATTTTCAAAGGGTCACTTACTTTATGTTTGATAACACACATAGGTACGATGCATCAAGGTATCAAGAACCAGGATGGCGTTGTACTTAGTGTGATGGACTTTGACTCAACAAGCAGATAGGAGTATTCTTATTCACACTTGACATACGGAAACCTTGCTAGGGCATACCTAACAAAGCAAGTATTCGCCAAGTTATATTACAAGAGCGTCCAACAAGCACAGCAGACAAAAGATAATGATCGTTGCCCCATTCCTATCTCTCTAAATCCTTCGTTCGGATATCATCGAGAGGTCCTTAGAATGAGCACAATAAGATAAATCAAAGAAAAGATCAAATACACAAACAAGCCAATGTTCTTCATACCTTCCTAGAGGGATGTGTTTTAAAAGATGGGAGCCAAAACCTATTGCCAAAGATAATGTCCATTGTGGGCGGATCCTAGGACATGCTTTGTATAGGATGATGATGGTTTGATAAGTTGATTGATAGGCTGTTGATATAAGGTCGACTAACATGTTTGCGACTGATCAAGAGTTTGATCAAGAGTTTGTTTGAGGTTTGTTGTTTCAATTTTGATTTTACGATTGAAGCTTGATTTTGTTGACTGCTATGATTGTTTCTTTTGCGTTGCCAAAGGATGGAGATGATGATCAGGTTTATTATGGATGATTGATTATTGCGGGTGAAAGTGAAACGGGACGGGTGGATTTTCAAATATTTAGATGTTTTTGGCGTTTTGAAATGTTTTGAGGCTGTTTTTGGATTTTGATGTTTTTGAATGTTTTTGGATTTTGATGTTTTCAAATGTTTTTGGATTTTGATGTTTTGAATGTTTTTGGATTTTGGCGTTTTTTGAATGTTTTGGATTTTGATGTTTTTTGAATGTTTTTGGATTTTGATGTCTCGGGGGCTGATCAAAGATTAGCCTTGCCTACGTTTAAGCTCAGAGACAACGTAGTTCGGATTTCAATGTTTTTGATGTTTTCTGCTTTTTTACTTATTTTTGGATTTTTCGATGTTTTGGATGTTTTTGGATTTTTTGATTTTCTAATGTTTTTGGATTTTCACACGATTTTGACGATTTTGATATGGATGTGTGATGATATCAGTGCTCTGTTTGGGATTTTTCTGAAAACCAAGCTAAGTTTGAACGATCGAGTCAATGAATTGATGATGATGATAAAATTGTTGAGGATACACAACAATGCAATGATTGGATTGATCAGGATTGATGAGGATAACATTATTGAGGATGCACAACAATGCAAGGATGGATGGATTGATTGAGATTGATGATGGATAACATTGTTGAGGATGCACAACAATGCAAGGATGGATTGATTGATCGAGATTGATGAGGATAACATTGTTGAGGATGCACAACAATGCAAGGATGGATTGATTAGGATTGATAATGATAACATTGTCGAGGATACACGACAGTGCAAGGATAGTGTTAAGCAACACAAGGATATACCGAGATGATGATTTTTTGATTGGATTTGATTGATCATGATTGATGAAGCTTGGTTTTGAACAAAAGATGTTTGGATGATTTGATGTGACGTTTGACGTGCAACTTAGATGCAACTGATAGTGATTGATGTTCGATGAAAGCTGAAGACTGATAAGGAATGTCCTTTCGTCAAAATATGCCATGGGCTAGTGATTCAGATTATGGCTCACAAATGCTTTGACCAATTTGGTTTCATGTTTTTCAATGTTCAGATCGCCACATAAGTCGGAGGACATAGACCAAGATTTATTCTTGAAGCAAAATGTATATATTTTCCCCCAATGTCTAGCAATGTATGGAATGCGATGGGTGGATGCTTGGATAAGTGTATGGATGGATGGATAAGGTAAGTACACAAAAGATACCAAGGATTATCTTGCGATAAGGTAAGGTGTTCAAGTAATGAATGCTCATTTGGATAATGCTTCATGGCTCAGATAATGTTGCATAGGATAGGACCAATGAAAATGACCCATGTCAAGATGTTTTTCGTAAGCAAGCGTAAGGTGTGCCCCAAAATTTCATCAAGATCAAGATCACTCAGATGATGGATGCAGATATATGCAAATGGATTGGATAAATGGTTCATGGATGGATGGATTTATTATGGATAAGATGGATGGAATGCTTGATTTATTACGGATGGGATGAGATGCTTTCACCTGAACTGGCGCACGTAGATGCTCGGGATCTTTACTCATGACTGCTTGCCGTTTTTCGTTATGGTTCCGGTTCTTAGCCAAATTTTAAGCGCGATTTTCTCAATTTATAGGACGATTTTTTTCTTTACTGTTTTCAATCCTTTTTTGATTTTTTTTTGGATTTTCATATTTTTTGATTTTTTTGTATTTTTATGAAAGATTCATGTTGAACCACCTGGTGGTGTTGACGTAGATGCCCCTGTCATAATGTGCCATCGAGCATCCTGCACTGGCTGAGCCGCTTAAGCAGATATCGCACTTGAATGCAACTTTTGGGATTCTTGATCTGCTTCGTTGATACCGGAGTTGACTTTGTCTTTATGCGCACATCGCAATAGATTGCCTTCTGAATCCTTATGATGAAGGGTTGTTGCCAATACATGGTCAATATGAGAATTGGATATCATGCGTGGAGGCGTGGATGGAGTGTGTTTAGGGATAAGAGATGGATTGGTTGACAGTTTGGAACCTTTGACTCTCCAAACTTGGGAAGATGAGCAATGACGGGTGGATACAAAAGTGTGCATGGAATTAGGACCAACTGCTTGATATACTTTGTACGTCGCTTGAAAAGCTTGCTTTTGCTTTTGCGGACATTCTTGATGGATACCTTTCCCTTTTTGATTTTGCCTCATAGTTTCTTTGACTAATGGAGTTTGATAGGGATGATTTTTCTTTGTATTCTTTCGTATCCATTTGTATTTGATTTGTCCATTATGCTTATCAACTTCTTTTGATTTGATAATGTTCTTTGTACTTTGATTCAAATATTTCCTTTGACGTTGGTCCCAATTCATGCATGGGGTGATGGGTGGATGAAGATTCGTGATGTGGTTGGTTGTAGTATTGACACTAGCTTCATCATAAGGACTCTTCATGCTCCCTATGTTGACGTTTGCTTGAGATGAAGTTGCCCCCAGTATGGTGGTAGTAGCATCTTCATGCTTTGATTCTGCCTGTTCTGAGAGCTCTTGTTCAATAAGTGTTCTCTGATAGATGACTACCGTAGTTGACGTTCTTTCAATTTGCTGCTCTGCTAACTCTGGATGTTCTATCTGACTTGTTTCCTTGGGCAGATAATGATGGATATCTTTATTCATGATGTCCTCAATCTGAGTTTGGGACATATTCGATCCTGATGTTGACAACTCCATTTGATTGTAGGAGTTAATAATCTGCTCTTTTTGTTTAACAATACACAATCTTGTTCTTAGATGAAGATCATCTACATGTCCATTCATAGAAAGCATCTCATGGGTAGATGGAGGAGTAAGTGCTATGTGGATGTGGATCATCTTGTGTGGATAAGAGAATATCCATTAGATCATTGTAGTATCTTGAAGATACAAATTTTGATCTTGGATTAATTTCGAAAGTTGCTTTACATGCTTTGACTGCCCCTGACATGTACCCGCCTAAAGGATGGATTTCTTATAAAGGACTTTTGGATGTCGACATTAGGCATGGTCAAGTTCAAGGTTCCTTCAACATCTGTAACCATGAGGTCAAAGGGGATCAACATGTTTTGAAAATGACCATTGCTAGACCTTAGTGAAAGATTTTGATCTTGCTTTGGAATAACTTCTTGAGATATGTCCTCTAACTCATAAGGCAATATAGAGACATTTTCAATATGATCATTGGTCAACGGATCGTACATTATGTCAATTGGATCAAATAATCCTAACACTCCTTGAAAGAGATCACTAAAAAGTGGCTCTTGATGTATGGTGAGTTGATCATCGGATTATGTAGATATATGTTCAATGTGCTCCTCGATGGAGAGGTTTTGATCATTGTTTTCGACAATTGCGGTGGAGAGCTTGTGAATGTCTTCGACCATAGAGTCAAGTGATGTTGATATTTCTTGAATTGGCTCATTATCAAGTTTTGTTGGTGGATTTTGATCATGATTCAAAAGTGACTCTTGACATATGTCGATTTGATCATTGGATGAAGTAAACGTGTGCTCAGTGATGGATTGATCTTGATCCTTGTTTTCAATAGTTGTCATCTTTTGTGTTTGTGCCCGTGTTGGTTGGGTAGCTTGAGAGGCTTGGGAAACTTGAGAGGATTGTTTCACAATTTGAGCTTGTGTTGCTTGTTGCATGGCTAGATATTGTTGGTATCCCTTTTGAAAAGCAGCTTGTAATGTCACATCGTATTGGTTTGATGTGGTGGAAGTTGGTGGTGGTGGGGGTGGTGGTGGTTTTGGAATCATGTTGGATGTAGTGACAAGTGTTTGAGATATGCTTGGATTGATTGTGGGGGTTTGAGATGTGATGGGCGTGATAGTGGTGGTTGGAATGATTGAAGGGATAGTGATGGTTGGAATAACCAAGGTGATAGGTCCTTGGGAGACCGTATTTTGATTGGTTGGGATCATCATTGTTGCTTGATTGGATACCATCTGTTGGTGCGATGTCAATGGTATATTCAAAGGATTTGATGTGATGGTTTGATTGATGTTAGGTGGATTGATTTGGATGGCGTGATTGGTGTTAGGTAAAGGGGGAATCCCTAAACCAAGGAATGATGTAGGTAATGGTGGTGGAGATTTTATGGGCGCCAATCACCTCAACTATTTTGATTCCATGGTGATCCTACGCCAAATTTGTTCTTGATTTTGGTGCGACTCACTTGAGATAGTTGATTTGGCTTGTGTTCAAGTGGTTTATGTGCTGTGGTTTTGAATGGGATTATAGGAAAATTGACTTTGGATAATGTTCGATTTGGCATGATGGATGGAACAATATTTAGTAGAATCATTTTTCCAAAGTTTTCTGAGTTAGGATTCATGTTTTGAAAACTTGCACTTGGTACATACACATTTGGTTTGTAGGGATTTGGTGGAATGATGTTGTTCGTTTCAAGGCTCATGCATTGATTATTTGATTGGTGGATTTGTAGGTTTGGACTTAGATCTATCATTGGGAAATGTGTTCCAAACTTTGACTTGGGCATACTCACACTTGTTGTACCATTGACATTTGTCGAAGGTAATGATCCCATGTATGGACTTTGATAATTGATAGGCATTGCAAGGCTTTGAAGTTTCAACTGATTTGGATTACCCAAGATGTATGGATCAAGTGTATATTCCATGTTCTTCTTGTGTTTTGACTTTGTTATGAAAGTGACCTCTAAGGTTCTTAGGACCAATGGCGAGATGGAGGATGAAAGGTGGATGAGTGATGAACGTTTAGGAACTTTGAATCAATGCTAGACTTAGGGATTTTGATTTTGATTGTTTGATGTGGATGATGAACTTGTAAACCCTAAGATGTTGGATGTGATCTTAGGATGAACTTGTTCAAAGGATGGTTGATAATTTAACTAAGTGTGCGTGGAAGGATTCATCCAAACACACCTAACTAAACAAATGATTTTGATTTGGTTTGGAAATGTACCCAAGTCTAGGTAATGACGTTTTCAAAGCTCTAAAGTTGTTTGTGGGATGATGTTGATAAATGTTTGAGGTGAATGAAGTGTTTGATTTTGATCCTAAGAGACTTAGAGAGACTTTGTTTACTAGGCCAAGGTATTGAAGAACACACTTTTCTCTAAGAGCAATCAAAAGACCAATATGACCAAGAGATATCAAGCACATGTGTGGGGTCCAATTTGTTATCTTTGCTTAGTGTATTCCTTTTACCACAAACACACTCTTGATTAAAGTTTCAAACTAAGATGTACCAATGTCTTAATTTCCTTAAACCCCACAAGATATTTTATGTGGAAATTCAATGAACTTAAGGCAAGGGTTTTCCTATTGTTTACTCAAGAAGACAAATTGAGATATAATCCAATGCTTAGGAACCTCTACAAGCGTGAATCATGGGAAAGCGGTAACATATGGATTGAGTCAATGATATTTGTAAAGAGGTTTAATTTTAGAAGTCATATTTGAATGTTTGTTTGCAAAGTGTTTTCGAATACACTGCTGTTTTTCAAAAGAATAATTACAAGCCTATGGATGTAAGACAATATTTGTTGGATTCCCACTTGGACAAGTCCAACTTCATACTACTTTAGCCAGTGGTTAGATGTGCTTGGCTTCCTTGGCTCCCCTCCCACGGCACTCCCACTTATGCAGGCTGACCAAGCATCCAACACCATGAGAAAACTCCATGGCATGCTTTCCATCTCTACTAAAAATGAAGTAAAATTGTGGGAGATGGAAGCTTGAGCAGCCGTTCTTGCACCAACAAGCAATTAAGGATTTTAGAAGAAAATTCCACAACACATGGGTTCTAGTAAGGACTTTCCGTTCGTGGAGATTGACCCATACGGCAAGAGTCCCCACTGGGATCATCTTGGCCAGACCAACAGCGTGATTATAGTTTAACCAAAACCCTCATTTATATCCGTTTGGAAATACTCTGGCTTTGAAGTGTTACGGTTGATGCCGTCGCTTGGGTGAGTACTTTTCCCCAAGAAGTCCCTCTAAGATAAACAAAGCGAGAACCTGTCAAGTAGCGAGTGTTCGATCTTTGGCGGCACAAAGAAATAATACGTGGAAATACCCACACTCCTTTTCGCACAAGATGTTCAATTTTTAAACCCAAATTGAAGTGTTCAAAACAATAAAATGTATTTGAGTGTTTCTCTTGCACCCTAGATGTGACTCAAGGGGAAGGATACATTACTCAAAAGACAATCACTTGTTCGTTTTATACCCTTCAAAGCAATTGTGAATTCGTTTTAAGCACCAAAATGAAGTGTGAGGATTGCTTGTTCAATTTTTAACCCAAAACGAAATCTAGTAAGTTTGTCCTAAGATTCGTTTTAAGCCCTTTGCAATGAAAATCAAATTGTTCGTTTTAGACCCAAATGAAAATTAGTGTCCTAAAACGAAAAGAAAAACAAATTCGTGAGGTAGTGTTGATCAAACACTAAAGTGTTTAAAAACACATTGTGTTTTCAAAAAAAATCTTCCCCTCCTTTCGTTTTCGTTTGATAGCCTTCTCTTTCGCTTTGCACCTTTTCGCCTTCGTTGTTCGTTTGTACCTAGAAAAAGATAAATTATGTGAAGACCAAATCAAATTTCTTAAGATAATTCCAAAAAATAATTACAATAGATACAACATTTAATGAAAATAATTCCATCTTACTAATCTTTTTAAATGAAAATTTTCTCTTTTGAACACAAATATAAAGAAAACACTCTTTTGAAATGCAAATCAGATATTTGTCACTAAAGAAAATAATCTTTAAAAGACCAAAGTATCCTTATCCGAATGTGTCCTAATCATGAGTAAGACTAGATGTGCTTATGACCATAAATATCATTAAAGGATTGCAAAAGAAGAAGTTATGTTTGTATAAAACAACTTTTTCACTAATTATAGCTTCTTTCATATCCTTCAATATTTTCGCCAACCAACAACTGTAATAAAGACATGAAGTCTGCATGGAATGCGTCCCTCTCCTTTGCACATTGATGTACTTCAGCACCTATCTCCTAAGAGAATGAACATTAGATATTAATGAATAAGGCATAAAGCAATGTAGCCCTCCATGCATTTAACTATGTAATTATTGATTCTGTATCCTACGCCCATCAGTTATTGTCTATGAAAATAGAAAGAAAGGTTTTGCAGGAAAAGGTCTCCCCATAAAGATTTCGCTGCAGGAAGATCTCCACATAAAGAACTATAAATTTTTCCCAGTCACAAGATCAACAGAATGGATACAGTCACTCCAACCTCGTACAACTTTTGATGGATGAGTAAACAGTTCGCTGCCTGCAATAAATTTGTTACTACCACGTTTAATATCTCTCAAATTATCGATGTAAGAAGTGTACTGCCATAACTCTAGATGTTCGCTGCCCATAAATGTGAGTAGACAGCTATATGCTGGTGACCAGTGCACAATGAACTTTGATATACAGCTACCAAACGCTAGAATTCAATGATTTTTTAGACTTTCTAACAAATGCAGTTGATAGGCGTAAAGGCTGAATTCAAAAAAATTCTTCTTTAGAAAGCGTGCCAAGACTATTTTCAAGTGAGTGCCTTTAGCAATTGTAAAGCCGTATTCCTCAACTATTGAGCAGCATCCTCGCAACCTGCACCAAAATGAAAGGCGGGAATTGTATTAATAGACTGCTATTTTCTTTTCTTTTCTTTTTAAAATGAGGCGCAGACAATGCATGTGAATTGTTTTTCAGTCCAGAAGCATGGACAAACATGCGCAAACTGTTTGACAGTTGAAATTGTGGCAGTACAAACAAGGCGTGCAGATGTGAAAGCATAGACAATGCGTGCCAACTGTGTTCTAAATAAAAAAGAAATGTTGAAGCATAGACAAGGCGTGTGAAATGTTTGACAGAAATGCCTCGACAAATATGGAAAGCAGAGCAAGGCGCGCAAGCTGTGTGACAGGATGCCTCAAATAATTTAAATTCCCTTAAATAATGTATGCAAAATGTGGACGCACAGACAACACACATGAACTATTTGACAGAATGCTTCAAAGTAATAGACAAGGCATGAACTGTTGTCAGAATTCTTCGAAAGACTTGATGCCAAATTGCTATCAAGAGCTCAGCTGATACATTGGTGGCTGCATAGAGAGTGGACCGGATTCCTCTGTCCCTTCGTAGACCATAATCTCCGCTGCTCCAAACTTAAGTGGGCGTGAAGGATAGAAAGAGCTCCTACTCCGCCTTACTCTTAGGGTGTAAAGAGTGTCAATGGATTATAGGTTCGAATTAGAACCCTGGCCAGTTGACACAAAATGTGCCCGCCTCCCTGCAGCTTTATGTGAACTCAAACATCCTTCAACGAACATGCGCTGTAGTCAACAAAAACAATAGAAGTAATGGCGACATCAGTAGGAGTTAATGCAATCCAAAACATATTTGTGGCGCAAAGATAAGGTATGTGAGCTGTTTTGACAGAAATCTGCAAAGAAATGCCATCTTATGGAGTACGCTAGTTGCAGGATATGCACAAAGTTTAAATACATAATGGTTCATTTGACCGGTGCCCAAGTCTACGTAGCCTAAAACCCATCACGTCCTTTTACTGCGTTTGATAGGTGAATGGACAGCGTTTTGGGATCTTTCAAGTTAATATTGTATGCTTCAAATTACTCAGCAACGCAGCAAAAACAACATTGACATCAATAGCATAAGCAAGAACGACAACAGTAACAGTTAAAGCATTCCAAATGAGTAAGACAACCATAAATAACAAAGGAATTTCAGTCCATTTCAGTTAAAGACTTTCTAGCAAATGCAAGGCTATGAAAGAATAGTCAAGAGACGTGATCTGTGTGACAGAATACCTCAGAGAAACGTTAGCTCATAGACCTGCAATAATTGTGGAATATGTACAAAACACGTTTGTTAAAGAGGCTGTAGAAATTTTCAAGCAAATGTGACTGTCAGGTGTAATGCTGTATTCCACAACCTCTGCTATCATCTTTCCAGCCTGCGAAAAACTTTTTCAAATAGAGATACCTAGCAGGCTACTCAATATGTTGATTCAACACACATTAAGCTTTCTTGTATTCTATCACAACCAAAAAATGAAACATTCCATTTCTAAGTTTGCTAATCAAAGATAGTAGACAAGTAAAAGGCAACGATGTTCATAAAAAATCAAGACTATGGCTGCTTTCTAACATAACTGAATATATGCCTGACTGGGGAGTTGCAATTTATAGTTGATCATAATATAGATCAATGCCGCCTTCTTTTCTTTTTGTTTTTTAACATAAAATAGCTAACTTTCTTTTGTCGATCAATTTAAACAATCACAACCCTCCTTCTAGCGCCAAATGTAGGATGCAAAATTTTGCATTTTGGTTAAAAACTAACATAAACAAGCATGATTAGTATTCAAGCAAAACGAACCCTCAACATCCATATGAAATAAATCAACATGCTTCATGATGCCATCCAAATAACAAAAGATTAGATAAACTAGTTGAAAGCATACAACAAAACATGAAGAAAGTACTATCTCATAGTGGATTGGTGTCACATGTGCTAGTGACCCTTTCCCAATCCTTGATTGATAAGCTAAATGTTGCAAATGATGAAGAGTGAAATGGACAAGATCCAATCTCAAATGAAGAGAGTGACCTTGCAAGATTGTGGAGGATTTGCTCAAAGATGAACACTTATTTAAAGATTTTCAAAATGCCAAGTGTTGAAGAGGGACCAATGTGGGACTAAAGATTTTGCCAATGAGATAAGGACACTTGTCATCATGTGATTAGTGGATGTATGTGCAAGATTTGGGAAGAGTGCCCATGAGAGGGAAAATTTGAATTCAAATTTTCCAATAAATGCTGAGTTTGACTTTGGAAGGGGACATGTAAGAGGCAAGTAAGGCCTCATAAATGCTTGTTGGGTGTACATGTCCACTTGGGGGGAGATTCAAACTTGGAGAATATTCTTCCTTTATGCCAAGTTGAAAATAAGGATTTTGATAAATCATTTAATTGCAATTTCATGTGCAAGTGGCCAAATCTAGAGAATGCAAGTGGGATGAGATTAGCATTAGATTAAATCAGGATTAATTAGCTAGGATGATGATTAGGCTGATTTGACCACTTTGACTTGATTTAGGGATTTAAATCAAATCAAAGGGAGATGAATGATGATTTGAGATTTAATTAAATAAATGATTGATTTATTTAATCAAAGAGATGATGATAGGATCAAGTTTGATTTGTTTGACTTAAGTTGATGAATTTACCCTGATGAATGGATGAGTGTGATTTTGATCAAATGCATAATGCTAATTTTGCGTGTCTACAGAGGCATCTGGAAGAGAAGAAGAGATAGTGGGAGTTTAGAGGCCGATTTCCTTGAGGGTCATCTCAGCTATGCAGTTGAGAAGGTGTGTGCATCAGGGTTGCCAGTTATTTGCTGTTACAGTGGATGATTTGGATTTAGGAGGTGGAGGAGAGAAAGTCTCTCTCGATAGTCACCCCATTCTTCAGGAGTTTTTTGATGTATTGCCAGATGAGATTCCAAGGATGCCACCTCAGAGGGACATAGACTTCAAGATAGACCTTGTACCTAGACCAGAACCCATTTCACGAGCTCCTTATCGTATGACCACCTGGGAGCTGAAAGAGCTTTGCTTGCAGCTTGAGGAGTTGTTAGAAAAGGGTTTCATTCACCCTAGTATTTCTCCATGGGGAGCACCAGTTATCTTCGTGAAGAGGAAGGACAGTTCACTTCGGTTGTGTATTGATTACCGATATTTGAACAAAGTGACCATTAGGAATCAATATCTGCTTCCTAGGATTGATGATCTATTCGATCAGTGCCACGATCTTTTAAAAAATTGATCTTAAGTCGGGATATCATTAGCTTCGTATCTTCGAATCAGACATCCATAAGACAACGTTTCGAACGCGGTATGGTCACTATGAGTTCACAGTAGTACTGTTTAGGTTGATGAATGCACCCTCTGTGTTCATGAGTCTTATGAATGGGGTATTTCATACGTACCTAGAAAGATTTGTCCTTGTGTTCCTTGATGAAAGTTTGATATACTCTAGGACAGTGGAAGAGCACGAGGAACATTTGTGGCAGGTATTACAGTGCTTATGGGATAATCAACTTTATGCTAACCTGTCGAGGTGTGAATTCTTCAAGATTGAGGTCCAGTACCTTGGTCATGTGATCTCATGGGAAGGTATTTCAGTGGATCTTGCAAAGATCCAAGTGATCTCAGATTGGCCTATGCCCACGAATGTGGCAGAGATACGTAGCTTTATGGGGCTAGTGGGTTATTATAGGAATTTTGTGCAGGGATTTTTGAGAATAGGGTATCCTATCACCTCCCTTCAGAGGAAAGGGAAGAGGTTTGCGTGGTCAGAGAAGTGTAAGGTAGTGTTTCAGAATCTTAAGGAGAAGCTGACTAGTGCACCAATACTTGCGATACTTAATCCGACTGGGGACTTTGTAGTTTGTACAGATGCGTCCTTGGAGGGGTTAGGTGCAGTGTTGATGTAGGAGGGTCATGTCATTGCATATGAGTCACGGAAGCTCAAGAATCATGAGTTGAACTACCTCACACATGATCTTGAGTTGGCGATAGTTGTTCATGCATTGACGAGATGGAGGCATTTCCTTGGCCATAGGTTTGAGTTGCACAGTGATCACAAAAGCCTTCAATATATTTTCACATAGCCCAAGCTTAATGCTAGGCAAAGGCATTGGATGGAGTTTCTCTGTGAATATGAATTCAAAGTGAAGTATATCTAGGGAAAGGAGAATGTCGTAGTGGATGCACTCAATAAGCAGAGACATGAGGTATCTGAGTTGAATCTTGTTCTAGATTTGCGGAGTCAGATTCTTTCTGCCCTTCCAGTGAATAGTTGGTATCAAGAGGTTAGGATAGAGATTGAGGCAGGTAGACCCCTTGAAGGCAGGTATTCAGGATATTCTTTGGATTCAAATGAGATATTGAGGCACATGGGATGCATATACATTCCTTCATCAGGTGATCTTCGCACCTTGGTCATGACTAAAGCACATCGTGCACCTTATTCAGCCCATCCAGGGGTGAAGAAGATGCATGCAAATACGCGTCAGTTGTATTTCTAGCCAAGAATGAAGTACGATATTGCAGATTATGTGTCGTGATGTCTTGAGTGTCAGTGGGTGAAGGCTAAACACTAGCATCCAACAGGGCTTTTGCAACCGCATTTAGTACCAGAGTGGAAGTGGGATATAATCTCATTGGATTTCATTGTTGGTTTACCCAACTCTTCGAGATGACATGGTGCAATTATGGTGATAGTTGATAGGTTGACGAAGGTAGCACACTTCTCACCTATTCGCTCTTCCTATACTACATCGTCCATAGCCAGAGTGTTCATGGAGGACATAGTGAGGTTACATGGTATTCCGCATCGGATTATTTCTGACAGGGATCTAGTGTTTGCCTCAACTCTTTGGACTTCATTACAACATGCGATGGGGACACAGTTGAACTTCAGTTTAGCTTATCACCTAGAGACAGATGGACAGACCGAGAAGGTCAATCAGATCCTCGAGGATATGTTATGTATGTATGTGATGGACCATCAGACACAATGGGAATATTATCTCTATTTGGTAGAGTTCGCTTATAATAACGGTTTCCAGAGTTCTATCAACATGCCACCATTTTAGGCATTGTATGGGCGACCATGTCACACTCCCTTGAGTTGGGATCGACTGGAGGAAAGAGTAACTTTGGGTCCTAAGATGTTGCAGGATATGGAGTAGCAGGTGGATAGGATTAGAGAGCACTTGGTGGTAGCACAGGATAGGTAGAAGAAGTATGCGAATGCGCATAGAGTGGATCATCAGTTTTCTGTGGGCGATAGAGTCTTCTTGCGGGTGCATTTGTGAAAAAGTCTAATCCGTTATGGGAAGGGCTCTAAGTTGGCACCTCGCTTGGTTGGACCCTTCGAGATACTCGAGAAGATTGGTCCAGTTGCTTACCGCCTTGCTTTATCGCCCAATCTCTCATGTATTCACGATGTATTTCATGTTTTAGTTCTTCGACCATACCATCCAAAAATTTAGACTCATGTCCTTGATTGGAATGCATTATAGGTAGAGGATGGGCAACCGGCTTTGGAGCCCATGGTGGTAATGGAGTGCAGAATGCTGGCTTTTCAAGGGAGAGATATTGATCAGGTTAGGGTCCAGTGGGATCCTAGGGATGATACGTCATCCACTTAGGAAGATGTAGCTAGAATGAGGGAGCTCTATCCCTATTTGTTCGCAAGATTCTAGGAGGAAGATTGAACCTAGGGGGGGAGGATGTAGCACCCCTCCATTTTTTTTTCTCTTTTGATCAGACATTGTTCTTCTTTGTTATGCTTTGTTTCTGTTAATACTCTGACTATGGTACTTGGTTACTATTTGATCACTAACTGTAAAGCGATGTGAATGTTATATTTTGATGTGATGGTATTTTATTCTGATGTTATCATTATGGCATGCTTTGGATTAGCTTAGCAGATATTTGAATTAATGATGCTTTATGCTTTTGATTATATTACTGATGTTATATTCATTAGTTAGTAATACTGTATTGGTGAAGGGGACATGATTGCACCACTCGCTTGCGAGCGCCCTGCAATTCCACAATTTCCTCTTCACGGTGTGTTTTATTATGTTATATATATGCATGTTCGATATACTCTTTGTTGGTAAGTTGACAGGTATAGGACATTGAATCCACCTGGTTTCACAGGTTTGAGCGTGTCCATTCGCCAACGGTATTCGATTGGGAGATAGTAGCTAGGTTTTCCGTGCCAAGTCATCACCCTGGTCATAGTGTGTCGTCGGGTTGTAGACGGGGTTAGTTGTTATAATGTTGTTCATGTCACCTTGGTTATTATTTAATTTCAAGTTATAAAGGTAAATAAATAGCTTATGTAGTTAAGTTGTTGATTAAATAAATCTGGTTATAATGTTAGAAATGTATTTTAATTTATTAATTAATTTAATTTAATTAATAAAATAATCTAATCTTGGATTAGATTTATTTTATTGATTAATTAAATTAATTGTGTTGAATTGAATTAAGTTATTCATTTTGGAATTAATAGATATTTTGATTGAATTTGAAAAAAATGAAAAAATGTTTAATTTGCATTTTTTTGAAAATTAGAATGTAAAAGAAATTTAAGATATTTCCTATTCCGTTTTTGAAAATTTATGAGGGTGGTTGGATAGATATTTCATTTTTTTTCTATTATAGGGATTTTGATGGAGTTTTTTTTTTTGAGATCGAGAGAATGAAAATTGAAAAATAAGGGAGGAAAGGAATTTTTGGTTTGGTTTTGGATTTGGAGAAGCAAGTTGGATTTCTTGGAGGAGCTGGAATTAGAAGAAGAATTCAGAGCACTATTGACAACCTTTCAAGCTTCTGGAAAATCGGGTTTTCTTTCTATTAATTTAGTTTCCATTTTGAAAGGTTTCACAATTTTTATTATGTTGTTGAAAATATTTAAACCCTGTTTGATTTTCAAGAAAAACCCATGTTCAAATCTTGTTTCAAAACTTTGAAACCTTAGTTTAGAAATGAATTTCTTCAAAAAAAATTGCATTATGGCTGCAAATAACTCTTTTTTTAGAATTTACTTGCTCAACTAAACTGTTATTTTGTTAAATTTGGAAAAAAAAAGAATATATATATGTATATATATATATATCTATTTGAAAAATTCATATATATATATATATATATATACATACATATATATATTTATATGTAATATGTATTTGTGATTTTTTTATGGGAAATAAAACCTGTTTGGAAATGAAAAAAATAGATTTTAAAAAAATCCACAGGTTCATGTTCTGGAAATTTTATTTTAATTTTTTTCTTTTAACCCCAAATTTTTGGGGGTTGCTTGGGGCTCACCCCCATCGCGCCCCCCATGAGAGGTGTTGTGGGCCCTGCCCCCACACACCCGCCCATAGTGGATGGCATGACTGTGTTAAACATAGCCGCCGCCCATAGTGTTGGGTTCGAGTGTGGTTAACACAACTGCACCCACAATTATGGGTTTGGCTGTGTAAACACAACCGACCCTCTAACTTAGTGCGCCCCCCAATGCCTTTGACTTTTAAAAATAAAAATAATAAAATATATTTTAATGTTTAATATTATATATATAATATTAAAATATTAATATATATAAATCTTTAAAATATATATATTTAATATTTAATATTATATGTATATAATATTAAAATATTAATATATAAAATATATAAATTATAATATATATATATATATATAAATACAAGGTTATATTATATGTATATATGTATGTATATTATTTTATATATATATATATATATAGTTGGGATATATTAAAATATTGATTTAAATGATGGAATGATTTAAATATAATTGTGAAATTTTAAATTAATGTATAATAGTCAAATTAATGGATTGATTTTTTAAAATAATATATTTTGATGGAACAGTATTTTTTTTCTTTTGTTTTTTAAATAATATGTTTATTAAGATGAGTTAATCGTTTATAAAATGATTATGTTGAGAAGAAGAAACAATTATCTATTTTAAAATGATATTCTCTAGATCATAGAAGTAAATGTTTATTATTATTTAGGAGCAATTAGGGAATTACATATCTGGTTAAATTTTATCCTTGGTTTGAAAAAGACATAATTTAATTAGTTTTATTGCAGAAATAAACTATTGAGTTTTGTTAAAGGAAGTGGATTTAGGGAATCCAAAGGAGATTTAGTTCCTGTTAAATTGCTCTTTTAAATGTGATTTCTTCTGTTATCGCTTTGGGAGAAATTGATTAGAAGGGTTGTTAAGTCTTCCAGATGGGGTTTTCATTTAATTGTGTGGCTTGTCATAATATGTTAGTCAACCTTTGGATTGCCTTGGGTAGTGCATCTAAGTGTATCCAGTTAGATACCCGGTTATCACGAATGAGATGTTTTGACTTTATGTCGTGGATAGGGATTTAATATCCTTAGGTCGCACTTGTGTACCCTTGGGTTGTGGAGTTATTCCACGTGTTGTCTTAGAGGAGTGGCTTGCAATGAGGGTTGGAACACAAAGTGGTGCCAGGGTAACTCATTGTATGTTAGTTAATTCAGTGATACCGTAAATAAACTGATTAGAGGAATAGGTAGTATCAAACACTTAATAAGATTAATTTTTCCCTCGCTCATGGATGGAAGGGCTTGTATAGACTTGATGGGACGAGAAGGCCTGAAATGGAAAGATCGTTATCTTGTCTTTACCATTCCACATTTGCATGAGGGCCAGGAGTTAGAGGTTTTTAGGATATCCCGAGATTGGGGGTCGAGACCTAGGAAGACTTACTAGGACAACCCATGTAACATTGTGATGACACTTCTCCTAAGTCAGCAATATGTTTTTATTAGTGATGCAATTGATTATTTAACTCTGGAATCATTGTAACCATTGTGTTAAGTGATGTTGTATTTGTATTTGATTCAGTTTAGTTATGTTTTAGCTTATGTCTAGAGGTAGATGGTCTTGTCTAGGAATCCATGTTACTATATCCTAGCACAAGGGGTGAGCCTTCAGGTATCACTTGGTTGGGTGGAACGTGCACCTTACTCCGATGGGTTTCCTTCTTGTTCGTGTGGATGAGATTTCCAATTGGAGAGCTCATGGGATCCAGTCACTTTTCAGGTTTCATTCATTTCAGTTGAATCTTGTAATTTATTACCCCTCATTTGCTATCGAGGTGGAAGATGTAATATGTAACCATGCTTATTGGATTTACCTCATTCGGAGAATAAGAGTTGTAATCTTATTGTTAAATTATGTTAATTGAAATCATGTGGTATCTCTTATTCTTTGATGTAATTTATCATGTATGGAATGTACGTGTTCTTAATTTCTTAAGTAATTAAATGTTATGGTTTCAATTCATGTTTTTTGTTGTTTGGGTTTTAAAGTAATCTTAGTCTCGTAACCTTAGAGGTTGTTGGCAATGGGTAGTGAACTTGCATGTTAATTCTACTTAAACATTTTTTTTTTGGTGCGTTTGGGTAGTTATTTGCAACTTTCTCTAGGGTTGCATGGCGGGGTGTTACACATGGTATTAGAGCTCGGGTTTAAACACTAGGTACTCTAGGATTATGATGAACCCATTAAGATTTTTAGTTGTGTAGGTTTTAAGTTGTGTACCTTGCCTAATACCTTGATGTGTCTATGTAGGATTATGCCTCCTAGATGCGGAAGAGGTAGAGGGTGTGGACGTGGCCGTGTAGGCAGTCACGATGGGAGTTAGCATGACTCTCCTCCTCATGTTCCACTTATTCTAGATCGGGAAGAACATGAATTGAAACCATAACATTAATTACTTAAGAAATTAAGAACACATACATTCTATACATGATAAATTACATCAAAGAATAAGAGATACCACATGATTTCAATTAACATAATTTAACAATAAGATTACAACTCTCATTCCCCAAATGAGGTAAATCCAATAAGCATGGTTACATATTACATCTTCCACCTCAATAAGAAATGAGGGGTAATAAATTACAAGATTCAACTGAAATGAATGAAACCTGAAAAGTGATTGGATCCCGCGAGCTCTCCAATTGGAAATCTCATCCACATGAACAAGAAGGAAACCCAATAGAGTAAGGTGCACATTCCACCCAACCAAGTGATACCCGAAGGATCACCCCTCGTGCTAGGAGATAGTAACATGGATTCCTAGACAAGATCATCTACCTCTAGACACAAGCTAAAACATAACTAAACTGAATCAAATACAAATACAACATCACTTAACACAATGGTTACAATGATTCTAGAGTTAAATAATCAATTTCATCACTGATACAAACATATTGCTAACTTAGGAGAAGTGTCATCACAATGTTACATGGGTTGTCCTAGTAAGTCTTCCTAGGTCCCGACCCCCATCTCGGGATATCCTAAAAACCTCTAACAACTCCCGACCCCTCATGCAAACCAATGTGGAATCAGTTATCTCTCGTAAAGACACGATAACGATCTTTCCATTCCAGGCCTTCTCGTCCCATCCCAAGTCTATACAAGCCCTTCCATCCATGAGCGAGGAAAAATTAATCTTATTAAGTGTTTGATACTACCTATTCCTCTAATCAGTTTATTTACATTATCACTGAATTAACTAACATACAATGAGTTACCCTGGCACCACTTTGTGTTTCGACCCTCATTGCAAGCCACTCCTCTAAGACAACACATGGAATAACTCCACAACCCAAGGGTACACAAGTACGACCTAAGGATATTAAATCCCTATCCACAACATAAAGTCAACACATCTCGTTCGTGATAACCGGGTATCTAACTGGATACACTTAGATGCACTACCCAAGGCAATCCAAAGGTTGACTAACATATTATGACAAGCCACACAATTAAATGAAAACCCCATTTGGAAGACTTAACAACCCTTCTAATCAATTTCCCCCAAAGCGATAACAGAAGAAATCACATTTAAAAGAGCAATTTAACATGAACTAAATCTCCTTTGGATTCCCTAAATCCACTTCCTTTAACAAAACTCAATAGTTTATTTCCGCAATAAAACTAATTAAATTATGTCTCTTTCAGACAAAGGATAAAATTTAACCAGATATGTAATTCCCTAATTGCTCCTAAATAATAATAAACATTTACTTCTATGATCCAAAGCATATCGTTTTAAAATAGATAACTGTTTCTTCTTCTCAACATAATCATTTTATAAACGATTAACTCATCTTAATAAACATATTATTTAAAAAATAGAAAAAAATACTATTCCATCAAAATATATTATTTTAAAAAATCAATCCATTAATTTGACTATTATACATTAATTTAAAATTTCACAATTATATTTAAATCATTCCATCATTTAAATCAATATTTTAATATATCCCAACTATATATATATATAATAATATACATACATATATACATATAATATAACCACAGCCGAACCCACCACTGTGGGCGGCGACTATTTTTAACACAACCGTGCCATCCACTATGGGCAGCTGTGTGGGGGCGCGCTGGGCATGGCTCCTCCCATAACGCCTCCCATGGGGGGCGTGGTGGGGGTGAGCCCCCAGCAACCCCCAAAAATTTGTGGTTAAATTTTTTTTTTTAAAAATAAAATTTCCAGAATATGAACTTGCGATTTTTTTTAAAATCCATTTTTTTCATTTCCAAACAGGTTTTATTTCCCATAAAAAAAATCACAAATACATATTACATATAAAGATATATGTGTATGTATATGTATATATATATGTATGTATATATATACATATATACATATATACATACATATATACATATAGATATATATACATATATATACATACATATATACATACATATATACATATAGATATATATAGATATATATACATACATATATATATACATACATACATATATATATATATATATATATATATATATATATTCTTTCTTTTTTCCAAATTTAACAAAATAACAGTTTAGTTGAGAAGTAAATTCTAAAAAAAGAGTTATTTACAACCATAATGCAATTTTTTTTGAAGTTCATTTCTAAACTAAGGTTTCAAAGTTTTGAAACAAGATTTGAACATGGGTTTTTCTTGCAAATCAAATAGGGTTTAAATATTTTCAACAACATAATAAAAATTGTGAAACCTTTCAAAATAGAAACTAAATTAATAGAAAGAAAACCTGGTTTTCCAAAAGCTTGAAAGGTTGTCAATGGTGCTCTGAATTCTTCTTCTAATTCTAGCTCCTCCAAGAAATCCAACTTGCTTCTCCAAATCTAAAACCAAACCAGAAATTCCTTTCCTCCCTTATTTTTTAATTTTCATTCTCTCTGAAAAAAAAACTCCATCAAAATCCCAATAATAGAAAAAAAAAGAAATATCTATCCAACCACCCTCATAAATTTTCAAAAACAAAATAGGAAATATCTTAAATTTCTTTTACATTCTAATTTTCAAAAAAATGCAAATTAAAACATATTTTCATTTCTTTCAAATTCAATCAAAATATCTATTAATTCCAAAATGAATAACTTAATTCAATTCAACACAATTAATTTAATTAATCAATAAAATAAATCTAATCCAAGATTAGATTATTTTATTAATTAAATTAAATTAATTAATAAATTAAATAACATTTCTAACATTATAACCATATTTATTTAATCAACAACTTAACTACGTAAGCCATTTATTTACCTTTATAATTTGAAATTAAATAATAACCAAGGTGACATGAACAACATTATAACAACTAAGCCCATCTACAACTCGATGACACACTATGACCGGGGTGATGACTTGGCACAAAAAACCTAGCTACTATCTCCCAATCGAATACTATTGGCCAATGGAAATGCTCAAACCTGTGAAACCAGGTGGAGTGAATATCCTGTACCTGTGAACTTGTGAACAAAGAGTATATCGAACATGCATATATATCACATAATAAAACACACCATGAAGAGGAAATCGTGGAATCGCAAGGCACTCGCAAGTGAGTGGTGCAATCCCATCCCCTTCACTAATACAATATTACTAACTGACGAATCTAACATCAATAATATAATCAAAAGCATAAAGCATCATTAATTCAAATATCTGCTAAGCTAATCCAAAGCATGCCATAATGATAACATCAGAATAAAATACCATCACATCAAAATATAACATTCACATCACTTTACAATTAGCGATCAAATAGTAAGCAAGTACCATAGTCAAAGTATTAACAAAAACAAAGCATGAAAAAGAAGAACACTGTCCGATCTGTAAGAAAGCTAAGGTGCGGAAACAACTCTTCTAACGCCAAAACCTTAGGGAAGAATGCAAAGATACTTTTAAATTTTCAATTACAGTCCAATTAAGATACACTTCTAAGAAATAACAAAAACAGAGAATATAACATACACACATGAACACTAGATTTACGTGGGAAAACCCTTACGGGAGAAAAACCCACCACACCAAGAAAAACCCCTTTGTATTACAATAATGAAATTACATACAGAGTACGGGCTTCACTCTCTCTGATGTCAATTTACAACAACATTCACAATAATCAACCTTGCTATAGAACACTCCAGTTACAATGCACTCTCAATTTAATTCATACTGATACACATTGAACAATTCATCTACAATTCATTAATCATCCATCCATTGAACGAATCATCGAATTGAACATCATCTGCAATTTCAGAATATATTCATGTCGTCACTGGTCTGTTGAACTTCCACACAAAACTGCCTCAATAGACTAACTTCCAACGGTTCCCATTCGGCTTCTCTGATTGGTCATAGACTCACCACGTAGGATAGTCATCACTCGGTCAAAGGTGTTCAACTTGTGCTGCATGTCGGTGAGACACTAACCGTGTCTCTTTGATGCCACAAGACCTGATTGTCATTATCGCCAAGAGTCTAACCATCGGCAAGATGTTACATCAAGTTCACAAGTCGCATCGACCTCAGAATTCTCATCGCCAAGATAATCGCTATTCGATGAGATATCATACCGATGTTCAAAGGTCACATAGATATCAACTTTCCCTTCAGTGAGACTATCGCTCTTTTCCAAGAGATCATACCAATGCCTTTAAGTTACACTGCAATGTTCCACTGTCGACGAGTCTTCATTTGTCGCTAAGACTTCATATCGAAGCCTCCATGTTACCCTAAGACCACCTTTCGCCAGGAGTCATACCGAAGACATCCAATAACAAACACATGTTGCATTGTCAGCAAGACTTACTGCTATCATTGACAGTTCTTACTGAAATCTTCAAGTCACCCCGAGATCAGCTTTCGACAAGAGTTATAACAAAGACACCCCACAACATCGGTGAGACCAACACCCGTCACCAAGAGTTCACACCGAAGCCTTTGTGTTACCACGAAGACTCCAAGTGTAAATCTGTCAGCAAGACTTTCCATATCGATAAGACTATACCAAAACATATGAGTTACTCTGATGACACAATCACCACAAGTCTCCCCGACCAACACATGGAACCAAATTGTTAGCCAGAGATCTCCCCAAGTGGAGTGAGATAGAAATTGTCACAACGATCATCATGTCACAGTGATAGGTCCATTTGGCAAGACTGAAACAAGGTCTTAGCGACCAAAATATTTCACAAGGTTACTAAACTGCTAGTCGGCCAGACAATATGGATGTCACACCGATTTGAATCTTTCAGAGGTTTTAGCTTGTGAGATTGAGACACATATTTCCAACAATCTACCACTTGATGAAGATCACAAAGGCACCTCTAGAGCACAAAAAAAATCACTGACATTCATGGGCATTGAGGCCCATCGAATTGGCACACCACTTGAACTTGTCTGTGCTCACTGGCTTCGTCAATGCATCTGCAACATTCTCTAGAGTATCCACTTTTTCTAACGAGACCTTTCCATCCTCCACCATATCTCGTACAAAATGATACTGTACATCTATATGTTTCATCCTGGCATGGAAAGTAGGATTCTTTGCCAAACAAATAGCACTCTAACTGTCACAGTAAATTGATATTTTCCCTACATCAAAACCAATGTTAGAACACAAACATTTTAACTAGATTGCTTCTTTACAGGTGTGTGTTGCTGCCATGTATTCTACCTCTGTAGTGGACAAAGCAACTACAGCCTGCCACTTACTCACCCAACTCACTGCACCACCATTCAACATGAAAATATATCCACTGGTGGATCTTCTGCTGTAAATGTCCCCTGCCCAATCAGAATCCACATAGCCTCAAATACTGAGAGTCCTCTATGATTCAACCAAGTTCCCATGGTAACACAAAGCATATTCAGAAGTTCCCTTCAAATATCTGAATACTCTTTTTAAAGCATCCCAATGTGTCCTTCCAGGATTAGCCATAAACTGACTAAGTACTCCCACTGCTTGGGCAATGTCTAGCCTTGTACATACCATTGCATACATTAGACTGCCAACCGCGCTAGCATAAGGTACACTGGTCATGTCCTCCATCTTAATAGGAGATTTTGGACAGTCTTCAACATATAGCTTTGTTCCCTGCAAAACTGGAACAACTAGCTGCTTGCAATTATTCATACAAAATCTCTCTAGAACAGTCTTAACATACTTACTCTAACTGAGCCAAAGTTTTCTACATTACTGGTTATTTCCATTCCTAGAATATACCTCGCTACACCAAGATCTTTCATTTCGAACTTTGCGGACAATGATACAAGATCATAAATCATTAACTTACTATTGCCTATGAACAACATATCATCAACATAGAGAGCAATAATAAGAACTTGATCACTTTCAGCTTTGTAATACACACAATGATCAAATTTTGATCTTACAAATCCCAATGACAAAACAAAAAGTGTCAAACTTTTGGTACCACATTCTAGGAGATTGCTTTAATCCATACAAAGATTTTTCAACTTGCAAACCAATCTTTCTTTACCTTTTTCCACAAAGTGCGGAAGGGACATATAAATCTCTTCTTCAAGATCACCATGAAGAAATGATGTCTTCACATCCATCTGTTCGATCTCCTAAGTCATACGCTGGCAAGTGACAAAATAAATACTTGATAGATGTAGAAGCTTAGCTACATGAGAAAAAATCTCCCCATAATCAATTCCCTCTACCGAGGAATAACCCTTCACAACCAACCTCATGCCTTATATTTTTCCACCTTGCCATCCGGACCTATTTTCTTTTTAAATACCCATTTGCAGCCCACAACTTTTCTGCCTTCAGGAAGGGCACCAAACTCAAGTATCATTCTTTTCTAATGATGCCATTTCTTCATTCATGGCTTCCAACCAAGAGTTTGAATCGGACATTCTAAATGCCTCTTTCAGTCCTAGGCTCATCAGTGCTAGAAATTAAAGCATAGGCACAAGTAGAATCTATCAAAGAAAACCCATACCTATCAGGTTGCTTTCTTTCACGAGTTGACCTCCTCACTTGCTGAGGCTGAGGTTCTTCTTCTTCTTCAGAACTCTTAGAACTACTTGAGCTCTCCTCAGTTTCAGGTACATTTTGAATTTTCAATTCCTCTTTATCTGGTGTCAGAGGAATTTCAACTACATCCTTTTTATTTTTTGATTTTGTCTCTGACTGCAGATCCAAGGTAGAAGGCTTCAGCTCACGAAAGATAACACTTCTGCTGTATAGAACCTTCTTCGTATAAGGACTCCAAAGCTTGTATCCTTTTATGCCAGCACTATAGCCAATAGAAATACATTTGACAACCTTGTTCTCCAATTTGGATCTTTTCTCATTCGACACATATGCATATGCCTCATAGACAAAAACACGAATATGTCTTAAAGAGGGCTTCTTACTAGACCATGCCTCCAAAGGTGTTTTCTCAACAAGAGCAGAATTAGGAGAACGGTTTATCAAGTAACATGCTGTAGCAACTGCCTCAGCCCAGAACTTCTCTTCCAAGCCAGCACTGTTCAACATACTTCGTGCTCTTTCCATCACTGTCCTGTTGAATCTTTCGCAACTCCATTTTGCTGCAGAGTGTAAGGTGTAGTTTTATGTCTTTTAATCCCATGATCTTTGTAGTACCTCTTGAAATCATCAGAACAAAATTCACCGCTGTTATCAGTCCTTAAACATTTTATTTTCCTTCTAGTCTAATTTTCTACAAGGTTCTTAAATTCCTTAAACTGACTGAACACTTTTGATTTACTTTTCAAAAAATAGACAAATGCCCTTCTTGAATAATCATCAATAAACGATACATAGTACCTTGAACTAGACAAAGAAGGAACATTCACTGGACCAAAAACATCAGAATGTACATAATCAAGCAAACCAGAAGATTTGTGAGGACTGGAGTAAAATGAAACACGGTGCTGTTTACCATATATACAATGTTCACAGAATTCAAATTGAGGTTACAATCTTCAAGCCCCTCAACCAGGTTTTTATTCTTCAAGGTTTTTAAACCTTTCTCACCAATGTGGCCTAGCCTATGATGCGAGCATAGTCTTTTTCTTTTGGAAGTTTAACTTCCATAGAGTTTCTGAGAATTGAAACGTTTTCCTCTTTTCCTCCATGGTAGCTTTCTATGACTTTGTAGAGACACTATTGCATTGAATAGCATTGCATCCATCTTATACAAGGTACCAATCACGAGCACCCTTGCTAGCACCATTGAGCCTCTAGTCATCTTGTAGCCATTTCGAGAGAATGTGACTTGCACTCGGATATCATTCAGCACTAACAGAAAGTAGATTTTGAGCGGTTGGTATATGCATTACATCATTGATTCCCTTCATTCTTCCGTTAGGGAATTGACTCTCCACGGACAAAAATTTCCAAAGATGAATCACTTGCCAAATACACCTTTCCACCGCATTATTCTTCATACTTTGTGAACCGGTCTCTATGAGATGTCATGTGGAAAGATGCTCTAGAATCAATCGGCCGGACATCATCGATGCGCTAGCCAAGACTGCAATGAAGGCATCTGCATCACTTGAGAAGAATCATTGTCGGAAGAATTCTTCTTCTTCTCCTCTTTACAATCCTTCCGGACATGACCAGGTTGCCCACAATTCCAACACTTCACCTTGGACTTTTTGCTAAGAGACTTTGATCTCCCTTTTGACTTGGATTTAGACTTCTTGTCCTTCTTGCCTTTTTCTTTCGATCTGCCTCTAACAGCAAGAGCCTCCTTCACCATCTCAGAAGATTTCCTTCTCATCTCTTCTGATAACAAAGAAGCAACATCTTCCATCTTAAAAGTGGATGTCGTACTCCCAATAGCCATCAGCAGGTGATCCCAAGAATTTGGCAAAGAACATAATAACAGCGTACAACGATCCTCTTCATCAATCTTCACACCCAAAAATATTAACTGTGCAATCAACATGTTGAAAGTGTTCAAATGATAAGCAACAAACCCTCCTTCCTGCATTCTCAAAGAGTACAACTTCTTCCTCAAGAACAATTTATTCACCAAGGACTTGCCCTAATAAATAGCTGCTAGTCTTTTCCACAAGGAAGATGCAGTCTTTTCTTCATGAACATTCAGAAGAACAGAGTCTACTAAACATAGCCTTATCAACCCCTTATATTTTCTATCTGCAAGGTCCCAATCCTCTTGCTTCATGCCTGTAGGCTTCGTTCTAGACACAACAATCCAAAGATCACGATCAACCAACAAATCTTCCATTTTAACTTTCCACAACTCAAAATTGCTGCCATTGAATTTCTCAATTTCAATATTTCCTAACGTGCTTGCCATCTTAACCTGTAATTCGAATTACCAAACTTCTACAAGACTCCCACTGAACAGAAATTGACACAAAAAACCCAACATACCCACAAGGATAACACAACTAGCCAGGCTCTGATACCACTTGTAAGGAAAGCTAAGGTGCAAAAACAACTCTCCTAACGTGAAAACCTCAAGGAAGAATGCAGAGATACTTTGAAATTTTTAATTACAGTCCAATTAAGATACACTTCTAAGAAATAACAGAAAAAAAGAATATAACATACACACATGAACACCAGATTTATGTGGGAAAACCCTTATGGGAGAAAAACCCACCACACCAAGAAAAAACCCTTTGTATTACAATAATGAAATTACATACAGAGTACGGGCTTCACTCTCTTTGATGTCAATTTACAACAACATGCACAATGATCAACCTTGCTACAAAAACCTCCATTTACAATGCACTCTCAATTTAATTCACACTGATACACATCGAACAATTCATCTACAAATCATAAATCATCCATCCGTCGAATGAATCATCGAACTGAACATCATCTGCAATTCCAGAATATATTCATGTCATCACTGGTCTTTTGAACTTCCACACAGAACTACCTCAACAGACTAACTTCCAACGGTTCCCATTCGACTTCTCTAATTGGTTGTAGATTCACCACATAGGATAGAAATCACTCGGTCAAAGGCATTCAACCTGTGTCACATGTCGGTGAGACACTAGCCATGTCTCCCCAATGCCACAAGACCTGATTGTCATTATCACCAAGAGTCCTGACCATCGGCAAGACATTACACAGAGTTCACAAGTCGCATTGACCTCAGCATTCTCATCGGCGAGATAATCGCTATTCGATGAGATATCATACCGATGTTCAAAGGTATTGGGTATGCTCAAAAGTTTCAGCCTGTGAGATTGAGACACATATTTCCAACATGATCAAAAGAGCAAAAAAATGGAGGGGTGCTACAAGGGTATTGGGTATAGGGTTTACGGTAGAGGGTATAAGGCTGAGGGTGTAGGGTTGAGGGTATAAGGTATAGGGTTGAGGGTGTAGGGTTTAGGGTTGAGGGTATTGGATTTATGATTGAGGGTATAAGGTATATGGTTTAGGGTTGAGGGTTTGGGGTATAGGGTTGAAGGTAGAGTTCATGGTTAAGGGTATTGGGTGTAAGGTTTATCGTTGAGGGTATAAGGTGTAGATTTTAAGGTATAGGGTATAAGGTGTAGATTTTAAGGTTGAGGGTATTGTTGGTCTATGGAGCTTGATCATCCTCTGAATTAATATTTATTTTAATAGTTTTTTTTGTTAATAAATTCTAATTGTTTGAAAAATAATTTTGTAACTATTAGAAACTAGCTAGTTTGTAATTGCCAAAAATAAGCTATGTTCTTGGATGGCTATGAATGTGGAAGGTGAAGAGTCAAGGCATGAGAATGTGTATGAACACATAGCAATAGGCTGTGTTGTGTGTTGTGGAGAAAAATGGGAGTGTAGATGCAACTGTGGGTAGTGTTGCAAGTGTATGTAGCTTGTATTTTTTGGGATATGATAAAATTTTTGATGACTATTTTTGTGGATGTAGCCCACATTGGGTGAACCAAATTAATCTCCATTTTCTATGTAAATTCATTTTTTAATTTTTTGTTAGCTGTATTATAATTGGTTAATCTTAATTGCTCCATCTTGTTAGTAAATCCTAACAATTGGTATTAGAGCGGTGGTGTTCGATCATTTGGAAGGAGAGATTCAAGATTGAGTGGGAGAAGTGTCTAAATAAAGAAAATTAAAGTTCAAAATGTTTAACAACCAGAATTATCACTTATGGAAAATGTAGATGGAATATTACCTATATAAAAAATATTTGTGGCAACCATTGCAGGGAAAAACAAAGAAACTGCCAAAAATGTTTGACAAAGAATGGGAAATTATGGATAGAAAGGAACTGGGAAGTATTTGGTTGTGCTTGGCATTGTCTGTGGCATTTAATATATCCAAAGAGAAAACAATGGATGAATTGATGCAAATGTTGGAAAAATTATACAAAAAAATCTCAACTTCAAATAAGGTATTCTTAATGAAGTGGTTATTTAATATGAAAATGGTTGAAGGAGGTTTTGTAATGGACCATTTGAATGAATTTAATACAATTACTAGTCAATTAACTTTTGTAAAAGTTAGTTTTGATGAAGTTTGAGCTCTCTTAATTCTATGTTCTTTGCTAGAAAGTTGGAACAACTTGGTTATGGTTGTAAGTAACTCTATTTTTGGTTCAAGTACATTAAAATTTGATGATGTTGTTGGTGTGATTCTAAGCAAGGAGATTCAAAGGAAGACCACATGTGAGACTTCAACATTTGGGTAATTTTTTAAATGTAGAGTGTTAGCTCTCAAAAACGTAGGCAAGATACCTCAAGAGGCTGCCAATCTCTTGATACACTTTAGGGTAACAAACAAGGTCAAGATAACTCAACCTTATACTCTTTAGGTGCTGCTAAACCTTGGGCGGGTGTACCTCTCTGAATTAAGCAGACTTATCTTATGATTATCTTTATTGCAATGATTTTTCCATAATGGAAAATGGAAGTGAACAAATGAAATCAATCACAACAACAATCTTCAACTCTAAATCCTAAAATACTCAATAAACAGATATAAAGAAATTGAATGAGTTCAAAATGATGAAGTGTAGAGACCAGTGCCTTGTTGGGTATGCGGAGTCAAATGAGATCAAGATGATCAACACTTCTCTGGAGAAACTCAAATTATCTGGTATATACTATGTTTACAACTTGTATAAACATGCAAAATGTGATTATGAAGCTCTACTTAAACAATCTAGATGATTATCTTTGATTACTGTAATTAACTAAAAGGATTTAATCTTTTCTTGAAAGAACCAATTAATCAATCACATAGATACAACAAATGTGCACTGGTGAATTATATAAACTTGTCATATCAATTCAAACAACCAGAAAGCCTCAATCTTGGAGACAACTTAGCAATACTTTAATTAAATTCAACAAATAATTGACACTAGAGAAATGCAACAACATCAACTGATTTTCATAAATACCTCCATTCTGAAATCATGCAACAATAGTCTCTGATTTGATAATTTTATTCCACTATATCTACTGTGTATCGAATGTCTAATAACTGGTGATGATTTTACAATTACAAAAAAGCCTATTTATACACTAGCATCAAGAAAATAAACATATTGAAAATCCATGTCGGCCCTCCATAGAATTCGGGCTCCAATCAAGTCAGCCTACAACGGTAATTTAGCAATTTACATGTCGGCCTCAGTATTTGAATTTCTGTTATTCATCAGTGAAACAGTCGGTGAGAAAAATCAAATAGCTATGCTGAAGGAAATTCAATCGCTAATCGCTCCATGGGTGTTATTCGCCTTCACCGTGACCACTTCCATCGAGGAGATATCCTATAGATCACCCTATTTTTCCTCGAGAGCTCTTTTACCATTCGCGTGTCGCTGTGACCAATTGTTCGTTACACCGAAGACAAGAAGCATCCGCATGTTCCCTTTGTGTTTCGCTGTAGCTCTGTGATATCGGGGAGATGTCATGTAGACAAGCCTTTGTTTTTCCGAGAGCCCTTGTGATCAAGCTTGTCACCGTAACAAATCACTCTCGGGAAGACCTCTTGTAGATTACTTTGTTATACCAAAAGACCCCAACCATCCTTGAGCGTAGCTATGACAAATCAATCCTCATACCGACAAGTCTTTTTGTTTTCATCGGTGAGACCAAAGGTCACTCGTTGAGACCTCATATCGATATCGCTTAGTCTGGCCGAAACAACATTGGTTTGCATAGTCGGTAAGACAATTCACACTCGCCGAGACCACATGCTGAAAATATTAACTGATGCTGATATCGCACCCCTTTATGTTGTCGGTCGGCGAGACATAATAAACCTCTCGCCGAAAACCATCTCCCACCGGCTTTTGCCAAGACAATTCAAAATTGGGGAGAAGTCCCAAAGAACCAACAAAGTCATACCGAAACAACCTGAGCACACATGATCGCCGAGAGAATACCAACCTTTCACCGAAAGCCATTCATAAAACATTGTCGGCAAGACCTGATGGGCTCGCTATGACATAATACCGAAGCCAAGACCCTTTGCCGATATGCCAATTCTTCCACCATCGGTCGGTGTGACAAAAGAAACTCGTTGTAACCTCACACCGAAAGCAACCCGCTTGGCCGAAGCAAAAAATCATACGAAGTGTTGGCGAGGCTGAAGGTCACTCGCCGACCTCATACCAATAGCTCCAACTTATAATGATATGAATTCTCCCGCCACCGGTCGGTAAGATGAAAGATATTCGCCAAGACACAATGCCGATACCGTCTAGCTCTCGCCGATGTAGCCTCATTCAAGCCTGTCACCGAGACATAAAGCACTCAGTGAAACATTATATCGACGACCAAACTCTTGCCGAAATGCGAGTCAACCACTATCACTAAGACTGTGAAGAACTCCTGCCAAACGGTGCCCGCAAGAAAATTTAGATCGCTGTGACATCAAATGAGTCTTTCCGAAAGGCAACAAAGACTCATGTTAGCAGAAAACGCAAAATGGGTCAGGGATACAATGGTATTCTCATGCCGATAAGAACCAAAATCTGAAAAATGCAAGACCTGATGGATTCAATGGGGCAATATGGGAAAAATGCAAGAAAAATGTACCTATGGTAGAACTTATTTGGAAAAATATGAATGCGAATAATATGCAAAAATCATCAGATTTTTACAGTTGCAATAGTGGCTCCGTCTGGGGATGGATGATAGTGAGATCATTGCAAGGATCCAGATCCTTGATAAACCAGAGAGTAGAAATGAAGTGAAAGGCAATGGAAATGAATGGAAAGTGAATGCAAGATGGAGGTGAATGGAAAATGAGAGTGAAATGGAGATGAATGAAATCCTAAACTACTATGTATGGAAAATAATTTTAAAGAGGATAAGCAAGAGTTGTCCATGCACTGTCAACCCTTAATGGTCTATGTTGCTCAAGAGAAAAATTGCTTCAAGAATTTCCCATGAACAGGCAATTCCTGATCTTCACCAGCCATATTTTGTAGATAATATGAGTCTTCACCCTTCTTTCCAATAACAACAAAAGGTCCCAGCTACAAAGCTTCAAATTTACCATGTTTGCCCTTCTCCTGACACCTTGCATTCCACATTAACACCAAGTCATTCTCCTCAAATTTTCTATCCTTTGCCTTCTTGTCAAATAGATACTTCATCTGTGTTTGTAACTTCATGTTTTGACTTTGGGCACTTCTCCTTATTTCATCAAGCTCAACTAGTTGCTCCATTCTTTCTTCCATAGGTCTAGGAACATCCAAATCTTCCTAATGGACAAACCTATAGATTGGCAACAAATTCTGCAAAGGCATCTTGGCTTGCATTCCATATACCAGCTCAAATGGGGATTTTCCAATTACTTTCTTCATAGTAATCCTATCAACCCATACTGCCAGCCTTAATTTTGAATCCCAAGCTTTCTTGTTTTGACTCAACATCCTCCTTATAATCTTCAAAAGACTCTTATTACTAGATTCAGCTTGACCATTAGCTTGTGGATGGTAAGGAGCTGCATAAGAAATAGTAATGCCATATGGGTCACAGAAGCATTTGAACTCATCTGATCTGAAACACATTCCATTGTCTGTGATTAACCTCAGTGGTGTACCAAATCCGGTGATAATGTTGTCCATCAAGAAATTTGTCACCACTTTGCTTGTAGCCTGTTTAGTTGGGATTGCCTCTACCCACTTGGTAAAATAATCAGTTGCAACCAATATCCACTTGTATCCCCCACTTGATTTTTCTTGTATCTCTCCAATGAAATCAATTCCCCATTGATGAAAAGGGGCATCAGCTTGCAACGGTCGAAGTGGAAAAGCTCCTTGATACTTCAGTTTTCCAAAGAACCTCTGGTAGGCTTCACACTTTCTTACATGTGTAAGAGAATCATTAAAAACTCTAGGCTAGTAGTAACCTACCCTGAGGATTTTGTGTGTAGTTTTTTTTCCTAAATAATGTCCTCCACAAACTCCTTCATGCATTTCACTTAGGACATGTTTGGCCTAAGATTCATCAAGACATAACAACAGTATACCATCCCTATTCTTCCAAAACAGATCTCCATCCATGAAAACATATTTTGATGCTTGCAACTTCAAAGTTCTCTTTTGGCTGTCACTCAATCCCTCTGGACACTTTGTGAACTTAAGGTAATGCATGATATCAGTATACCAAGGAGTGTGTTGAATGCTTGCAACTGTAATCCCTTCATCTACATTACAAACCTGATTTGCTTCAATATTTGATTTTGCCATCAACCTAGCCAAGCCTTGACTTCTTACTAATTTGGTAATCTATATCTCCATGTCAAATTCTTGGATCTTGTTAATCCATTTGCATCTTTTTCCTATTACTTTAGACTGTGTTAGAATATCTTTGATAGCTGCATGAGGGACATAAGCAATCACCTTTGCTCCAACAAGATATGGTCTGAAAGCTTTTGTAGCTTTTACTAATGCAAATGCCTATTTTTCCATTATGTCATATTTCAATTCAGACCCTTGTAATGACTTACTGAAGAAAGACACAGGCTGTTCATGACCATCGTCATTCTTCTATAACATAACAACAACAATAGTATGCATTGAAGCAAATGAAAATATCTGAAAAGGTTTTGTAAAGTCTGGAGATTTAAGGACATGAGCTTCCTTGATGGCCCTTTTGATAGATATAAAAGCTTCCAAGGGCTCTGCAGTCCATTCCATTTTCTATCCTTTCTTCAACATTTTTGATATGGGCTTAATGATCTCAACAAAGTTAGAAACAAATCTCCTAACAAAATTAATCTGTCCAAAGAATGATTGTATAGCCTTAACAGTTTTGGGAACATGAATTCTATCAATGGCCTCAACCCTCTCAGGATCTATTCTAATTCCTTCTTTTGAAACAATATGTCCTAAGAGCTTACCTTCTGTGACTGCAAAATGAAACTTCTTAGGATTTAAGCTGATACCATATTCTAGGGCTTTAATAAATACCTTTTCCAGATGTTGTACATGATCCTCATCCTTCTTCAAATAAGCATTCGGGTCATCCTGGTACACCACCATGATAGCATTGATCAAATCTGCAAATGCCATGTCCATAGCTCTTTGGAAAGTTGCTCCTACATTAGTGAGACCAAATGGAATTCTTATGTATACATACGTTCCCCAAGGAGTTGTAAATGTTGTCTTATATTGCTCAGATTCTTTGACTTTAACGTGGTTGTATTCTAAAAACCCATCCATCATGGACAACAGTTTAGAGCCTGTCACCTTGTGCAATATAGCCTCCATATTGGGTAGAGGATAATTATCCTTGAGAGATGCCATATTCAAATTTATGAAGTCCACACATAATCTGATGTCTCCATTTTTCTTCCTCACAGGGACCAAATTTGAGACCCACGTTGAGTGCCTGATTGGTTTGATGATTCCCCCATCTCTAAGCTTTGTCAACTCTTCTTGCATTTTAGGCTCCAATGTTGGGTTTATGGGTCTTTACTTCTGTCTAAATGGTTTGGTGTCAGGCTTCAATGGTATTTCATGCTGAAATAGATCCTCCCTGTATGCTTTTAGATCTTTATAAAACCAAGCAAAGATGTGCTTATACTTTCTCAGCAACTCTATCAGCATTTTTCTAATTGTAGGGCTTATCTTCTTGCCTATGTACACCTTCCTTGGTGCTATTTTAGTCCCCAAATTAACTTCTTCAATATCCTCTCTTCTGACTGGCATCTACTTCATGAGAGACCGATCATTTCCATCATACAACCACTCCAATGCCACTAAGCCCTTAGGAAGCTTATTTGTTTTGAGCTGTGATATATCCTTGCCAAACACTGTTTGCTTCCCATCCACTTCCTCAAAAAAACATTGAAGTCAATTTCCTGGGCCTCATACTGATCTATACAATTGAGGAATTTCAAAAGATCAGTATCATCATTGAAAACCTACCAACTATAAATGTTATTAGGAACAACAGGCCTTGTCTTGAACTCAATCTGTGAAACCCGATGATAGTATCATCTCTTTTCAGCATACACATTTGCTAAAAATTAGCCATTATATTCTTTGACCTGTCAATCCACTCAATTAAGAAGGCATCAAATAATTCAATCATGTCCCATGCAACATTCCTATATTGCTTTAATCTTTTGTGCTTTGCTACATACTTGGATTTAATTTGCGAAACAACCAGCTCATAATCGCCTAAAACAACTAGCAACTTGATTTTATGTTTCACAGCTATGCTTAGACCTATCAACAAGGCCTCATACTCCGCCACATTGTTTGTACATTCAAATGCTAACATAAATGAATATTTAAATGTAATACCTTCAAGTGAAACAAAAACAATCCCAGGGCCATTACCTTCTTGGATGCATGCTCCATCAAAATACATCTTCCACACTTCATTATAGCTTTGTACCACATGTTTTTCAATTGGATCACTATTGGTTAATTCTGGCTGGGCTGATTCAATCTTAAAACTTCCAAGATCAACATCACAAAAATAATTGATCTGATCTTGAGGTACACAGTCAACAAGCTGGTTCATTCTTGGCTCCCTATACAATTTGACCTCCTGACCATTCACTGGAATTGTAGCATAAGACAGATCAAATTGAACATTTCCTCCAACTGTTGTTGTCCATTGTCTTGAAAAAAGCATACCAAACTGTGGAGGTTTATCAATCACTATTATATCTATATTATAAGCCACCTATGGATAAGTAGCCAGCTTGACTTCAACTCCTCTCATAATGCCTACCACAGGAACAGGTCTGTTATCCATTGCATAACACTTGCCTTCACATGTATCAACCCACATGGCAAGTTGCTTCATAACTCCTACTGGCATGATATTTATAGCAGCACCAGAGTCTATCATGCAATTTCTCAGCAGTTTGTTATTTATGAGTAATGTAGTGAAAAAAGGATCCACTTGAGGGGGAGTTGTTAATACATCACTCAAGCAGACTTCTGGGATATTTACTTTCACCTACTTATTGACTACTTTAATTGCTACACTATTATCATAATTCACATGTTTTTCATTTCCATTCGTTATCAATTAAACAGAAGTGTCCCTATATTCTTTTATTTTCATCATTTCAAGTAGTGGGACAGACATTTGTACTTGGGATAATGCCTGAGTGAAGTCAAAAGAAGAGCCCTCCACCTTAGCAATTTTATTCTATTCTAATGTTTCTCCTTTGTTTTCCTCCTCTTTTTTACTAGGCTGATCAGACTTTTGTATCTCTTTGTGTAATTCCTTCACTTCCTCTTTAACTTGTTTTTGGATAGGCTTCTGTTCATTTTTATCATATTGTTTATTTTCTAATTTCTTCACAGTTCCTTGTGTTACCTTCTGATCCTTCATAAAGATTCCACCAAGAATGCCTTCCTTCTCATTTACTGTTCTGTTTCTCAACCAATATTTACTCCTTGCTTCCTCAACTACAGCAACAGTTAGTCTTTCTATTTCTTCTTTGGTGAGTCTTCTAATACTACATTGAGTAGGCACCTCAGCTGAATGTGGCTCTGTATAATCTTTATTTAGAATCAGAAAGGATCTATTGCTCAACCATATGGACATTATACTTCTGATTTGAAACATCATACTCATAACCTTCATCCTCTAAAGATGAATATCCTTCCTCAGCATGGTAAAAAGTGTTTGAAGTCAAATAAACCTTGTGATCTTCTCCATTATTTTCTATCAACATTCCCTCCTCTTGCATCCTTTGAGGTACAACACAATAGTCTGGAGAATTTGGTTTATCACAAACCTCACAAAAGTAACTATTACTCACCATGTAAGTTCCCTTCTTGCTCAATGGATCAGGAGTCTCTTTGTTTCTAGGCCTAGCTATTATAGGTTTTCCATCCTTCCAGTCTGTATTATAAGGCATATCATGCAACCTCGACCTTTCATTTCTGTATGTGTTCTCCTGTCTGTACTGATAATTATTGCTTTGCTGAGGAGGCCTCGGGTTATCTCTTTTATTGACTATACCAGCAACCTTCCTATTGTTTTCAATTGTTAATGCTATCTTCTGAGCTTCAGCCAGATCTCTTGGGAATCTATTCCTCAATTCATACCCTGTTTTAGGATCAAATGCATTCAAATAAACACTCAAAGCTACAGAATCTGGCAGCCTTGATCCAGGAGGTACCTTAGTCTACAACTTGTTGAATCTTCGGTTGAAATCATAAATTGAATCATTCTGATTTTTCTGAATTCACATCAACTCATGAAGAGTTGTATCTGGTGCATTTAGATTCCCATATTGTTCTAAGAATTGATCTTGGAATACTTGAAGAGAATTGATTGAGTATGATTGCAAGCTATTGAACCAATCCCTAGCATCTTCAAGAAGTGATATCATAAACAACTTCATGTGTAAATCTTCATATGACACATCTATGTCTTGGATGAAAATGTTGAAACTCCTTAAATGCTCTTTAACAGTGATTGCATTGCTCCCTGTAAATTTGGGCACCATACCCCTCAAACTACCATCCATAGGGTAAGGGTATAACTGAAAACCTACTAAATCAAACTGTTTGATCCTGGTTGTATGCTGGTGAGGGGGAGAAATAGGTGGACACTGATGCTGGTGCATGGGATTATTGTATTATGCATTATACTATGGGATAAAAGACTGACCAGGAGGTGGATGCATTGCTGTATGCTGTGTGGGAATATGAGGTGGATGATTTGGCTGCTTGTAGTGATTCCATGTCTGACGGTGAGGAAACACTGGTGGGTTTGAAGGCCCTACACCATGATTACCCTACTTATGAGGTGGTACATACTTCAGAGGGAAATTAGCTATCTGAGAAGTAATTTGGACTTTTTGCAATGCAGCCTTCAACTCCCCTATCTCCTTCCTCTATAATTCAAACTGTGCTTTTACTTCCTCGGGAAGCTCATGATCAATAAACACATTTTGGTTACTCTCCATTTTCTGATCATACTCATGCTGAATTCTAATTCGTTTAGACTCAAGTGCAGCTTCAAACTCAGCCTGTTTCTGAGGATCAATAGAAGGGAAGGGATTTCTTCGATCTTTAGGGGTACAAAGTTCTACGTTTGAATCATCTCTCCATGTATCATAGAAATTATATGTTTCACCCTGTGCACTTGACGCTTTGCCTTTTTCTATTATGCACATGTCCTCATTGATCTTCTTTCCCTTATCAACTCTGTCATCTTTGTGTGTCCATTTACTACTACCAGTAGGAGCTCCAGTATGACCTCCCCTGTACTGAGATCTTCTTCCATTCATGATTGAATAGATGCAAAATTTATGTTAGAGTCGCCACTCACTTTTATGAAAAAATGAGAAAAACTTGATGTTTCTTTATTCCCAGCGGAGTTTTTATAAAGTTCCTGACTCTATGATTAAGGCCTTGATTCTGAATGTATCCCCAGCAGAGTTTCCAATTTGTTAGCTCTCAAAAACATAGGAAAGATACCTCAAGAGGCTACCAATCTCTTGATATGCTTTAGGTAATAGACAAGGTCAATATAACTCAACCTTCTACTCTTTAGGTGTTGCTAAACCTTGGGTGGGTGTACCTCTCTAAATTAAGCAAACTTATCTTATGATTATCTTTCTTACAATGATTTGTCCACAATGGCAAATAGAAGTGAACAAATGAAATCAATCACAACAACAATCTTCAACTCTAAATCCTAAAATGCTCAATAAACAGATATAAAGAAACTGAATGAGTTTAAAATGATGAAGTGCAGAGACCAGTGCCTTATTGGGTATGTGGAGTCAAATGAGATCAAGATGATCAACACTTCTCTGGAGAAACTCAAATTATCTGGCATATACTATGTTTACAACTTGTATAAACATGCAAAATGTGATTACGAAGCTCTACTTGAACAATCCAGATGATTCTCTCTAATTACTATAATTAACTAAAAGGATTTAATCTTTGCTTGAACGAACCAATTAATCAATCACATAGATACAACAAATGGGCACTGATGAATTATATATAAGCTTGTCATATCAATTCAAACAACCAGAAAGCCTCAATCTTTGAGACAACTTAGCAATACTTTAATTAAATTCAACAAATAATTAACACCAGAGAAATGCAGCAACATCAATTGATTTTCATAAATACCTCCATTCTGAAATCATGCAACAATAGTCTCTAATATGATAATTTTATTCCACAATATCTACTTGCTGTGTATTGAATATCTAATAACTGGTGATTCTTTTACAATTACAAAAATTCCTATTTATACACCAGCATCAAGAAAATAAACATATTGAAAATCCATGTCTGCCTTCCATAGAATTCAGGCTCCAACCAAGTCGGCCAGCAACGGTAATTTAGCAATTTACATGCCAGCCTCAGTATTTGAATTTCTATTTTTCACCAGTGAAACAGTCGCCTGGACATATCGTATAGCTATGCCGAAGGCAATTCAATAGTTAATCGCTCCACCTGGTGTTACTCGCTTTCACCGTGACCACTTCCGTCGGGGAGATATCCTGTAGATCGCTTAATGTTTCCCCGAGAATTATTTTACCTTTCGCGTTCCACTATGACCTCTTGCTCATTACATCAAAGACAAGAAGCATCCGCATGTTCCCTTTTTGTTTCGCTGTAGCTCTGTGATATCGGGGAGATGTCATGTAGAAAGCTTTTGTTTTGCCGAGAGCCCCTATGATCAAACTTGTCGCCATAACAAATCACTCTCAGGAAGACCTCTTGCAAATTACTTTGCTATACCGAAAGACCCCAACCATCTTGTGTGTCGCTATGACAAATCAATCCTCATACCGACAAGTCTTTTTGTTTTCATCGATGAGACCGAAGGTCACTCGCCAAGACCTCATATCGATATCGCTTAGTCTATTTGAAACAAAATTGGTTTGCATAGTCGGTAAGACAATTCACACTCACTGAGACCACATGCCGAAAATCTTAACTCATACCGATATCGTACCCCTTTATGTTGTTGGTCGGCAAGACATAACAAACCTCTCACCGAAAACCATCTCCCACCTGCTTTCACCAAGACAATTCAAAATTGGGGAGAGGTCCCAAAGAACCAACAAAGTCATACCGAAACATCCCGAGCACACATGATCACCCAGAGAATGCCAACCTTTCACCGAAAGCCATTCATAAAATGCTGTTGGGAAGACCCGACAGGCTCACTATGACATAATACTAAATCCAAGACCCTTTGCCGATATGCTAATTCTTCCACCACTGGTCGGTGTGACAAAAGAAACTCGTTGTAACCTCACACCGAGAGCAACCTACTTGGCCGAAGCGAAAACTCATACGAAGTGTCAGTGAGACCGAAGGTCACTCGCCAAGACCTCATACTGATAGCTCCAACTTATAACGATATGAATCCTCCCGCCACTCGTTGGTAAGACAAAGGATATTCTCCAAGACACAATGTCGATACCACCCAACTCTCGCCGATGTAGCCTCATTCAAGCCTGTCATCGAGACATAAAGCACTCGGTGAAACATTATATCGACAACCAGACTCTTGTCAAAATGCGAATCAACCTCTATCGCCAAGACTGTGAAGAACTCCTACCAAATGGTGCCTGCAAGAAAATTTAGATCACTATGACATCAAATGAGTCTTGCCAAAAGGCAACACAGACTCATGTTAGCAGAAAATACACAATGGGTCTGGGAGACAATGGTATTCTCATGCCGATAAGAACCAAAATATGAAAAATGCAAGACTCGATGGATTCAATGGGGCAATATGGGAAAAATGCAAGCAAAATGTACTCGTGGTAGAACCTATTTGGAAAAATATGAATGCGAACCATATGTAAAATCATCATATTTTTACAATTCCAACAGACTACAAGATCACACATGTCGATATGAGGCGTCCAACGCTTGAAGGTGATGTGTACCATGCCAATTATTTAGTCAATTTCTTGATTAAAAGATTGAAAGAAGAGAGGAAAGAAAATATAAAATTTCAACATCAAGTCCTCACTTTCGGTAACTTTATTTCTTCCATGGTCACTCCTCCTACACCTGATGAAGCCTCAAGTTCTCAGGTAGGGGGTATTGATGTGCTCACCATACAAAAAATTAAAAAGAATTTGAGTTATTCTAGAGCTTCTAATGAGTGGACTGATAAAATATCTCAGAAGACTATATTCTTTCTTAATAAATTTGTGTTCTTTTATACTCGAGTTATTGACAAGAGAAAGAAATTAGTAACAAAACTTCAACAGGTTAGAAAAGATCAAACTAGTCTCTATGTGCTCTCTCAGGAAATGAAAGAATTAATCTTGATGGATCAGAAGATATTAATTGGTGAGAAAATTGTGAATGATCCTAAGGAGCTAGATCCTTCCTGGTCAGACTCATTGGAATGGAAATTGAATATGTATGATAATCTAGTGAGGGAAATTAATAAAACACTTGATCAATATTTTGAAATGTTGGGGGAAATTAAAGAAGATTGTCGTATTCTGGGGGTGGAAATTCTGAGTTTGATGAAAGGATTCTAGATATAAAAGAAATCTCTCTGAAGTTTAGAGAGACATTTAATAAGGAAATAGTTGATCCTACTACAATGACATGGGAGTCCTTCTCAAAACTCGGTAGAATGCAGATCCACCTAAATTCTTATAAATCTAGAGAAGATAGAAGATCTGAGATGTTAGTCGAGTTTGAAGTTGCTTTGGCCAAATGGAAAACCAGGTTACAGATTACTACAATGCTAGGAAGGAAGGATATATTTACAATTGTCACCAGATATCGAGATTACAGGTCCAGGATGAGGATACAGGAAAAGTTGCTAGAACACGAAGTGGTTGAAGTTCTAGAAGATGAAGGAGATGAAGCGGAGAAATGATGCATAGTTATTTTTAGCATTTCATGATACTTTCTTTAATTTTATTTCTTTTAAGTTAAAGACTATTTTATTTTTTGGGTGCAGTTGTCTTCAAGAAACTGTTACCATAGATAATTGGTTTATGCTTTAAATATGGGTTTGGTCGATGCAGTTAGGATCTTTTGGGAAAAATTTTGACTTTTCTCATTAGAGCAAACTCTTTTATTCTTTCAAGTTTTTTTTACAGTTATCTTTCAATATAGAAACTCATATGGTGAAGTTCATGCAGACATAATCTTTGTGTTGTGGTGTATGAATTTATTTTGTTTATCTTGAACATCTTGCCAATGGTTATCTATGTTGGTGTTTTGGATGTTTAATAGATTGCATTGCTATCAAATATTTATCTTTGAATGAATTCTTATGGAAATGGTTTGAGTTTAGTTAAAGAAATTAATTATTTCATAGGTGATTTAAGTCTTTATGGTTTAGTTTATGGTTTGATATTGGTATTCCTTTCAAAGCTTTCTGGTTAAAAGCTACACCTTTCTTTTCTTTCTAGTTAAAAGAAGCTTGAATCTCTATTCATTGTATATCTTAAAAGGCAGCTGCCACCTTGTTAAATAAGAAAAGAATCAGTATGAAATATCATTATATTGGTTCAACTGTTGTTACATTTTTCATCTTCGTGGGTGTAGGAATATAGATTTAGGTGACAAATCTATAAACCGACAGATTTTTGGTGACTCCACTTGGGAAAATACTCAGAAAATAAATTTTGTACTATGAGTCACTTTATAGTTGTCAGTTATGGTTCTTCAAAGGTGTAATGCTCCTATTCTCCAACCCAAAATAGATTGGTTAATTGGAGATCAAGAAGATATAATTACTGGTCTTTAGTTACTTGCTTGGCAGCAAAGAAGAACTAACCTCCAATATCGCAAAGTTGATGAAGTATTGGAGGAAGAAGAACTTGGACAGATTATAAGAGAAAATGCTATGCGTTTTGGGTAAGTGAAAAAAATTGAGTCCATGAAACATGGAATTTTTTTCCTTATCCAAAAAAATGAAATCAACATTGCAAAAATAGGATCCCGATTTTTATAAATGGGATCCTAATTTTTAAAAATCGGGATCCTGTTTAGCCTCAGGATCTCGAGCCTAAATGTCAAACGGGATATCGCTTTTTAAAAATCAGGATCCCGTTTGTTAAAGGGTCTTGAACTGATGGACATCGAATTGGATCCCGATTTATAAAAATTGGGATCTCGTTTTGTAATAATTAGGATCTTGTTTTGTAATAATCGAGATCCTCTTTTGTAATGGTATTTACTTTTTAAAAACAAAAAAACCTTTATTTTAGCAGCACACAGGATCCTGAGTTGTGAGCGACAACGACCACCAAAAATAGCCTACAAATAGCCCTCTACCCCCATTTTTTTTCATTTTTTCATTTTTTATTGAAATTGTCAATAGAAGAATTGATTTTAGCATGTTTTTTTAATTTATTTGGAGTTTTAAGCATTTTATTTCCTATTATAGTAGAAATGAGGAATTGTAGAAATAGATGAAAAGATGCAATGAAACCTAAAGATATTGAATAGAAACAAAAAAAATGAACCTTGAATTGTATTTTAGAAACAAAATTTAGCTTTTGAAACCTAAATTGTTTGACCAGACCAAAAAAATTGTATTTGAAAACCCTAATTGAAACAAAACAAAAAAAATTGCATTTCAAAACCCTAGAAATCAAAATGAAATTAAAACATTGCATTTACAAACCCTAATCAAACTTTTTGAAACCTTGAATTCAAATCAAACAAAAAAAATTGAATTTGAAAACCCTAGTTTGAAATGAAATGAAAAAATTGCATTAAAAACCATAATTGCTTAGAAATTGAAACCCTAAATTGAATTGAAACAATTTTTTTTCTAAAACCCTAAATTGAAATTGAACAAATCATTTTTATTTTCAAAACCCTAATTTTGAGCTCAAGAAAATTCATTTGCATTGCTTAAATGTTTTAAATTTCATTTGCATTGTATGGAGAAAACAATATGTTAAACTTTAGTTTCAATGTTAAATTATAATTAGATTAGAAAACAATATGTTAAAGAATAGTTACAATTCATAAATTTTATCAATGTTTGTTTGCAAATTTAGTTAGCAAATTCGTAAATCCAAGTGTACAATCAATTTCCAATTGTCACTTAATTAGATAGTATTCAACATTCATTTCTATTTTATGTTTTGATATCTCTTAGTCATGCCTTGTTTCCATTTCTTGTTTGCATGTGTTGTGTGTTGTCTTTTGATAATATTAACCCTCATTCTAGTCAATTACTTGTTAATTAGGCTTCTAGTTTAGTCTAAAATCTCAATTTTTGCACTAGTTACCTAGACACTAAAAGAATCTAAATATTTTTCTTTTCTTTCTTTTAGGTTCTTTCAATTCCAAACAATCGAAAATAAAATACTTGATTCAACATTAACTAATTTTATATTATACATTTTATATCATAAAATTCATTGAAGTGGGAAATATTAATGAAAATGTGTTAAATAAAATAATCTTATATTCAATTAAAAATTAAAAAACACATCAAACTCAATCTTAATAATACATAATTATGTGTTTCTATTATGAAAATAGTCAATCTATTCATAAAATAAAAAATATTCATAAACTAGGCACTAACTTGCAAGTCCATTATTCCAAGGGCCACCCAAACTTCACCCTAATTTTGCTAAACCCTAAACCCTGAACTCTAAAATTTAAACCATTAACACTAAAGCATTCATTTTGTCTTAGGACCTTAAAATGAAATTTGGTTGCCTTAGGCAACTCCACCAAATTTTATTCCCTTAAGCCATGTCATTTTGTCGTAGGACCTTACTACAAAGATCCCCTTAAGCCATCCTATTACCCTAAACCCTAAACCCTAAAGACAATTTTTTTCTTGGGCCCTTAATGAAATTTTGTTGCCTTGGGAAACATCACCAAATTTAATTCACTTGACCCATGTCAATTTGTCCTGGGACCTCACTAGACATAGATCCCCTTAAGCCATTCTATCACCCTAAATCATAAATCGATGTCTGAAGGGGTCCTAATATGACATTTCTTAAGGGGATCAAAGAAGTTCTCAAAATTTGGTGAAGTTTCCCAAGGCAACCAAATTTAACAATAATAAGATTGTGCAAGATTATAATATAAATGAGATTTCATGATCTAGGTTGGTTAGTCGAAACAAGAGCTATCTCAATCAACTGTTCAACAAGAAAATGTTCTTCACTAACTTGAAATTTCATTATATTCCAAGGGACACCAAAACTTCACCCTAAGTTCCATAAACCCTAAACCTTGAACTCTAAAATCTAAACACTAAACACTAAATCATTCATTTTGTCCTAGGACCTTAAAATGAAATTTGGTTGCCTTAGGCAACTCCACCAAATTTTATTCCCTTAAGCCATGTAATTTTTTTGTAGGATCTTACTACATAGATCCCCTTAATCTATCCTATTACCCTAAATGTGAACTCCAAACGCTAAACCCTAAACCCTAAAGCCATCATTTTTTCTTAGTCTCTTAATGAAATTTGGTTGCCTTGGGAAAATTCACCAAATTTTATTCACTTGAGCCAAGTCATTTTTTCCTAGGACCTCACTAGACATAGATCCCCTTAAGCCATCCTATTACCCTAAACCATAAACCAATTTCTTAAGGGGTCCTAATATGACATTTCTTAAGGGGATCAAATAAGTTCTCAAAATTTGGTGAAGTTTCCCAAGGAAACCAAATTTAAAAATAATAAGATTGTGCAAGATTATAATATGAATGAGATAAATCATGATCTAGGTTGATTAATTTATGGTTTAGGGTGATAGGATGGCTTAAGGGGACCTATTTCTAGTAAGTTCCTAGGACAAAATGGCATGGCTCAAGTGAATAAAATTTGGTTAAGTTGCCTTGGACCTTAATGAAATTTGGTTTCCTTGGGCATCTTCACCAAATTTTATTCACTTAAAAGCCATGTCATTTTTTACTAGTTCCTTACTACATAGATCCCCTTAAGCCATCCTATTACCCTAAAACCTAAATCCTAAACTCTAAACCGTAAGCCCTATAGCATTCATAAATTTTCCTATATTAATAGTTAATTGTATTTTCATTCAATTAATATGCCTTAGACATAAATGAGGCTTACATATTTTATCATTTGTATTCAATTAGGCCATTTATATTGAATGTTTTAAAGGTATTTCCTAAACATGTATCTTACATTTTGAAATTACAAATCTAATGGAAGTTCAATCATATCTTAGAGATCACATGGATTGATTCAATAATATTTGCAATCCACCTCTACACCATCCATCTCCACCACCTTCACCTCCACCTCCACCCACTCCACCTCATAACCCCCCACCTCCACCACCTAAAATCGATGGTGCTCGTTTGGAAGCACGAATCAATGCAATGTTAGAACCATCCAAGAACAAATCAAAATTATTCAAAACAAAGAATGTGCCGCACCACCTGTGAGGATGTTTGCATCTAGGATGCAAACCCTTGTTGATGTTTTCATGGCTATGGATGGGATCTTAGATGAGCATCGACAATGGCTAGAGGAGAGGAGAACTTCCAATTCTGAAAAGGAAAATGCAAATAAATGAAGACATAGAGTAGAGAGCCACAATAGTTTCTAAATTAAGACAATGATCTTAAATAGTTATGAATTTATGAATTTGGTGAACGATGGATATTTTGTGTGATGAATTTATAAATTTGGTTGGATGGATATTTTTAGTGACGTGAATTTATGATTTTGGTTCTAGATGGATATTTTTAGTGACATGAATTTATGATTTTGGTTCTAGATGGATATTTTTAGTGACATGAATTTATGAATTTGGTGGAATTTATGAACTTATAATGATGAATTTATAATAGTATATATTTTATGACTATCTACTAGATCATGATTTCTCCTATTGGAAAATTGTAATATATATATATGCGTTAGACATAAAATGAGCTTTTTGTGAATGTTTCAAGTTTATTGTTTAGTATGTACACATGTATTAAAATTGCATATAGTTCTTAAATTTTGAAATTTGCATGTATGTACATAGTTTAGTTTAATGATGTATGCATGCAAATTATGCATCGTATTTTTTATTTTAAATGTATGTACATGTTAAATTTTGAATTTTGTATGCACATGCTCAAGTTCAATCAATGTATATGTGCATTTCAATTTTATATGATCTTAATATATGTATGCACATCCTATTTAAACAAATTTGCATGTGCATGTCAAATTTAACTATTTCTTGTAATTATTTAAGTTTGTATGTTAATTTTGTATAATTTAATGCAGGTGCACACTTATATCTCATATCATGGATGATTTTAACATTGATGATATCATCAATCCACCACCTTAGCCACAACCACCTCCACCTAATATGCCACCTCTAGCACCTGTCGCATCTGATGAGGCTCACTTGCAAGCATACATAAATGATCAGGTTGCATCCAATGGTGTAAGGGCAATCTTGCATCACCCAAAAATAGTTAAATTTCAAGTTTCTTAGTTTTTAAATTTTTTTGCATTTTTGGATACCCTTTTTTTCATAATGAAATTCCCAATTTACGGTTTTTATTTTCTATTCCTGGGTTGAAAGATATTGCAGTTTTAGTTTCCCAGATTTACACCTGAAAAATCTTCCGAGTTAGATTTGAGGCACTTAGAGTTCCCGGAGCGGCCCTGAGACTTTCCAAAATTAGTGTATCAATTTTGAGTGTGTTATTGACTTCAAGACCTTTCCAACGGTTCAAACGGTTTGCCGAGTCCCAGATCAAAAGTTATGGCCTCGGGAAGTTGGCACACTTTCTAGAAGATACAATTGCAAATGTTCTTTTCAAATTTGAACTTCAAGTTGTAATTTTTAGCCAAACCACCTAAACTCAAATTTGAATGTTGTTTTGGCTCCAAACTAAAGAGGAGCTCTATTTATGGGCGGGTTTCTAATTTTTGGGTAACTTTTTGGGGACAAGCTCGCATATTGCGAAAGGGTGATTCTGTAGCTTTTCGTAACTTGCATGTGTTGTAGAACTTGGGGATTTGAGATCCTCTGCATGTAAGAAGCTCCATTTTCTGAATAATAAAATTATTCTCTTGTTTGTGGGTTATTTTATAAGTCTCGGGCTGCGCCCTCATCAAGCATTGATTCCACCACATGTGAGATGTTTTGCATCTGCGATGCAAAACATTATGGATGCCATCAGGACCATTGATTCTGATCTAGATAGGCATCGACAAGACAAAGAATAGATGAGACAATTTTATGCTGACGATCTCTCTTATAAACAAATTTTAGACCTTAAAATAATGAAATCCCACCTATCCCCCTACTTTCTTGACCCCGTTACTCGATAGCCCATTCCTCTCAACAAATCTAGAATATCCATGAGGTGGTGCATACATCCATAGATGAGTGAACATTTTTGGGATCAATGGTATGTGGTTTTTGATAGTCCCCCACACACTAATTGGGAGTGCCCATTGTGTTTTTTGAGAAAAATGTATGTAGAGTTTGTTATGGGGAAAAAGCCCAATTATTTTGATTTTAAATCATTTTAGGGTGTTGGTGGCGGCATGCCACAATAGAGGTTAGGGGAAATGGTTGATCCCCAATGCCTCATGCATGCACAAGCCCTTGTTGTTGCTCCTGGTCCTCCCATTCCCACACCTGTGCATCATCAAGTTGTGGTCTTGACATTAGGTTCCGTTAGTACACTCGCAGGAGACCTCGATCAACATGCTTTTGCAATAGCAAGTGGGGAGCATAGAGATGATGATGATGGAGGAGTGTTTTATGGAGCTGGTACAAGTACCACTCTAGGAGTGTCGAGGCCCATCCCACATGTATGTACTAGTTTCCATCAAGTCTGTTATGGACCTGATCAGGACACACCTATTTCAGGTGGACGTGGAGGATTTGGTGGTTCATTTGGTCACATCAGTTCATTTGTAGAGTTTCTTATAGTAGACCATCACCATAAGGACACTACAAAATAGGTATAAATATGCATCTACACGTTCATTTTATAAGAATTTTGATGAATGTATATATCAAAGAAAAGTTTGCAATACATTTTAACAATCAAACTATCTTGTGTATAGATGACACTAACAATGGGGCAATCATCTGTTCCACGAGTGCATACATTGACACCAATCCTACTCGACAACCCTTATGGGGAATTTTGATTTCAATTTTTTAAATTATATATGAAATTATTTTTAACTTGAGTTTTAAATTTATAACTGAATCACGTATATGTTTGAAATATTTATGTTGGTTTAGGCAAGTGAATCGACTTCCATGTCGATTCCACCCGAGGGGTTATCAAGCACTCCTCTACTATCGGGTGCCATAGATTAAGGGCAGGTACATTTATATTGTAAATTGTTTAACTTACATTAGTATAGTTACAATTATGAATTTTAAATTCACTATATATGAAATGTGCATGTACACTTGTAAATATTATAAGCATTAAATGTCTACATGTATGTCTAGGTTGATACCACAATGAGAATGGGCATCAGGCAAACATTAGATGTTGTGGCTACTCGTGAGGCCTCTGATTTCAAGGTTTTTAAAAAAAAATTCTACACAAAATGTGCAAACTTGAATATATATATATTAACCTAATTCAAGTATACATGCTTTAATTTTGATCTTGTAGGACTTTGTTTAGTGCGACTTTCAGCCCTGACCTAGACATAGTTACACCTCCAAGAGGACATGCAAAGTAGGCTCCAGATCAAATGGTAATTTAAAATTTTTATTATATTTAAAGTCAATTATAAATTATATATTCTGAATATAACTTTAATTTTAAATTTTAAATTGAGTATATATATATATATTTAATATGAGCTAATACATGTTTTAAATTCTTTTTCTTTTATAGCATGAGACACATCTTGTAGTTGAGCATGTAATAGGTCCTGGAGAAGAGGGTGCACAACCTCGGGATACAGTACAATTAAAATATGATAAATTATAAATTAAATTGAATTAAATCATTTTAATTGTAGAATTGTACATCTAATTTCAACTTTCTTTGTCTTGTTTATGTAGATTGATTCAAAGAATTTAGAGGTTTCTTCAGGTGCACCAGAGCATCCAGACCCAGATATGATGGTAATTTAATTTTATGATGAATTATAAATTAAATTGTCATTAAATCATTTTTCATTGTCTTACATCTGATTTCTCTTTGTATAGAGTGTTTCAGGTCATCCGCATAATTCGCATGGCGTGAAGAGGTCTCTTGATTATAGAGACAATACATGACCTAGAAACATGATTTTATGGATTATATTTATTTATTTCATGGACTATATTTCTGGTTTCTCATGTACTCTATTGGACTTTATATTTCATGGCTCAAGTACTTAGTTGGACTTTAGTTCATGGGTTGTACTCTAATGGACTTTATTTCATGCGCTTAATATATTGGTTTCATGCACTTAATATGTTACATAAATTTTGGACTTTATTATTGTTTGAAATTTTAATTTACACATGTACATTTATGCATTTTATGTTCATAGTCAAGACATTAATATAGGACATTAATGTGAAATCAAATATAAATATGAAATTAAAGTTGAAATTAATAGGACATTTTAATATTTATACTTTACAAATTTAGTGATCTCATACATGATATACATGATATGTACATTCAATAATTAGTGATAATTAGTCAATGAACTTATATAATTCACGTCAATCAATAATTATTCAATAAATCATAATTTACAAACAAAAGCAATCTGTTTATATACTAGAAAGGATAAAATTTTAAGAAATATACAATACCATACTATATTAGAGAACAAAAGCATTCATAAATTCTATAAATAATAGCATCCAACACTAATTTATAAGTTTTCAAAATAAATAATGGCATCCAATACTAATTTATAAGCTGTCAAAACAAATAATGGCATCCAATACTAATTTATAAGTTGTCAAAACAAATAATGGCATCGAATACTAATTTATAAGCTATCAAAACAAATAATAACATCCAACACTAATTATAGGTTGTCTTAAGGGGATGCCTTAAGGGTTCCTAATACGACATATTAAGGGGATCAAAGAAAAGTATAATTGAGTATAAATATTAAGTGATATTAACAAGTATTATAAGTTTTAGGGTGAGTCGTCATAACAAATGATATAATTAAGTATAATATTTAGGATATGTGCTAATACGACATGTCTTAAGGGGATGTCTTAAGGGGTCCTAATACGATGTCTTAAGGGGATGTCTTAAGGGGTCATAATACAACGTCTTAAGGGGTCATAATACAATGTCTTAAGGGGATGTATTAAGGGGTCATAATACAATGTCTTAAGGGGATGTCATAAGGTGTCATAATACAATGTCTTAAGGATATAATTGATTTAACAATAATGTATGCATGATATTTAGTGATTATACAATCAAATATAAAGTTTCAAACTAGGAAAACATGCACATTTAACAAACAAAATATATAGAATATTGATTTTGATACATAGAAGTACATAGAGTACATAATTGTGTATGTACATGTATTTGTAATTTGTACAAAATGTTTAATTATGTAAGTATGTATGTACATATATGTCATCTCAAAAAAATGTTTACAAAATTTGGATATGCCATCTCAAGAACATCTCAAACTCGTGCCCAAAATGTAGTAGGTCTTCACACCACATAATATAAAAAAGGTACAAGCAATATCAATGAAATCATCAAAACATACATATTTTAATTTATATAAAACTATCTATATGTACAGAACTCAAGTACCTACATTTAAAAGTATTCAACACGTGTGTAGGTTGAATCTAGGCATCCTCTCCTTTTTGTTTCAAAGTATGAGATCAATGTAATGATGGCTTAAGGATACAAAAAGGATAATAAATAATTTTTAACTATTAATGTACAAACAATATCAATAGGTAATCGAAACATGTATTTAAATATAATTTAACTAATAATTACCTATTTTTTCCAAGTATTCCATGTTGTCTAGGTTGAATCTGCATGGACTAGAGCCTTTTCGTGATTATGCCTTAAGGATCTATAAAAGGACAATTTAAATCAATTTCAACTAATAACACATTTGACCAATATCGAAACATGTATTTAATCTATTTAAAAGGACAATATAAAACTAAAACTATATTTACCTGTATTTACTTATTCCATTGTACCATCTGCATCCTCTCTTTTTTGCAATGTATCTATGATTGTCTCATGCTCTTCCATAGAAAATTTCCATAGCACTTTGTTTGAAAGTCTTCCATGATACCGATCTAGTTTTATATTTGTTTCCACCACCAAATGTGAATAATGTATAATATTTTTATGTGTTTCATAATATTCGAAGGTAGGTAGATCATTCTTCATTGTCAGGTATTTCTGTAGCCAAGTTCCAACAACCACCACCGATCCTATTGGAAAACATGAAAACTATCATCAAATAAGTTCTCAAAATTTTCTTAAGGGGATCAAAGACTTGTTCTAAAAAATTGCTTAAGGGGATCAAAAACTTGTTATCAAAATTTTCTTAAGGGGATGTCTTAAGGGGATCACCAGACCTATTGGATAATGATAGCCATCATCATCTTCTAAAGGTGCTATTAACTTATGTTTAGTTTCCACACAACCCAAGCCAACCAATATTTTGTTTTCTCTTCAGTCCCCTTAGGTGCAACAACAACATACACATGTCCTGCAAACAAAATTTGATTTAATAACTTGTGCATATCCATATGAATAATTTAGTATTACAAAATAACTTAATAAAGTGAAATAAATTGAATTAAAATTACCTTCTTGTACAAAGTCTGAAACATGGTCATAGTCTTCAGATGCAAACACTTGATCATTTTCTTCAATAGTTCTTTCATATTGATCATGTGCTTGTGCAGGTGTCAATGATATTTTCTTCCACTATTCAACCATTATGTATTTTCACATGCTTCCCAATCTCGTGAGATACAAAACTAGCAAAAACATGCAAGATCCCTTATCTAAATAATCCATGTGCTTGTTGTCGAACTCCTAAATGAATGCCATTTAGTAGATCCACTGATTGTCTCATAGTCAACTCTAGGTACAATGTTCTCTTCTTCAACCAACCAAAAGAATCGATGAACTGTAGAGTACTCACTTGAACTAGGTGCAGATAATATTGTATTACACCAATCCACAATCCCACATGCATCTTTAAATTTTACTACATCCTCAAATTTTAATTATTCTCTAGCATGAATTCTTTTGACACACACACTAGCTCCATCATGTTCTCCTTTACCATGCCCAACTTCAAAAAAACTCCATATATGCTGGACATTAATTTCCTTGTGAACCCTACTTAACCAATAGAACATTAGAGAATTCTTGAACTGACCCGTACAATTATCTGACCATATGAGGTGTTCTTTCATCTAGATTCCTCTTTCTCTTAAATTTCTATAAAATATATTGAAATAGTATTAAACAAACTCTGACGAGTGTAATCGGTTGTCACTCAAATAAAAATGATACTCCCTCAAAAAATTTCTATCATCCTCAGTGCTATCATCTGAATGTCTATAAACAATATGGACAAACATAGCTACTTGTATTGAATTATAATACTGTGATTGAATTTCCTTTTGCAGAGCTAGAGTATAATTCTCTGCAAAATCAACCAATGAAAGTATAGTACCAATTGGAAATGTGTTTCTACATGTGCGAAATTGGCCATCAATCCATCGAGCATGTTGAGAGTGCATAACATATTTTGGTAGAATCTTATTCTTAAATTCACTTATGAATGCATGCACACTAACTTTTTATGTAACTAAATCACAGCGCTTTCCTATTTTTCCATCTTTTAAAGAATAGTGAACATTCTTAAATATTTTAACATCTACTAATTGTTGTCCAAAATTATTATCAACACTTTCATGCATACAAATTCTTAAGAATGAAAGATTTCCACAATTAATGCATTGTCCAGATATACAAGAACTTAAATAAAACAATTTATCATTAGATCTTTCACAAAAAAAACTTGAAATAAACTCCCTTATTGCTTCAAATGGCATATTAATACCACACTCCTTTATAATCATGTTAGTATGTAAGGTACAACATATATATCGAAAAACATCATAAAAATAATGAAATTGAACATGTGTTTTACAACAACAAGATATTTGTTGCTTATTAATTTTTACATACCGGCATTTACATTTTTCAAAAGACCTTTGACTTATTTTAATATTACCAGGTAACACTAAATCACCACAAAGTTTTCTATAAAATTCAGTTTGTGTTGTATCTGATAGGTGTTTTGGGTGAGGATCGCAAACTTTGGACCCCACCCTTAATTTTAAAACATCTCTAGCATTGGATGAAACCCTAGTATTATCATGCCAATATTTTTTTATCAAAGATTTAATTTCAACATTCAATTTCATATCAAACCTCGAGAGTTGACCATTGAAACTCCAACATTGGTTGATAGGATAATTTTCTATACTTTCTCTTCTTTTTGCTGCTCTTAGCAATGTTTTAGGATGTATTTTTAAAAATTCACTAATATTGCTTACCATTCTTTTATTCAAAGTTTATTTATTAACTATAATAGTTGTTATAGCTCTTCTTGTTGTGTTTTTATCTTTAGATCGACTATTTTTCCCAATAGATTGAATGTCACTAGCAACAGTAGATATAACATGTTTTAATGATTGATCTTTTCTTTTTGGTTTAACATAAAATCCTAACCTTTTCATTACTTTCCTCATTTTTTGCATTCTCATCAATTGCATCATTAGTTGACATTGAAATGCAATTTTTTTATGATAAAATAATTTGTTGTATATTCTATTCATGTGTTCTTATTTACCTCCAAGAAATTTGACCAGGAAGATTATTAAAAACACCACTTTCAATTTTTAAAAAATTATTTTCATTAAATTCAACATCACATTCTAGATTTTCATCTTCATCTTCATTTTCATTTTCAACTTCAAAATGATTTACATTTTCATCTTCATTTTCATCAACAAAACAGTTTTCATTTTCATTTTCATCAACAAAACAGTTTTTGTTTTCATTTTCAACAAAAGGATCATTCTCATTTTCATTTGAAAAAAAATATTTTTCTTTTTTCGTTTTCAACAAATTCTATAAAAGTTTCATCTCTCTGAATATTATCAATGTCAACATAATAAGTCCAACATCTTGTAAAACTTCTACATATGAATTTACCATTTCACTAACATGTGGATTTGAAGACGTACTTGGATTTGTGCATATTGAAATATTCTCCATAGCATTGAAAGAGGGATTTGAAGACAGAGTAGGACTTTCTTGAATAATCATATTCTTCTCCAAATTGACTTCTTGCAAATTAGCTTCATCTACAACCATGGTCTCCTCAATGTTTTCATCTTCAATAGTTATGGAATTGGATGCTTCACCATCATTCATTGATTTAATTCTCATTCTTCTTTCTCTTTGTCTTTGTTTCTCCTTCTCTCTATTTTCTTCAACTTCTTCAGGAGTCAGTGTCTTCCTTCTCTTATTACAAGCTTTATCTCCCATGATTATAAAATTCTCAAGCACAAATGAATGTCAATAGTGAAATTCTTCAAAAAATTCAATCCAAATTGGAAGTTGAAGTCCTATAAGAAAAAAATTCTCCTCTTGTGTTTCTCAAAACAAGTACAAAACTAGCACAATTCCACTTTAAAAATTGTTTTCTTCATGCCTCCTTTGAAAAATTCAATCCATATTGCAAGTTGAAGACCTTTTGTTCCTCCAAACAAGTACAAAACTAACACAATTCCACTTCAAAAATGGTTTACATGATGCCTCCTTTGAAAAAATCAATCAAAAATCAAGTTCACCACCTATAAAGACAATAGTTGATGAAAAATAGCCCAATTTTACTGCTCTCGGCTGTACATGTGAAGTTGCAAACTTCACAGTAAATTTTGATAGCAAATTTAAATAAAACAGTTAAAAACAAATGGGATCCCATTTTATAATCAGGATCTCGTTCCCCAATATTAAATGTGGGGACCATTGAAAAAGGAATGGGATCCCATTTATAAAGTGGGATCTCGTTTCCCTATCAATGGTCACAACATTTAATAATAGGAAACAAGATCCTGCTTTACAAAACGGGACAAAATGGGATCCCATTTCCAAAAAATTGAAATTGGATTTGCTTTGTGATCGGGTTTTTGCCTTGTATTTTGGTTCGGGAAAAGCATTGGGAATCCGAACCTAGGCCTTCAACCTGGTTTGACCTGCAAGTTGAAGGTCCTAACAATGTCAGAGAAAAATACCGAGTTTAGACATATGGCTGACGACTTTTTTTGTAGAATTTTTTGACAAAATTAAAACCCATTTTAGATGAGACAATGCATATTCCAAATATGTAATTTTTTTTACAATTGGATTATTTTTTCTATTTTTCAATTAATTTCTGATGAAACTGGTCCATGAACTTTAAATCTATGGTTTTTTACTATTTTAATAACTTTTGATCAATGTAACATTTTGACGAATGGATTGCACGAGAAAAAACTTCAAACAATTCTTTTCAATTTTTTAAAAAAATCAAAAAATGATAAGTTTAGGTCATCTTATGCATGTCATACACGACAATTTTTCAAAATGACAAATATGCCTAATAAAAATTTAACCAAAATAAGTATTCAATAAAAAAATACAAAAAACTATCGAGAACAAGCTTCAGTGAGTCCCAAATCTTTTCCCAAAAGGATTTAGCAAGCTCCTAGAAATCAATTAAACATGAAAGTGTAAGAATGAGATAAACAAATTAAGTATGCATCTACACTTCTAAATAAGACATTGTATCTAATATTCAAGAGATTTAAGCTAATTTAAACTAAGAATCTTCACAAATCTATCCTATTGCTCTCTAACTCTAAAGATTTCCTTAATCAACTTTGCTCTCAGATTTTAGAAGCTAATTGATTACTAAAATGACACTTAGAGAATGAGAATTCAAACTATTTCTATTCCTATATGATTTAATAATGAAAAACTACTGTAATGGCAGCCATGACTGTGAATGCTAAATGCTTGATGAATGCTTGATGGTTGATCCCCATTGCTGATTTCTTGAATGCTTGATTGCCTAGAATACCTGCAGAGTAAGATTGCATAAATTAGGATCCTTTTCTTGTAGCCATAAACCTATATTTATAGATTTCACGGCACACATTTGTGAAGGGGTAACACAACAGAGGTTGAGATTCAATCTGGAGAATTGAATGGTATGAGATGAGAAGGTGGAGCTGATCATGGAGGATTGTTCCACCCATGAAAACACGGGCAAGATGAGAGGAAAGATTTGAGAAGATTGAGAAGATTTCCTGCGGGTTTTTCCCCAGGCTATTCCCGTGAATGAGGTTGAATTAATTAGATTTGAAAAATCTAATTTTATTGGTGAGTGAATAGAGGGATTGATGCATTTATTTAAATATTTTTGGTTTATTTAAATTCAGCAAAAGAGGAATAAATAATTTAATAAAACAAACTATAGAAGTTGTTTATTAAATTAAAATAAAAGGAATATGATAATTAAATTAAAGATTCTAGGATATCTTTATTTAATTAAGAAGAAATGTGATGAGGTAATTAAATAACACAAATTATTGAAGCTGTGTATTTAATTTAAGATAGAATTAATAGATAAAGTATAGAAGAATTAATAATGAACTTAATATATATAAATATTTCTATTTATTTACTAAGTAGATGAATTTAAGATTAATTAATCAAATAAGTCGTATTTAATTAATTAGATTCTCCAGACCATTTTTAGGTGTCTACATTTTTCCCCTCTTTGAAGGGATGTGTATACGCATTGCTTCAAAGAAAATTTTGTCTCAGCTGCCAGTATTGACGAAAAGTTTGAAATATGCCCCTAATTTGCCCTAGATGTTGAATTTTGAAATGATAGCGATATATGCCCCCATGGGAGAGAAATTGATGAATTTATGATTGATTATGATGATGATTTGATGATAGAGAAATGATTTATCTCCCAATAAAGAAATATTGATTCCTCCAGTTGATTATGATGATGATTGATGATCAAGTCAGCTAATTGTTGATCCTGATAGATTAGAAGATTATTGATCTCATGATTGGTGAGATTCAATGATAGATTGATTGAATGATTAACCTCATGATAGGTGAGGTTCAATGATTGATTGATTGAATGAGTAACCTCATGATAGGTGAGGTTGAATGATAGATTGATGATCACAAGATTTGAACAAAGTTGATTAGATTTGATTGATTGATAGACTTATTGATTGATGTTGATTGATTTGATAAGATTGTTGATTTGTGATTTGACTTCATTGATTGATTGATATACCCCGGTATAAGATTGATTAATGTACTAGGACTTGATGATGCAACATGATGAATAGAATAGGGGATGGGATGAGGAAGAGATAATGAAAGAAGATGATGAAAAGTAAGTAAGCACAAATGGATTCAAGGATAAACGTGATGTTGCCCTGGTCAAGTTGCAAGCCAAGATTGATTGATGATGATGATAAGAGTGTTGTTGATTGAGGGAAGGATACATCCCGAAACAACACAAAATGATAGGGAAGGATACATCCCAATGATGATGATGATGATGATTGGATAAAGGCTTGCAACAAGGTTGGGAACAAAACCAAGGATGTGATTAAATGATTTGTGCTAGAATTAATAGATTAAGATTGGATGGAATTTGAGATGATTGAAATGAAAGAAAATGATTAAGAAAGAGATGATATCCTAAGAAATATTGAAGAGATGGTGATATGATGTAGAGAGGGAATACGTGTAGCTTTTGAGGTTGAAATTTGGTAGCTTTTGAAACAATCTATAAATGCATATGCAAGACTAATATGGATGCAATCTATTTTAACCATGCAATTTTAAGTGTCATTTCAATAATCTTTTGATTTTGCCTTGTATCATCACTGAGCTTTTAAAAATGTTGAAAGAATTTAATACAAGCATCAATGATATGAGATAGAACAATGATGACATGAGTACTTCTTTCATGATTTTTGATATTGGAAGGGAACACAAGCATCAAGGTATAATTAAACTGAGATGACCTGAGGATTTCTTGCGTAAACAGACAAGAATTAATCATTATCTTAAGTGAATTGGAATGTCATCCATGGTACTTGGTAGAGCACTTCTCGCAACAATTCACAAAATAATAATGACTAACTCACAAACAACAAACAAAGAAAAGTATCATTCTCCTTCCTTGCTTCTCTAGTGCAATACATCATCGAGTAGCTCCAAAGAAATGATAAGAAAATGATAAAAAGAAAAGTACAACAATTCAAAATCTATTTAAAGTATTTTCAAATCATTATTCAAATTAGATCATCCATGTTGAAGTTGTGTGTGCTGATGTGTGCATGATATTCTCAGACGTTTGACCAAAGAACTAACCTAAAGACCTATCCTAGGGGCCTCGAGGGCTGATCAAAGATTAGCCTTGCCTACGTTATACATGCAGAGACCACGTAGTTCAATTGACACAGACTCCATTTTCTGACTGATGTAGACTCTATTTTTGTGTTTTCGATTTTAAGAATGTTTTCGCATGGATTTTCTAATTTTTTGATTTTCTTTTGATTTTTGATGGATTTTCTGATGTTTTTGGATTTTGATTTTCTAATGTTTTTTTGGAGTTTGATTTTCTGATGTTTTTAGGATTTTTGAATTTTTGTTTTTGGATTTTCAAGATATTTGATTTGGAATGAGATGGTATGACCAATTGAAGGAACAAGGTGAACCACAATAGAGGTAATGTAACCATGGATAAATGATAGATCAAAATGAAAGTCACTACAAAACATGTCACACAAGCAACATATCTCTTGTTGAAAGATAACAATAGTTGATTGATTACTATGCCAAGAACGATTGATTCCATAAGGCATGATGATGATAAGTACTTAGGATTACTAAGTACAAAAAGAATGATGATTGTTGATGATTGATTGACAAAAGATATGAGGATTGGATGATGTTTTACAGCTAGGCTCAAATATGATTTGCATGATAAGATTAAAGGTTGCAAAGGGACACAATGACATGGATTTTGATAAGCTAGGAGATATGGAATGGAATAATGCAAGGATAACGATAATGAATGGGATGATCAAGATCAACTAGACAAGATATATACACAAGGACCAAGTGCTTTTCCCCCATTCTTCATCAAAACCAAGGATGAAAAGAAAGGATGTATCTAGTAAGAATGATGAAATATGGATGAGATAAAAGATATGGTACGAAAGATATGGATAACGCATTTAGGATAAGCATATATGATGTTCAAGAAGATTCTTAACCTTATCAAGATCAAAAGTGGAAATGTAAGGAATGAGCGTAGAAAGGATAATGACCATGAATGATAAGATGGATGAGATTTTCCCCTAAGTGTAGAGTGCAAGAGGTATATGTAAGATAGGATATGGAGGAAGGATTTTAACATTGAGTTTCGCAACCAATTATCCCTTTAATTAACCATGGCAATGGGGATTAGAGTCATAAATGTTGGTAGATTAATGGTATGATGGAAGAGACTAAGGATTTATGCAAAGGTTTGGATTAAAGGGGAATGATGGGGGATGAATGTTGGATAATGGATAGATGGAAAGGATGACAAGCTCAACATTGGCACACACCTTGAAGGATGGTGGAGTGATGTAGGAAGAATGGATTTGGAAAGTGATAGGTTATTATATGGAAGATTGGAGGAAGCTTTTGGATAAGAAAATTTGGATGCCAATTTTGATTTTATTGCTTCTATGAGACTTTTAGGAATCCACATGATTTTTGACTTTGATATTTGCTTAGTGGGCCTTTGTGGCCTTGAAAATTTTTCATTTATGGACCTTTGTGGTCTTTGAAAATTTCCTTTTTTCTTTGATGGGCCTTTGTGGCCTTTTGAATTTTTATTTTGATTTATGGACCTTTATGGTCTTTGAAAATTTCCTTTTTGCTTTGATGGGCCTTTGTGGCCTTTTTTATTTTTCCTTTGATTTTGGATCAAGTTTTCTTTTATTTTTGCATGTCTCTTCAAGGAGACATGTTGATCGTTTGATACATGTGGATTTTGATATAGAAGCTTATGATATTTGGCACCCAAATTGCTTCCAAGAGCAATGGGAGGGCTGGATTGAGATGAATGGTATGGAGGTATTATGGATGAGTTAATGTGGGTAGAATTTTGAAAGGGCATCACGGATGTTTGTCTTTGTTTTTCTTGAGGAATAGGATATGTACCTAGGATAGATGGAGATTTTGATGGACTAGGATGAGGACCTAGGATAGATGGTAGGTTTGATGCACTAGGACACTTAGGTGTATAACCAAGGCCATGGTGATATGGGTGTTTTTGAATAGAAAGGGGTTCTAGGATACCTTGTTCATGAATGCCTAATCCTTTGCCTTTGTAGTTCATACTTTGACACATTTGTTTACCAATGGGATATGTATTGTTTGTGAAACAAGATTCAAGTTCATTTTGGGGAGGATATGATATAGATGAAAGGATAGGTGTTGGAAGCAAGCCAGAATGGATAAAGGTGGAGGATCCTAATTTATAGGCGTGGGGTTCATGGATAGCTTGAATAGGTGCGATAGAATCTTGACATGGGGATGATGAGGTGTTTCTATCTTGACTTGGAAAAGGATCATGAAGTGGTATGAAAGGAATATCTTGATCATAAGAAGGATAAACATTATCATGGGATGAAAGGGTATCCTTGAATCGAAGTACATCTTGATCTTGATGAGGAAAGGAATCATTAGATTTCGTAGAAAGCGTGTCTTGATCGTCAATTGGTAAGAAATCATTAGATAGGATGGAAGAACTATCATGATCTTGTGATGCAATATAATCATGATATGGTATGGATTGATTAGATGATGTGGAAAAAGAACTTGGAAGGATACTTGTCTCTTGAGATGGATGTGAATTATTTTGGATGAAAAGTGAAAGGAGGGGATCGTCATAAGATTCTTGAGAAATGGGATCTTGATCAAAGATGGGAAGACTTTGTGAGATTGTGGAATCATTGGATGGAGTGGAAAGAATATTTTGATCTTGATGTGTAGGGGAGTCTATGCTAGCATGCTTTGGAGTGAGAGTTTGACATGAATCATTGGATGTAGAAGATATGATAGAAGAGGATGATTGGATGGAATTGTTAACTTGAGTGAAAGAATCTTGAGGTTCATTTTGGCTTATGGTGGATGGAGATAAATGCATGACATGATAAGATTGTTCAATATCATTTGTATTTGAGGACTGAGATTTTGGCTTATTGAAATTTTGGAAAAATTCAAAGATATTGAACTTGGATGATGGAGTTGTTGGTGAAGAAGGTCTCATGTTCATTGTTTGGTCAAGAGGATAAGAACAAATGTTTGGCAACAAATATCTCTCTGTGGTTGTTTCCTAGATTTTTTGTTGAAGGTTCTTTAGTTGATAAGCTAAAGCATTCAATTGATCCTCCTCTATTTTAGCCATGGTGGTTTGTGTTCTTTTTGGGATGATCTTATTTGTTTTAATGACAAGAAAACATAGCAAGCAAAAATAGAACTGTTGTTGATTAAATCCTAAATTCTTAAACAAAGAGTGTATGTTCAAGAACCAAACATGGTTCTTCTTGATTTTCACTAGTTTATAACAGATAAGACAATTCAGATAGACTCACTCCTAGAGACAAAAGGTCATCGTTATATACTCGAATGGCCCACAGCTTGGAATTGCATCGACTCACACAGCCATGTCACCCCCTAAAGGGCGCCCGTGTTTTTGTCTTTTCCAGGTGCATACTTAGAGTGATGGAAGTGGATACCAGATCCCCTGAGCAAACAGTCCTTGACAATTATATGGTGAGTGCTTGAGGGTAGATTCTTCCCCGCCCCTGCACTGCCGAGTATTACAATGTTCGGGAACTAACAAGTGTGCTTCTATTTCTAGGTTCTTAGATAGGGTTTCCGTTCAAAGAGGCAAATGGATAAACTCCCTCGAGAGACCTCCCAATCTTTAGAACAAAGATTTTGGGGATGGTTATCCTGCACACTTCCGTTGAAAGAGGCTTTCCCCAAATTCACATAAATTTTAAAGTGGGTTGGAATGCCATGGCTTTTGGCTATCCCCACTCAGGTCGTTCCCGTAGGGTGAGTACTTTTTCCCACTATGGCAGGCCTGTCTAAAGGTTTTAATGAAAGCTTGAAAATGTGCAAAGTAAAAGTGAGTTTGGTATTCTGATGCACCCATTCAAGGGGAGAGCATAAACCTATCACCCAATCACAGCAAAGAAGTTGTTCACTTTTTAAAACCCAAAAGACAAATTATCTAATCTATATGGAGATATTGGTCCATAAAAAGCATGATGTTCAATTTTAATCCCACAAGTAATAATGAATTTTCTATCCTAGGATTGATCAATTTTTATTCATTTGCTATCCTAGGATTGATAAATTTTAACCAAAAAGAGATTAAAGAACAAAATCTGGCCACAGATGTGTTGGATCCAGATAAAAAGATACATTTTTATCGATGCTATTTGGTCCTAAAGCAGGAATGAAACAAAATATATGATGGGTTATTTTCCCATGAGTGTTCAAAAACACTATTACAATGAATATCAAATGCTCTTTCTTTCACTTCAATGCTCCATTTTCTTCTTAAAACCTATGTAAATGCTCCAAATGTTAGATGAGATCAAGAAATAAGAAGATATAAGGGTTAGATGAATGATTAAGCAAGAAAACCCTAAACCTTAGACCAAGTTACAATGTGATTTGACTTTAAATGTAAAATTGAAAATTTTAACTCTACAAAAAGTGATAAATACCTACACCATTACATAGCTTATGAAATTATACCCCATTTCAAAAAAAAAGCATCGAAAAAGATATCCATATGACAAAGATATGGCCATTTTAAGATTGACTATCAAAACACTAAATCTGAGGCGCTAAAACAGATATCTAAGGCGCTAAAACAGAGCTCTAAGGCGCTAAAACAGAGGGTTGAGGCATTGCAGAATTGTGCTAAGGCACTAAAATAGAGGCTTGAGATGCTAAAACAGTTGTGTGGCGCGCTATAGTTTTCCTCCGACGCGCTACAGAATCTGGCCGGTGCGCTATAAAAAACCTCAATTCCGCTAAAACAAACACGTCGATACCTGTAAGACACTTTTCACAAAATTTTGCAGAATATCGGGTTAGGCCCCATGGTGGGTACCAAAATGAAAGTGTAAGAATGAGATAAACAAATTATGTATGCATCTACACTTCTAAATAAGACATTGTATCTAAGATTCAAGAGATTTAAGCTAATTTAAACTAAGAATCTTCATAAATCTGTCCTATTGCTCTCTAACTCTAAAGATTTCCTTAATCAACTTTGCTCTCAGATTTTAGAAGCTAATTGATTACTAAAATGACACTTAGAGAATGAGAATTCAAACTATTTCTATTCCTATATGATTTAATAATGAAAAACTATTGTAATGGCAGCCATGACTGTGAATTCTAAATGCTTGATGAATGCTTGATGGTTGATCCCCATTTCTAATTTCTTGAATGCTTGATTGCCTAGAATACCTGCAGAGTAAGATTGCATAAATTAGGATCCTTTTCCTGTAGCCAGAAACCTATATTTATAGATTTCATGATACACATTTGTGAAGGGGTAACACAACAGAGGTTGAGATTCAATCTGGAGAATTGAATGGTATGAGATGAGAAGGTGGAGCTGATCATGGAGGATTGTTCCTCCCCATGAAAACACCAGGAAAGATGAGAGGAAATATTTGAGGCAAAAGATTGAGAGGATTTCCTGTAGGTTTGTCCCTGAGGCTCTTCCCGTGAATGACAGTTGAATTAATTAGATTTGAAAAATCTAATTTTATTGGTGAGTGAATAGAGGGATATGATTTATGCATTTATTCTTTGGTTTATTTGAATTTAGCAAAAGAGGAATAAGTAATTTAATAAAACAAACTATAGAAGTTGTTTATTAAATTAAAATAAAAAGAATATGATAATTAAATTAAAGATTCTAGGATATCTTTATTTAATTAAGAAGAAAGATGATAAGATAATTAAATAACACAAATTATTGAAGCTGTGTATTTAATTTAAGATAGAATTAATAGATAAAGTATAGAAGAATTAATAATAATAATAATTAAATAAAATAAAATATTTAATTTTATTTATTTAATTAAGAGGGAAATAAAATGATAAAATAGAAGAATTAATAATGAACTTAATATAAATAAATATTTCTATTTATTTACGAAGTAGATGAATTTAAGATTAATTAATCAAATAAGTCGTATTTAATTAATTAGTGCATTCTCCTAGACCATTTTTAGGTGTCTAAAAAGAATAGACAAAATCTTCCATGAAATCATTAGCAAGTGGGAGTTGGCGACTTTGTAATTTATTTATGCTTGTTCAACTCTGGCGTCTAAAAGATATACAAGGGGAGATAGACATAAAGGGATTGTTGATAAAGATTTTGAGTTACTAGAAGCAGTAGGTTTCTCATCTTTTCCACCTAACCGAAAGGTTAAATCTACTAGTAGGGCACCTTCCCCCACATCTAGAGCTAGTTCCCCTGGAGTTTCTAATACATCTTGTCAAGCTCTTCTCTTACATGGTACAGTCCTTTGCAAATAAATTTTCCTCTCTATAATCCTATTGTGATGGCTCAACCTCAACTTGCCCCTTGGGGAGTTTTAATAGGTCCCCTCACCTTTGGAGTTGGAGCTCAATTGCATGATTTATTGAAAGGTTCAAGGAAAATTGTATTAAAATTCAGTGGAGATGGAAAGGTTTCTCCTAATGAACACATGCAAGATTTCTTCGCTACTTCCTCTATCCTCTCCATACAACATGAAGATGTTGCTATGAGAATTTTGTAGAATCTCTAACCAGTGTTGTTGATTGGTTTTATTCCCTTCCAAATGGTTCTATTAATAATTGGGCTACTTTGAGAACAAGATTTGAAAGTAGATTTAAGACCGTAGAAAATGATCAGGTCCTAGTTGCCTAGTTGGGATCTATGAAGAAAGAAGTGCATGAACCAATGAGGGAGTTTGTAGTTGGGTTCAACAAATTTTTCAATAGGATTTTTGCAAACATGAGGCCAGGAAATGAAATATTGAAGGCCATGTTTATCAACACCCTGCCACCAAATGTAAGCTTTACTATCAAAAGAGAAGAATCTACTAATGTGGATGTTGCTCAAGAGTTATCTATATCTATAGACGATGATTTGATTGTTGTAGGAAAATGGAAGAAAGAATTGTAGACTGGTAAGCCTTTTCCAACAAATTCCACTAACCTGGTTATACAAAGATTGGCTAATGATATAATTTCCCTTAAGAGACAGATGCCAAAGGGTCCTTCACAGACACCTTATCAAGATGTCCCTAGGAAATATTATAGGTATCAAGGAGTTTCCAATAAGACACTATCTTTTTGTGCCCCAACTCAAAGATTGGAAATTGAAGGTGTCCCATCTTCAAGCAAAGGAAATCATTATATTTTTCACTTGACTTCGGATCATGATGGGGCTACCTATCCAAAAATGGTTCAATTCATGTAAATGATGTCAACCAATGAAGGTGCACAAGAACCATATGTAGAAGATCCTAGTCCATCTCAAGATTCTGGCATGAATTTCTTTAATATGTACCAGATTCTAAGGCCAAAGAAGATGTATATATAAGAGTTGGATGATCCAAATTGTGTCCTTTTCACTAGGGCACAATATGCAAAACGATAAACATCTGGTTCATCGTTAGCCCCCAAGTTTATCTTAACAAAGAAAAAGAAACCAAAACAAAATGTGTCCAAAAATAAAACAATTGTGGTAACCCCTACACATTCTTTTGATTCTCCTATTGCTAGTTCATTTGATATAGTTGAGTCATGTAAAAATACAAAGGTTCAGATTTCCCAAGCTGGATATTGAAGAATCAATCCCATAGAGTTAGATAGACTGGTCAAGTGCATTAAACAAGAGCCTTTACCCTCTCAATGCAATGATCAAGTGTCCTCAGAGTATGAAGTCCCTATGGAAAACCAATTCTGCACTAATTCCATTGAGAAAATTTTAGCCTAATCAAATCCTGTTGCAAAACCAGAACCTTTCTATGTGTCATTGAACATTGTTGGTTTTAGGTTAAGAAATTGCATTATTGATTCTAGAGGCTCAGAAAATGTGATGCTTTCCCAAATAACCAAAGCTTTAGGTTTATCTTTTACATCTTCCTATGGAAAATTTTATTCTATGGATGGCTCTCCAGTCCCTATTATAGGTTAGATCGAAGATGCCCAAGTAGCCTTGGTTGCTTTCCCCAAGAAGAGATTAAAACTAACCATACTAGTTATCAGATGCTTTTGAGTAGAAGCTTTTGTAAAGATTTGGGTGGGGAAATACAAATGGATTGGTCTCATGCCCTTATACCATTAGATGGGAAGAAAATACATTTAAACCCTTAACCCAAGGCCAAGTTAACTGTTATAAAGTATGTTGATCCAGGGCCAGATATTCTATTTGTTGAAATAGGTTCGGGCACTCACATGTGTACTTATGATAAAGAAGAAAGCCTAAACCTTGTCAATCTAAATTTAATCAATGAATTATGGACACTAGAATTTGATGGAAGTTGTGCTAATGCTGGATCAGGTGCATGAGTAGTTTTAATTTCATCAGATGGATATAAATTCCCTTTTGCTTTCAAACTAGAATTTGCTAATACCAATAACACGGTCGAGTATGAAGCCCTATTGCTTGGTCTAAGTGTAGCTAAAGAAAAGGGTATTAAGCAATTGAGAGTTGCGAGAGATGTTGAACTAGTGGCTAAGTAGGTCAGGAAGGTTTACACTGTGAAAAATGGCCAGCTCAAGCACTATAGGAACAAGGTTTGGGATTGTATATAAGATTTTGATGCCTTTTCTATAGAATCAATTCCAAGAGACCAAAATACTAGAGCTGACTCCCTAATAGTCTCAGCATCATTTCTTTTGCCACATCTTGATTTTAAAGATAAGCCATACCAGATTGAGATTGTGTACCGACCTAGTGTCCCTGACAATGTAAATCATTGCACATATTTAATAATGATCAACAAATTATTGCATTTTTGGAGAAAGTTGAATCCTTTGCTAATCTTTTCTTCAAAGGCAGTAATGATAAAAGCAATGAAGTCCTAGAAGGGAAAATTGGTGCTTCAGAAGGAGAGTAGCCTAAGATTATTCAATTGAAAAGAAATAAAATTCCTAAAGGTTTAGTCTCTCTTGAGGATTTATTCAACAAACATGATCAATATTTGAAGCAAAAGAGTGAGGTTTTTGTTGAGTCATCTGCTGAGTTTGATAGGGTTAATATTGGTACTGAATATGACCCCAAAATTGTCTGCATTGGAAAATGTTGTTATGCTCAAGAGAGAGAGAGAGGTTGATCTCTTTGTTGATTAAGTACAGAGATGTTTTTGCATGGTGCTATGTTGATTTGAAGAAATTCAGGAATGGAGAATTGCAACATAAGATACCGTTGAAGCCTGGCTCTACACCTTATAGGCAGAAGTAGTGAACTTATAATCTCAAGGTTGCAAAGGCTATTTTCAATTAAATTTATAAGATGCTGAAGGAAAATATTATTTACCCTATCGACCATTCTACATGGGTAGCCAATATAGTTCTTGTGAGGAAGAAAAACAAAGAAATAAGGATATGTGTTGATTTTAGGAACTTAAATCAGGCTTCTTTAAAGGATAATTATCCCTTACCCATGATGGATCATATCTTGCAAACTGTTGTTGGTTCCAAAATGATGTCGATGCTCGATGTTTTTTTTGGTTATAACCAGATAGAGGTTGCCCCAGAGGATCAACATAAAATTGCTTTCACTACTCTTGTTGGTGTTTTTGCATATAGTAGAATGCCTTTTGGTCTCATAAATGTAGGAGTAGCCTTTCAAAGGGTGATGGACTTATCATTTGGGGATTTGAGGAATAAAATCATTGTGATTTATTTAGATGATCTAATAGTGTTCTCTAAGAAGAGAGCTAACCACCTACATGATTTTGAGGTAATATTACAACGCTACAGAGATGAGGGAATTTCCTTAAACCCTAAGAAATCAATTTTTGTTGTGATAGAAGGAAAACTCTTAGGTCATATTGTTTTGAAGGAAAAAATCAAAGTGGATCCTGAGAGAGTAAAGGAAATCATATAGCTGAGATTACCTGTCAACAAAGATGGTAATAGGTCTTTCTTTGGTCAGGTGAATTTTCTAAGGAGGTTTGTACCTAATTTTTCCAAGCTAACAAAGCCTATTTTTTATATGATGAAGAATCATCCTATATTTAAATGGAGCAGTGAAGGAAAGTAGTCTTTTGAAGATATTAAAACTGCAATTGCAAACACTCCTACCTTAGTTCATCCTGATTTTGCTAAGAATTTCATCATATATAGCTATGCCTCTGAGCATACTCTGTCAGCTATCTTACTGCAGAAAAATGAACAAGGTATTGAATCTCCCATATCTTTTATGAGCACTCCTCTAAAGAAGTATGAACTTAAATACTCTCCACTTGAAAACATGCATATGTTGTTGTGAAGGCACTTAAGAGTTTCAGGTTCTATATCCTTCATTCTCATACAACTTTTTTTGTTCCTAAAACTGTTGTGAAGAGTATACTCACTCAACAAGATATTGGGTGCAATAAGATAGGATCTTAGATAGCCAAGGTTCAATAATATGACTTGGATATTAAACCCACTAATCTAGTTAGGGTAAAAGGTTTGGCTAAGATGATTGCTGAGAGTGAACTTGTTGAAGAGGAGAAATTACCATTAGTGTTGTTCACAAGTACAATTGATGAGTGGTTTTATGATGTCTTTTATTTCCTAACTTATGGTGATTTCCCATCACATTTTTCATCTAGGGAAAAGATAAATCTAAAGCTTAAAGTGAATAAGTATGTTCTCTGGGAAGGAAATTTGTATAAGAAAGGTGTGGATGGGAATTTCTTGCGGTGTGTTGATAAAGAGCAGCAAAGGAAATTATTAGAAGCCTTTCATGGTGAAGCTTGTGGTGGAAATTTTTTAGCTTTTGTAACAGCTTTCAAGATCCTCTGTCATAGATTTTATTGGCCAGGTATGTTTAAAGATGCTTATGAATGGGTATTGAAATGTGAGAAGTGTTTGAAATTTACTGGTAGGCCACAACTTGTTGCTTTACCTTTGAATCCTGTGGTGATTGATGAACCTCTTTTGCAATGGAGCATGGATTTAATTGTTCCAATTATTCCAAGTTCTAGTGTAGGGCATACACATATCTTGACTGTTGTAGAATATTTTTCCAAATGGGTTGAAGTTGTTCCAGTTAAGCATACTACTACAAAGGTTGTATGTGATTTTCTGAAAGAGAATATTTTGACGAGGTTTCCAGGGTTCCCAAGAAAATTGTCATTGATAATGCTAGCTCATTCTCTTCCCCTGAGATTACTCTTTTCTATTATGACTATGGTATTAGCCTTGCTCATTCATCTAATTATTACCCGCAAGGAAATGGGAAAGTTGAGTCTAGCAATAAAAACTTGATTGCCATTATCAAGAAGCTGGTGGACGAGAATCAAAGGGGATGGAAAAAAAATTTATATGATACTATGTGGGCTAATAGAGTAACTTATAAAAGGGCTATTGGAATGTCCCCGTTTCAGTTAGTATATGGCATTAATAGTACCTTACCAACACCCTTGGATATTTTAGCACTTAATTTGCAGAAAGCTATAGAAGATGGTCAATTTCAGACTATACTGGAGAAACGAATTATGTATTTGAATAAGTTGAAGGAGAAAAGAGAGATAGTGGTGGATAAAATTACCAAGCATCAACAGATGGTAAAGAATTTTTTTGATAAAATAGCTAGGAAAAGAGATTTTGCAATTGGGGATTCAGTCCTCCTCTGGGATAGAAGAAGGGATCCAAAAGGAGTGCATAAGAAATTTGATTCCCTCTAGAGAGGGCCTTTCAAGATCAAACAAGTTATTGGTGATCATGCTTTTCGATTGGCTTATCGTAATGGCACTATTCTACCTCTTGCCTACAATGGGAAAGATCTGAAACTTCTTGAGTAACTGAGTCATTGGGAACCTCTTTGTACATATTTTCTTGTTTGTTTTGTTTGGTTTTTGGTTTGTCTGGTTTTGACTCTATTTTCCCAACAAATGAGGCTTCATGCCATGGTTTTCTGGATTCTCCACATCTTGTCAGTCCTTGTCCCCATTTAGAGCCTATGTTACCCATGGGTATATCATGTACTATGCAATTTTTGAAGCTTTATTTTCCTTGGTCTTTTGATTCTTCATCTCATCTGAGTCTGGAGCCTTTGCCCTTTAACCTTCATCATGGGACTCTTTAATTTTCTAACCTCTTGTCACAGATTCTTTAAGTTTTATAACCCAATTCGCTAGCGTCTACCATTCTCAAACCTTGTCACGAGGTTCGTAAGTTTCCTAACCACCTGATAGTCTAACTTGGTCTCTTCTCTCAATGTCAAGTGTGTCAGTATAATGGTCTATCCCATGTTGTCGTGGAGTCTGGAGTTTTCATAACTTCATAACCTCCGACTTTGGTTCTAAAGTTCTAATGTTCCGCAATGATATTCCTTCGACAAAGATGTCGGGGTTCCGAAGTGATACTGGACGCTGCGCAGGAGTGCCAGTATTAGGCTCTTTCTGATGGTGGATGTATTCAAGTTTTTCGGCTACATTTTCTTCCTTTACTTGAAATGCACCTTTCTTCACGGTATTTGTTATTGTTTCTTTTTGTGTGTTGGGAGTTCATGCGAGTTCAAGGTAAAATCATTGGCTCGGCATAAAGGGACACAAAGCTCAAACCTTTTAATTTGGAAGAATTATTAGCTTGCGCTTGAGTAGCGAAGTTTGAGTTGGATATAAAACTATTAGAAAGCAGGCTAACTCATAGTGGAGGGTTCCCAGAAGTTGTGTTAAGTGTGGACCTGATAAGTGCATGTGCAAGAAGGTACATTCCACAGACATGGGAAATTAAAGTTGTAGAGGAGACTATAATCGCAAAGATTTATGTTAAAGTTGTTTCCCACACGCCAAGGATTCTAGAAAGGGAACCTATAGAAGACATGTATGTTGTAGTGGCAAGTAAATTTTTCAGACTGGTGTAAGAACTCCATGGCCAAAACCTAGTTGAGGTGGAAAAAGAAAGGTAATTCACAACTGTTGACTAAACTTAAAAGAATGCATTTCAAGGAAGAAATTGCAGATGGTATTGCTTTGTTGCACCGCATTGTTAGAAATACACAAATTAAGTTATTTGAGGATTGGATGTGTTGGTTTATCCTGATAATTTGTGATGAGAATATTTTCATTGACTGGGTTGAGGTTATTTGCTTCCATTTGAATGAGCAATTAATTAATTTCCATAAGACTACTACTTTTTGCATGTGTTCTTGTCTGACGTACATTGTAGCTAGTCAAAGGTCTTTCTAGCCTAGGTTGGACTCGCAAGGAACCCCAACTTCTGACATGCATGTGTATAAATGCTTCCCTCAGTTCACTAAACAATTTGGAATGAGTGATTTTTGTCGTGTTGATGATGCATTTTTATTGGAGGCCATGAGAAAGTTAGATGGAAACCCAAAGATGCACCTTTCTCCTGAATCAATTTCTCTTGTATCAAATTTTGGGAGTTTTTATATTCAATTTGATAAATTTTCATATCTAAGAATAGGGGGTTTTTGAGGAAGCCCCATTGAAATTACCTCAATATCTTGAAGATTTACTAATATTTCTAGAAGTTTGTCAAAAAATGGCCATGGTTAATGTTAAGTATGCAAACATGGGGAAACTAGGGTATGTCTTCCCATTGAAGACCCATTATTTTATGTGCAAAACAGACTAGGTGGCCAGGGGAGCTGAAGGATTCCTTAAGGAATATAACCTCTAGTATCTGTCTATGAGAGCTAATTTTTATAGTAAGGGTTTTGTAAAGCAGAATCTCTATGGACGGAGCTTATATTGACGTCACCCATCTATCAAAAAATTTTGGGAATACTTTGTCAATGAGAATGAAGTTTTGAGAAGATATTATATAAGGTTAACTCTAAAACAAATATACGCTTTTGGTCTGTCATTTCAAATTCCTGAAAAATGTAAGTGAGGATTCAATGACCATAGATCTCGGATATGAAAAATTTCCTGATAAATCCCACCCTGAGGTTGATTGGAATGAAAGTGAAATTTCAGATATGAGGGTGCATGCTGCTCTAGTGCTTAAAAGAACTCAAGACTACTTGGATGGTAAATGGCGACAAGTTGTCGGTCTTGTTCAAGAGCTTAAATCATCATAGAAGAATGAATAGGTGTCTACACAAGCATTTGGTGTGAGTGTATCATTAGGAAAACTCTCTGTCAAGTCTTCTAGTGCAAATTCATAGTCAGGAGGTGATAGTGATAGGCCAGACGAAATAGTCAAGTTGAAGAATGATTTGTGAACAAGATAGTGTGCTTTCTCCTATCCCTAAGAAAAAGACCAGTCAAGAAAAACCTATTCCTGTAGACTCTGAAGCTATCTTTCAACAAATTGTTGAAGATAATACCTTCCCTCCTTTGTTTGAAGTACTTGCTTCTCCAGTTGAGGATTCACTCTTCACTCCTAGTGTTCCTAAAGAAACTATTAGTGGAAATGAAGATTTTGGTCTAGTAGTAGCCTCCCCAGGATGGCTGAAGAAAGTAGTGGAGAAGAAGAGAAAGCATATTCCTACAGTGACAGTTGGAGTGGATACGGTTGCAAAATTACTTCAAAGCTCTTCAAAACCTAAGATTGTCAGGAGGATGTCAAGGATGGTGACTGATGCTACTTTTGGAAATCAAATGTTAGAAATTATTGAGCCTATGAAGGATTTAAATGAAAATGAAATAAAAGAGGCAGACTACAAGATCACACATGTCGATATGGGGCCTCCAACACTTGAAGGTGATGTGTACCATGCTAATTATTCAGTCAATGTCTTGATTAAAAGAGTGAAAGAAGAGAGGAAAGAAAATATAAAACTGCAATCTCAAGTCCTCACTTTGGGTAACTTTATTTCTTCCATGGTCACTCCTCTTCCACCCAATGAAGCCTCAAGTTCTCAAGTAGAGGGTATCGATGTGCTCACCATATAGAAAATTAAAAAGAATTTGAGCTATTCCAGAGTTGTCAGTAAGTGGATTGATAAAATATCTTCGGAGGCTATATTCTTTCTTAATAAATATGTGCTATTTTATACTTGAGTTATTGACAAGAGAAAGGAGTTAGTAACAGAACTTCAACAGGTCAAAAAAGATCAAACTAGTCTCTATGTGCTCTCTCAGGAAATGAAAGAATTGATCTCTATGGATCAGAAGATATTAATTGGTGAGAAAATTGTGAATGATCCTAAGGAGCTAGACCCTTCCTGGTCTAATTCATTGGAATGGAAATTGAATATGTATGATAATCTAGTGAAGGAAATTAATAAAACATTTGATCAATATTTTGAAATGTTGGTGGAAATTAAATAAGATTATCATATTTGGGGGGTGGAAATTATTGATGAGTTTGATGAAGGGATTCTAGATATAAAAGAAATCTCTTTGAAGTTTAGAGATACATTCAATAAGGAAATAGTTGATCTTGCTACAGTGAAATGGGAGTCCTTCTCAAAACTTGGTAGAATGCAGATCCACCTAAATTCTTATAAATCTGGAGAAGAGAGTAGATCTGAGATGTTAGTCAAGTTTGAAGTTGCTTTGGCCAAATGGAAAAGCAGGTTACAGATTACTACAACGCCAGGAAGCAAGGATATATTTTCAATTGTCACTAGATATCGAGATTACAGGTCCAAGATGAGGATACAAGAAAAGCTGTTGGAACACAAAGTGGTTGAAGTTTTGGAAGATGAAGGAGATGAAGCAGAGAAATGATGCATAGTTATTTTTAGCATTTCATGATACTTTCTTTAATTTTGGTTCTTTTAAGTTAAAGATTATTTTAATTTTTGGGTGTGGTTGTCTTCAAGAAACCATTACCATAGACAATTGGTTTATGCTTTAAATATGGGTTTAGCTGATGCAGTTAGGATCTTTTTGGAAAAACTTTGATTTTCTCATTAGAGAAAACTCTTTTATGCTTTCAAGTTCGTTTTACAGTTATCTTTCAATATAGAAACTCATATGGTGAAGTTCATCCAGACATAATCTTTGTGTTGTGGTGTATGGATTTATTTTGTTTATCCTGAATATCTTGCCAATGGTTATCTATGTTGGTGTTTTGGATGTTTAATAGATTGCATTTCTATCGGATGTTTATCTTTCAATGAACGCTTATGGAAATGGTTTGAGTTCAGTTAAAGAAATTTATTATTTTAGAGGTGATTCAAGTCTTTGTGCTTTAGTTTATGGTTTGATATTGGTATTCCTTTCAATGATTTTTGGTTAAAAGCAACTTGGATCTCTATTCATTGTATATCTTAAAAGGTAGTTGCCACCTTGTAAAATAAGCAGAGAATCGGTATGAAATATCATTATATTAGTTCAACTGTTGTTACATTTGTCATCTCCGTGGGCGTAGGAATATAGAGTTAGGTGACAAATTTGTAAACCAACAATGATACCCTAGGATTGTCATGCAAATATTTTTCAACCAAAGATTTAATTTCAACATTCAATTTCATGTCAAACCTCGGGAGTCAACCACTAAAACTCCAACATTGGTTGATATGATCATTTTCTATACTTTCTCTTATTTTTTCCACTCTTGGCAATGTTTTAGGATGTATTTTTAAAAATACACTAATATTTCCTACCATTCTTTTATTCAAAGTTGCTTTATTAACTATAGCAGTTGTTATAGCTCTTCTTGTTGCATTCTTATCTTTAGATCAACTATTTTTCCAATAGATTAAATGGCACTAGCAATAGTAGAAATAACATGTTTTACTAATTAATCTTTTCTTCTTTGTATAACAAAAATCCTAATTTTTTCATTACTTTTCTCATTTTTTGAATTCTCATCAATTGCATCATTAGTTGACATTGAACTGAAAGTTATTTACAATAAAAAATTTGTTTGTTTAATCTATTGGCATGTGTTCTTATTTGTCTCCAATAAATATTACCAAGAATATTATCCAAAACATCACTTTCAATTTTAAAAAATATATATTCATTTTCAACATCACTTCCTACAAATTCATTTTCATTTTCAACTTCAAAACTATTTTCATATTCATTTTCATATTCATTTTCATTTTCATTTTCATCTTCATTTTTATTTTCATTTTTGTTTTTATTTTCATCTTCCTTTTTATTTTCATTTTCATCTTCATCTTCATTTTAATTTTTCATTTTCATTTTCAATTAAAGGATTTTCATTTTCATTTTCATTAAAAAGATTTTCATTTTCATTTTCAACAACTAAAAAAAAATTCATTTTCATTTTCAATAAAAGTATTTTCATTTTCATTTTCAACAACAATTTGACTCAAATCTTGAACTCTACGAATATTATCAATGTCAACATTGTTATATCCAACAATTTTTAAATCTCTAATTTTCCATGAGGCTCAAAGGTGGATTTGAAGACATACCTAGACTTGTGCCTATTGAAACATTCTCCATAGCATTGAAATGGATATTTGAAGACATACCAAGAGCAGTTTGTATATTTGTATTAGTTTCCACATTCACCTCTTGCAAGTTTGCATCGTCTACATCCATGGTCTCCTCAATGTTTTTATCTTCAATAGTTGTGGAATTGGATGCTTCAGCCTCATTCATTGATTGAATTCTCATTCTTCTTTCTCTTTGTCTTTTTGCCTCCTCTCTCTTTTCTTGAATTTCTTCAGGGTTCAATACCTTCCTATCATGTTCCTCTTATTCTGACATTGTGATCCCATGATTGAAATTTTTTCAAGTATATACAAATTAATGTCAAAAACTTGAAAGTCTTCCTTGTTTGTTCCTCCTTCAAGCAAGTAGCAATTGTTCACAAAATTCCTCTTCCTCCTTCAAACAAGTAGCAATCAAAAAAATTTCCTCTTCCTCCTTCAAACAAGTAGCAATTGAAAAAAATTCCTCTTCCTCCTTCAAACAAGTAGTAATTAAACAAAATTCCTCTTCCTCCTTCAAACAAGTAGCAATTGCACAAAATTTCTCTTCCTCCTTCAAACAAGTAACAACTAAACGAAATTTCTCGTCCTCCTTTGAAAACAAATAGAAATTCAACAAAATTTATCTTCCTCCTTCAAACAAACTTAGCAAATAAATAGAATTCCCCTTCATCCTTTGAAAACAAATAGCAATTCAACAAATTTATCTTCCTCCTTCAAACAAGTAGCAATTAAATAAAATTCCTCTTCCTCCTTTGAAAACAAGTAGCAATTCAACAAAATTCCTTTGTAATAGTGTCCCAATGATGCCTCCTTTCAAAATTGAAAAAAATCCCATGTTGAAGAGCTTCTACAAGACAAAAGTTGATAGAAAATAGGGAATATGTAGTAGTCGATTGTACAAAACAATTTGCAAACCCGAGAAGTACCTATTTGACAATAAATTTTTTTTAAATGGTCAAAAATAACTTGGGATCCCATTTAATAAATGGGATCCTGATTTATATAAATCAGGATCTCGTTTAATAAACGGGATCCCCACTTATATAAATCAGGATCTCATTTACTAAATGGGATCTCGTTTATTAAACGGGATCCTGTTCCATTTTCAACAGATAATTGGGAAATGGGATCCTATTTAATAAACAAGATCCCGTTTCTAGAAATTTGAAATGTAGGCCAGATTTTTGCTTTGTTAACAGGTTCAGGAAAAGGTTTGGGAATGCAAACCTAGGCCTTGGACATGGTTTGACCTGCAAGTTGAAGGTCCTAGCAATGTCACAAGAAAATAGTGACTTTGAGCATACCTTTGAAGACTTTTTTTGCAAAATTTTTGACAAAATTAAAACCCATTATAGATGAGACAGTGTAGATTCCAAATATGTAATTTTTTTTACAATTATATTATTTTTTTATTTTTCATTTAATTTATGATAAACAAGTCCATAAACTTAAATTTTTAGGGTTTTTTAGTATTATAATTTTTATTAACATATTTTTTTGACGAATGGATTGCACGGAAGTGTACTTCAGACAATTCTTTTCAATTTTAAAAAAAAAAAATTTCAAAATTTGATAAGTTTAGGTCATCTTATGTGTGACGTACATGGCAATTTTTGAAAACACCAAATATGGCCAATAAAAAGGTAACAAAAAATATTCAATAAAAAATTACAAAAAAATATGGAAAGTGTGCTTCAGTGAGTTACAAATATTTTCCCAAAATAATTTAGAAAAATATGATTATTTAGGTCAAAATATGGATGACGTACACACACATGGTATGGTTAAAAAAATGAATTTTAAACTATGGTTTTTAGAAACATCTATTGAATATCAATTTGTATCATCTGGGTATTGAAATAAATTACATATTTGGAAACTAGACTCTGAGTACTACATTTTACATGATTAGTGACTTTTTTCAAGATTCCATCTCTAAGTGCTTCAAATTTTAAGGTCAAATGTGTCAAATTCTAAAAATAGGGAAAACACTTCAACTAAATGGCCAAAAAGTAGACTCAACTTCTTGCCAGCACCCACAATGTCCCATATCTAACACCTCTAGCAATCACCATAGCACCTCTAACCATATTACATCCTACATTAAAAAATACTACCTGCACACCCACATCTATTAGTTTGCTCATAGATTAAAAAATTCATGCTAATCCAGGGATATACAACACACCATTAATCCTTTTTATTCTACCATCAAGAAACCTAATATTAACTTTACCATGGTGCAGCCAACAATGTCTAAATAAGAATCATCACCCAAGTACACCTTACCTCCATCAAATTCTTCATATTCACAAAACCAATCTCTTTTAAAGGTCATATGAAAAGATGCACCTGAGTCAATTAACCATGCATCATTACCTGCACGAGTTGCCAAAGCTGCAATGGATGCATCACCATCTTCCTTCTTGAACTCGGAATCAGAATCAAATTTATTCTTTTTCTTCTTTTTTTCTTCTTTGCATTCCTTATGAACATGTCCAGGTTTACCACAATTCCAACAAATAATTTTGAACTTTCCAGGAGATTCAGATCTCCCCTTGGACTTGGATTTGTCACACTTCTCATTCTTCCTTCCTTTTTCCTTTAAAGGTCTTCCATAGACATTTAGAGCCTCCTTGGTAGTGATGGATACCTTCCTCCTCATCTCTTCAGAAAGAAAATAACCCACCACATTTTCAGTCTTCAATATAATAGAAGTACTCCCAATAGCCATAACAAGAGAATCCCATGAATTAGACAAAGAACAAAGTAAGATTTGACATTTCTTCTCCTCATCCATTTTGACAGGTCAACTGATGCCAATTGAGCCACCAACATATTGAATGTTTCTAGGTGGTATGTGATTCATCCATCCTCTTCCATTCTCAAGGAATACAACTTCTTCCTTAAGAAAATCTTGTTCACTAAAGATTTGGTCTGATACATCTCACCAAGCTTCTTCCATAGTTTTTGTACAGAGGTCTCTTCATGGACATTAATTAAAATAGAGTCTGCCAAGCATAATCTGATTAGACCTTTGGCTTTACGGTCCATAACATCATAGTGAGCAGCTTGAGTAGGATTTGTAGGCCTTGAAACATTCTCATCAACAACATCCCACAAATCTCGATCTATCAACATATCCTCCATCTTCAGCTTCCACATCTCAAAATTATTACCAAAAAATTCTCCACCTATATTCTCCTTGATGAACTTGACATCTAAAAATTCCTGCAACAAGATCACAAAGTGTCTTCTGCACAAGGTCCCACTCAAATCTGGATTAGTTCAAAAAACCCAACAACCCACAACTGAAACCAAAGGTGATCAAGCTTTGATACCACTTGTAAGGAAGCTAAGGTAGCAGAACAACTTCCTACACTAACCTTGAGAGGAGAATAATGCAAAACTTTTACAGATCTTTAACAATTACAAAAACTTAAACAAAAATAAACACAATGATTTATGTGGGGAAAATCCTTTCAAGATAAAAACCCCACACTCCAAAAGCCACCCAATATATTATTCAAAAATCAAAAGATTACAATATACTTGTAGAGAAAGCTTCTCACAAGAGTATCACCACTAAAGATCAAGAGACACCACGGCCACTATTAGACTCTCATAATACACCTTATCAATAAATTGTATATAATTGCAAGGTTGAGACATATTTTCCCAACACCCCCTTCCCCAAAACCCATCCCCACGTCCCTATGACCCACATTAGGAAAATTTGTGGAACTATGGGTCAAAATTAGCCAGCCTCAAGTGGTTAAAATTTGTCAATGGCTAAAAGACTACTCTTGATAACAAAAAATTATTTTGTAGCCTTAACATCTCAATAAAATGGAACATGTTTCCCTAACTGGTTTAGAAAGATAACTACTAGAAAAGAAAAATATACTGTCCAAAATGCATATTGAAGATTTAAGTAAACTATGTTTGGGGAAAAAGATTGAAGCACAAGTATGTTGTCTACAACATGATTTTTAAAGTAAGCATAATAGACAAATGTTTCAATTTCACATCATTTAAATTTCTAGAAATTTTGAAAATAGAAATTTGAGTGTCATTGTGGGGTGGGCTAGATTGCAATTAGAGAATTTTAATCTTATCCAAGATAAAATTGGTCATTGCATCAAACCACATGATGGTAAATTTGATCTAAATATTTTACTACTATTTTGATTCCTTGTTTATAGTTTATACTCTCATTCTCACCATTGCATCCTCATGGCCAATCCAACCAAATTTATTTATTTATTTATAATTTTATATATAATTATATACAAAGAGAATTTTGGATTCACGACTAAAGACTTGCACATGGTATCTTGAGTCTCTAATGTTTACATAGCAATGTGCAAAGGGTAATCAATAGGGAGTATTCAGAAAAGTTGAGTTTGTACATTGTTACATAAACATTACAAACTCAAAATCTAAGACAAGATAGGCTATGTAAAAAACTCAAAAATAAAACAAGGTCATTATTGTCTTGCTACCATACCAAGCTAGAAATCAAAATCCAAGAATGGTGAATGGTGTACTCTTTTACAAGTCAAAGAAAACAAAAGTAATACTTTTCATTAGAACAAAATAGGATTTATAATAGATTTACAAATATTTTTTTGAATAGGGTGGTCAATATCCTTTTGCTAAAAAATTGAACCCAAAATGCTCTCAACGTGCAAAGAATTTTGTGATAGATTAAGTTTTTTCTTTCTTCACTAGATTTAGTCTCATTTTCTTTATGTTGGTTGGTTTGTAGATGTTGCACCTAAAGCGCTCCAAGATCCCATCCTATGAATTTTTTATGATCAACTTTTTTTCCTAAGTTTTAAGTAAACTATCTTCTATAATCGTCTCCTTAGACTCAGAAGCATAGTATTGGTGCATTGCAGAATTTGATTCCACAAGGCTCTCTTGTGTAGAATGGTTCTTAAAATGTAGTAGAATATGGTAAAACATAATTAGTATAAAAGCACCTCATGCTATGGTAAGATTTTCACATGGATATACTAAATTTAACATTATAGCCTGTATGAACATAAACATTACAAAAGAAACAAATATAAGTATATGAGCTACAAGAAACAAGGATCTTGATGGTTTAGTGAAATAACTTAACAAAGATTACCTTGTTTTGGTGAGAAGCAATAACAATAACTTGATTATACATGGTTGCATCTCACGAGAAGCAATAGCCTAACACAATATTTTGAATCTTGGGTTTTAATAACTAAATTTTATATTTAAAATCTATTAATTTAAGGTATGCATGAAATGGTGAGTGTAATGATTTTCTTTTATTCTTTTAGGTATTTTAATATTTGGTGGTTGAAGTCTCCAAAATGGACATTAATTGCACATTACTTGGAAGAGACAAAATTGACACTTGTGTTTATTTAGACTAGAAATTGTATATTACATCTTTTTTATTTGATTTAGGATGATAAGTTATACACTTGCGTGTATTTTATCAAGTATGCGATTAATATAATAATAGTGTATGTCTTTGGACAAAAGATTTGCAAGATTGCACAAAGTCAAACTATTAAATGTGGGGACAGGTACATAACATTTTAGTATGTAATCTTTATTAGCAATAAATTAGATGGACTAAGCTCTTATATGGAGCTAGATTTTGACTACTATTATTTGTATTTTTTTATGATTTGATGAGTAGTTGTACATATTTTGGTATATTACATGTGTTAGGATAAATTATGCTTGGTACTTATTAAAATATTTATTGATATTTATATATTCAAACAATAATGAGAAAATGTCCAATTGATGGCTCAAAGTATGACAAGTACCCTCACAACAATTGGTACATGTTCAACTATTGGGTCCTCTCCCCTAGTCTATTCAAAGACCCTCTTTTTACAAAGGAAAGGAGAAAAATTTCAATGGTTGTGGAATTTAGTTTTTTTTCACTTGCCAATTGCATTTGCTTGAAAGTTTCTAGTCTTTTCAAAACCTCTGGTTTGTGCATATCTTGCCCTATGTACTAGTTTTGTCCTCCCATATTTCTAAATTGCAATGGGTGGAACACCATGTCTTATTAATGGCATGGCCATCCTTTCCTTCCCCTGCACCATTCATTCTGTCATTTCCAATTTAATGCCCTTGAACATGTTTTTACTAAAGTCATGGAGGCAACAACTACATCACGATGCACCATAAGCATCGACCTGTGTTTGTAGAAACATCTTTGTTTGTCAAATATTTAACATAAAGTTGTCCCACTTTAGAAAAAACAACTTACAAACAATTAAAACTTTCCTCCACTTGCCTATAACTGCCATGCATCCAATATTTTCTTTAAAGGACTATAAAAAGCTTGTCTCTAGCTAAAAATTAGTGTCAAAACCCCATTTTATATTTATATTATAAATATATTTTACTCTATTTATAAATATATTCTATTATATATTATCTAAATATATTCTATTTATATAATATATATTGTTATATGAAATATATATTACATAATATAATCTAGAATAGAATACATAGTATATTATACTATATATATTTATATAAATATAAATATATATATTATATTATATTATATTATAATATATTATATATATAACATAATTTTATTATATATATAACCATATATAACGGCTGTGTAGGTTTTGGGAGTTGGAAAATTCATGGTTCAGATTCATGGCAGACTAATTTGAAGGTTCATAGATTCATAGGCAAAGAAAGGAAGTGTGAAAAAAAAAAAGGAAAGAAAGATAGAGATACAATTTTGGGGATGGTATATTTTCTACTCACTACTTTTTATAATTATTTATTGCCAGTCCAACACTTAATGCATTTGCAACACCATATATAGATAGGAGATTCATTTTACTTAGTCCAATTTTTTTTTTGATACGTAAGATTAGTATACTTTTTATTAATATTAACAAATTTACAAGCGTTTTCCATGCAGAGAAAAAGTTTTCTCAAAAAACCATATATCCATCTGACCAACATATTCACCTTTTGTAAACCAACGTCCAAAATAAACTAACTACCATATTGACAGATTACCCATCCAGAAAATGCACTACAAAAAGGCCATATTAATGGCTATATAGCTACTAGGGCTTCCAACAGTACTAGAAAAAAACCAACCCCAGCCCCTATAGACCAAAAAACTCTACCCAAAGCCCAACTTACAGAAACTTGTTTAATTTTGTAAAATCCTCTAATTTTGATTTCCACTCGACTCCGCCAACCGCCAACAATCCAAAGAATTTCTTCATAAATTCAATAGCTACCGCCACTAACATCCAGTGTCTCATCAAACCCGGCCCATGCAAATCCAAGAGGAATGGAAAGATCTTCATTGTCTCCTCCATGAGAAACCATTCCAAATCGCAAGGCCTTGGGCAACCCTTGCCTTCAATCATTGTGCTTAGAACCTCGTCCACTCCTTCCACCAAATCCTCCCTAAACATATTAACCAACAACCTTTTCACTTCAGCCTTTGGAACTTTAATGTCTAGGAGAGATACCAGGAAACAAGAGGAGACGTGCAAATTGTCCCTCCCGTACTCCATGCACTCCAAATGGCCAGAACCCAGAACCATCTTCATAGCCGCCACCACCAACGGATCATTATTTAGCAGAATTCGCTTTAATCTTTCATCAGTGACCTCCCTGAATGATGCTTGCCTCGCTAACGACCTCAATGAAATTGGAGTATTGGCCCCAAAATGAGCGAGGCCCGCCACTAAGACCTCAATTACAAATTTTGAACCCTTCGCCATTAGCAATCCTGCATTGATTGCACCTGGCTGGAATGAGAGAAGATAGCTCACAAATACCACACCCACCTGCAAAGAAAAACGTACACCAAAAATGATGCTAGCCTTTAGTAAATAGAAAATGTTGATCACAAGACCATCGTCATCATCCGTGAATGGTACACCATCGAGCATGCAAGATGTCCTTGCAAAAGGAAGAAATCCCTTCACCATTATATGCACTCATCACTATGCATTGGAGAGGGAGCAATCTGTCCTCAGCTATGAGTCGTATACCTTGCGAAAAGACAGGCCACATCAAAGCTTCCCAACATGAATGCCAATGCAACACTCCAAGCCCCATCTACTTGCCACCGTGGCATCAAATGCCACCTCCCTCCGCCAGCTTGGAGGGATGCCCACCCTTCCACCCACCATTTTACTCAATCCAAATTAACAAAAACTACAAAACTTTTTTGTTTATCTTTTTATCTAAAAGTGGCACAAGAAATATGGAGATTAGAGTGAGATTGTGAATATAGACATGACATGGGTTTTCTCTTGAAATTGTGTGTGAAAAGGTATGACAAAATTGAAAGACAAATTTTCTAGTAAAATTGATTTGGGAACCAATAGATTATCTTTTGCTTTGGTTTAAAAGGTGTAGTGATTTTTAAAATGGGGTTTATTGTTTTGGAGAAATAAGGGTGTAGTCAGATTATTGAAATAGATGAATAGATTTATTTTTCTCTGGAGTGGTAAGGAAAATAAAGTGCAACGATAATTTGGATAATATTATAAAGCTCGTGCATTATGGGTTGAATTTGACACTCAATTTCTTTCTTTTAAACATGGATACATATAGTGTCTATACTTTTCATCTACGTTACATCTAAGAGGACATTCAAAGTTTTTAATAGTACATCTGGCAGATAGAGTGTAACAAGGTCCTATTGGAGGCTGGAGGAAATGGAGGCAGGAGGACATCTATCATCTCGAGTTAGCTTCTCATTTAGGGATGATTCTCTCATGAGAAGAATTTGTTTCACTCTAGTCCTTTCAGGAGCAAGATGGGGCATGCATTGATTTGTTGGTCTATGAATAATTGAATCCACAAACCTAGTGTGTTGTGTTGTTCGTCTATGAAAAATTGAATCCACAAACTATTTATGGATAATTGAGATTGTCTCAATCCATAGTTTTGCAAATGTGTATTTGTGATAATTGAGTAAGTCTTGATCCACAAATGGAGGAGTGCTATTGTGGATAATGGAGCGAGTCTTGATTCACAGTTGGTTGGTGATTTTCTTGTGAATAGTGGAGTGTGTTTTGATTCACAAGTAAACATTGGACAGTCAAAACATTTATCCAGACATGAGGAGTTTGGATTGATGTTGATGCAAAGTTGGATAATCAAAACATTTACCCAGACATGAGGAGTTTGGGTTGATGCTCAAGACATTTTCCTAGAAAAAGGAGTTTGGATTGATGTTGATGCAAGGTTGGCTAATCAGACTATTTGCCTACACCAAGAAGTTTAGGTCGATGTTGGGGGATATGTTAGGAATTTAAGGTCTACACTTCTAAATCGTGTTTTTGTTTTTCTTTTACGTAAACTTTAAGAAGGGGTTATTAGGAAATTAAACTTTACATTTAATAAATTAGTTAATAGTTATTTGTTAGTTTTAGGAAGTTATTCTTGAATGGTTATTCACAAGAATGCAATGTTTTATAAACCTTTGCAATAAACATTATAAATTCACCGGAATAAATCAATATCTTATTATTAGGTTTTTATTATTTTGTACAATGGTTTGATCTAAATTTATGTATTTTCTCTACCATTTTAACAATAATATTATATTAATATATTATATCATTAATATTAAAATATTAGAATTTAATGATATAATATTATTTATTATATTACATTATTGATCAATAAGCACTACAATAAGGGTAGTTGTCTTTATTTATAATAGAAATTCATTACAATCTCAATCCCATCACCATTTATTACTACACCTCATTATTACCCCTCATTGAGGCATGGCTCCCAATATATCAGTCACTCAGCTCATTTTCTCTCAACAATTGCACAGGCGTTATCATATCACTATTTATGCTTGCATATTCCAGAAAACCACTCATGTCTTTGATATCCATTCCTTCACTAAAAAGATGTATTGTCTTAGTTGTCGTGGTTTTTTTGTTGCTTGCAGCACAGGCATCAAACAGGCCAGCAACCAACCCCTCCCATGGAGGGTTGGGAATGCACTCAATCACCTCACGAGCACACATCATAAGTGCCAATGGAAAGATTCTAACAACTATGTGTTATGCCTGAAGATGTCAGCCTGTAGTTTCCACAAGCATGGTTAGGAAACGTTCATAGATCAGATGATCATGGACATGCTCGTTCGACCAGAAGCCTTCTCCGATAGTCTTCCCAATTGCCCGCACCACTGCATCATCCCTCACCCAAAAGATCCTCTGAATTTGACCCTCTCTTGATTCGCTCTTGCATTCACAAGCCACTGTAGTGAAAGCCCCTGCACCCATTTTTGTTACGTGATCTGATTAAAGACAGCTTTTTATAGACACCAACGATATAGCAGGATAGGCAACAATGAAAGTGTGAGTATCCCAACAAAAATCTCGCCTCAGAATATGGTTTCCCAAAGCATTGGATTTGTATTAATTTTGTTTGATGAGTATCCAATGTGGATCCATCCCAGCTCCTTCGTATGCATGCCAATTGACAGTAGCCTGTATTTTTGGGATTACCATGGTCATGACATTTGGTCTTATTCTGCCATCTCAGAAATGTTGCAACAATCATCATTCACAATCTCAATTAATCCAGCCCAAGGGAAGCCATCAACAGAAATTACCACATCCTCTATACTGACTATTCCAACATTTGCCAAGTAGTCAGTCGCCTTTTTTGTTTCTCTACAGGCATGATGAGTTTCATTAATTTTTGCCATATTCTCACTAATCCACCCTTGAAGTCACCAATTACTAATGCCTTTGATTTGATGGCGTTAATACATATTAGAGAGTCCACCTCAATATTAATGCATTTTACGCCCTTAGAAATGCAGAGCTCTAAGCCAACATCAATAGCAACCAATTTCGCCTCATTGTTTGCACCATCTTCTAATTTTTTTTTAGATTTCTAATTATACATCCCACATCTGACTTTCTAGGGTTTCATTTCGCTGCACCATCAAAATTTAACTTTAAATGACCACTTGGTGAGTTTCCCCATTTTGCATTCTTCCTCTTCTCTTGAGAGGAAAACCCACAATTGGAGTAATTCTCTATCATTTTGAGTCCACACCACCTCTTCATTGGTGTGTCATCCCAATTTGTGAAAGCATGTCGTCTTTTTAGTGGAACTCGTGCATTTAGAACTTTTGTTATATTGTCTTCAATGTTTTTTATAAGTTGCTCAATATTTTTCTCTATATCCTTAAAGATCCACATATTTCTCTATTTCCATATCTACCATATTAAAAGTGGGGGGCAAACATATTGTATGTCACACCAAAATGTGTTGGGACATAATTTTGGCCAACTTTGGAGGAAAACGTATAGATCATTTTTTCTTACATTGTGCCCATTCAATTTCTCGCAAAGCCAATCCCAACATTTGGAAGTCACCTCACAGTTTAACAATAGGTGGTTCACATAGTCATCACTTTTTCGCACATTGGGCACTAGTTAGGCCAAACCATCCCAACCAAATGAATTTTATCTCCTATTAAAATGTGTTTGTGTAACGTTGTCCATGTGAAAGCCCCAAGCTTGGTAAGGGACATTACACTTGGGGAGAACCACCTTATTCCAACAAAAATTTGAAGGCTATTCCCTGCTTCGTTGGTTCATTCATTGGATTTGATAACCTTATCTAATAGAGTACTTCCCTATTTTTGTACTGCACCATATGATTTTTTCTAGTAGTGTCATTACTAGTATCTTCCTTTTATTCAGTTTTTCTATCAGCATTTGCCTAGTTTTCTCACTTAGTCTTCTGTCATTTAGCATATCCCATTTCCATGAGAAATGACTCCCACTGCCATGTATTTCAATGTAGCTCACCATTCATTTATCACCTAGCTCATCCATGAGCTAAATGCTTTTATTTAAATTCTATTTTTATTATATTTATATAAATATATATTATGTATTTATAATGTATAGTATAATATATTATACTATTTATTCTATTCTATTATATAAATAGAATATATTTATAATAGGAGAAAGCTAACTCCTAGACAAAAAGCACCTATGTATATTACATGCATATAAGATGATATCGTACCTCCCATCCTCCATCCCACGCGGTGGACAAAAGACACCGATGGAAAGACTTGACGGATGGTTAGCATGTGTCATCACGTGTCGAACGCCAGAAAAGGATGTGTGGCCCCAACGGGAAAGTCAAAAACCCTAAACATTGCCATTTTCCACATTTTGTTTTGTTTTGCTCCGCCATTTTCTTCATTTCATTTTGTAGTTTGTTGGGGAGGGACGCGTGACCATTGAAATGGAGTTACAGGCGGCCATGGGGAGGTATGCATGAGCATTGAAATGGAGTTACAGGGGACCAAAACAATGAGGGCATTGAAATGGAGCTGCAAGCGGCAGGTGGTCGAACCAATGCGGGTATTGAAATGGAGTTGCAGGTGTGTTTATGTTATTTTTTATGTAGATAGGTGTTTTGTCTACATTTTTTCCACATCCAAGGAGCTAAAGTTCACCATTTTAAGGAGTTTCATTTTGCAGTTTCCTACCATGAACAGGCGAAGAAATGTGTAACACCCCTCCATTTTGTTCTTTTGATCGAACAGTGTTCGTTATGTATGTTTTGCTTTGTTAGCACGTTGGTTATAACTTGGTTACTTTTGACCGCTAATTGTTAAGCGATGTAAACATTATGTTTTGATGTGATGGTACTTTAATCATATGGTATTATTATTTCATGTTATGGATTAAATTATCATGTATGTGAATTATTGATGCTTTATGCTTTGATTATACCATTGATGATTAGAGGCATCAGTTAGCGACATTGTATTGGTGAAGGGGACGGGATCACATCACTCGCATGCGAGTGCCCTGTGATTCCGTGATTTCCTCTTCACGGTGTGTTTTAATATTTATATATATATGCATGTTCGACACTTGTGTTGTGTGCAGGATGTAGGTACAGAACATTGACTCCACCTAGTTCCACAGGTCTGAGCATGTCTCTTGTTCAATGAAAAATGATTGGGAGATAGTAGCTAGGTTTTATGTGTCGTGACATCACCCTAGCCATAGTGTATCGTCGAGTTGTCAGTTGGGATAAGTTATTTTCCTTGTCGTCTCGTCTCTCCTTGCTTGTGTGTTTAAATTTCCTAGTGAAAAGGTGTTTTCTTTATTTAAATTTATTGCCAAAATTCATAAAAGAGTGCTTATTAATTAATTAGTTAACTTAATTCAATCAATAAAATAATCTAATCATGAATTAGATTTATTTGTTGATTAACTAAATTAGTTCAATGGTGTTAGCATTATTAAATATTGTGACAAATCAAAAAAATAGAAATTGCCTTACATTCCTCTTGAAATAAAATTAAAATGTTTTTTAAATGTAATTGTTAGATTCAATTTTGTGAAAGAAAGGGAATTTAATTATCATTGTGGTGCAAATAGAATTTTGTTTAAATAAATGTTATGCATTTGAAGTGGGAAAATGAAAATTGTTTATTAAATTTCAAAAAAAAAAAGAAAATATCCAAAATAGCAATAACTTTTGGTGGGTGAACTCAAATTAGGGGTTTGACAATTTGGAGGAGAAAAAAAATTGCATAAGGTAATTCATTTTGTTTTGGAATTTTTAATTTTGGTTTTTGGAGAGCAAAACTTGGACTGAATTTTTTTTGGAAGAAAATTGGTGAAAGAAGGATTGGAATTGGGGAGAAGCTGAATTGAAATCAAGGGCAAAATCTCCATTGACAAAACTTCAAGCTTTTGGAGAAAATAACAGGTTTTTTTACTTCTTGTTTTGGTTCTCTTTTGGTAAAGATTTAAAATATGTTCATGTTCTTTTTAAAAGATTCAATCTTTGTTTGCAATGAAAATACCCATGAGAAAAAAAAACTAGTTGCAAAGTTGAAACAAATAAATTGTGAAATTCTGGGCAAAACAATGAAATTTCTGTAGGAATTGAAGAAAAAGCCATTAGAGAGAAAACTCAGTCAATGTAAAATTACAATGAAACAAGAAAATTCTGGAAACAATGCTTGCAAATTGGAAAACCTTTGTAAAATTGAGTTTTTGAAAGCTCTGCTGTAAAAATGTTATTCTGTGTTTATTTTGAAAAAATTTCTTCAATAAAACTGTGAGAAAATAGGGGAAATATTAAATATATATATAATATTGAGTATATATATATATATGCAAATATTACATATATAATGTTATAAATTTTATTAAATTTGAACTTGGTAAAATAATTTCATGTTTTTGGGTCTCTGTGTATTCTGTGTTTTTTTTAGGGCGTTTTTTTTTGTGTTTTGTTTGGGGACGAAACCCCGTACGCGGCCGGCGGAGCTTTCTTGGCCACCGCTCCCATGAAGGGAGGCACTGCCAGTGAAGGCAGTGCTGGGCGCTGTCTTCCCTGGCAGCGTCCCCCCAACCACAGGGAGGCTGTGGTAGCAGGGAGACCTGGGCGCTGCCTTCCCTGGCAGTGTCCCCCCCAACCACAGGGAGGCCGCGGTAGCAGGGAGACCCTGTGTCTCCCCTGCCGTGTCTTCCTGAGCGGCAGTTTCTTTTCGGTTTTTAAAAACCCCATTTTTTAATATATTTATATATATTAAATATAATATATGTATGCTATATTATATATATTATATTTATATATTAAATATAATATATATAATTTATAGTATATATTATATATATTTAATATATATATATATTATATTATTATTTTTTATTTTTTATTTATTATTTTCTTTATTATTTAAAAAGTCAATATTCTATATTTTAAATAATTTGGGAAAATAAGTTAATATCTTGTAATTGTATTTAAACATTAATTATATATTTAATATATATATGTAATTATATATATTAAGTATATATATAATTATATAGTTATTTTATATATATATAATGATACTTAAATATGATCATTAAAGAGTCTTTGCAAAGAATTTATGGGAAATCGTCTTGTAAGTGAATGATTTAATTGTTAAAGGATTTATTTTAATCATTATGGGAAAATGTGCAATATGATTAAATGAGTAGTTTAAATGTCGAAATGGTTCTCAACGTGTTTTGATTTCTCTTTTGAGTTGTGCAAAGAATATGTTTTATTTAAATTGATTAGTGCACTACGTCATTGAGTGAATTGGATTTAAGAAATCCTAACATAGATGATTTTAAATTGTCTGTAATGCTTCCTTTTGACATGGGGCGTTTATTCTTGGTGTGGGGCAGTCTAGTCAGTATTATGTAAGTCTTCCAGATAGGATTTTCTTTTATGTGTTTTGGGGTTGTTGTCATGTCGGTTGACCTTGTTTGCCTTGGGTAGTGCTTAATTGTGTCCCGTGTTGTACCTGGTTATCATGAGTGGGCTATGTTGACTTTATGTCGTGTTTAGGGTTTCATTATCCCTAGGTTGCACTTGAGTACCCTTGGGTGGTGGCATAGTTTCCACGTGTTGTCTTAGAGAAGTGGCTTGCATTGAGGGCCGGTACACAAAGTGGTGCCAGGAGATCTCAATGTAAGTTGGTTAATTCAGTGAAAACTTAAATCAATTGATTAGTATAGGTGGCACCAACATTTAAAAAGATTAATTTTTCCTCGCTCATAGACGCAAGTGCTTGTATAGACTTGGGATGAGACGAGAAGGCCTGGAATGGCAAGATCGTTATCTTGTCCCTTCGAAAGATAACTGATTCCGCTTTGGTTTGCATGTGGGGCTGGGAGTCGTTAGAGGTTACCAGGATATCCCGAGATGGGGGTCGGGACCTAGGAAGACTTGCCAGGATATCCCATGCGACATTGTGATGACACTTCTCCTAAGTCAACATTATGTTTGTATTCGTGATGTGATTAATTACTTAAAATCTGGAAGCATTGTAACCTTTGTGTCATGTGATGTCATGTACGTATCCTATTTTAGTTGAGTCATGTTGCCTATGTTTAGAGGTTGTTGGTCTTGACCTGAAACCCTTGTTACTATCTCCTAGCACGGGGGGTGAGCCTTCGGGTATCACTTGGTTGTGTGGAACGTGCACCTTACTCCGTTGATTTTGGTGTTTGCTTATGTGGACGAGACTTTCGTGTTGGAGAGCTCGTGGGATCCAGTTGCTACCTTAGTTTCGTTTATGTTAGTTGCTCTTGTATTTTATTTACCCCTCATTTTTATCGAGGTGGAAATTGTAATAAGCAATCATGTTAGTGATTTACCTCATTCTAGGAATGAGTGATGTAATTGTAATTGTACAACTTCTGTTATTGGTAACCGTGAAGGATCTCATGGTCTTAAATGAAAATCTCTTGTATGGAATGTATGTGCTTTAATTATTTAAGTAAATGTTGTATGTTTCATTTCATGCATGTTGTTTTAATTTGTGAGTTAAATAATCTTTGTCTCATAACCTTAGGGGATTGTTGGCTTTGTGTTGTAACCTTACATGTATTTGTAATTAAACAAAAAAAAAAAATTGTGCATTTGTTTAGTAGTTTGCAACTTCCCCTAGGGTTGTGTGGCGGGGCATTACAAAATGGAGGTGGAAACCAGAGCAACAAGTGACAACAGCAATAGGTAGGTATATCCACCATTGTTTATGCCATTTCTCCATTTTGTAGTAATTGTGAAGCGGGGCTCATTGAACTATGAAGCACGGTTGTTAATGGGTTTTTTGTGAAATAAAAATAAAATGTTTTTTTGGGGGGTTTTCATTGGGAAAAGGGGTATTTATTTGAAATGTAAGGTCGTTAATATTTTTTTGTGTCGAGGCTTTTTTAATTTTTGTTTCCTTTCCTCCCATATTTTGGTTTTTGAATTTTTCCATTGTCGAATGAAATAAGTGACAACCCATTGTGGAAATATGAGTGAAATTACTAAATAACATTTATAGAAACTAGAAACCATGTAGAATATATTATGAGGTTGGAAAATGCAACGTGGGTTCTGCAATAAAATGATATATTTTGAAAACCACATAAAACCCAAAACATCGCCATTGTTCACATTCTTATTCAGAATGGACAAAAAAGACGCAAAACATGGCATTCAAAATCATAATTTGCAAATAGTAAAAATCCTAGACGAGATCCCATTTTTGCCACCATTTTATACACTATCGTTTTGGAAAAAACACCCTCTCCTAAAAATTTGATTGTTCTAAAACCCTTTAGAAGTAATAACCTAATTGGTTACTCACCCTTGACCTCAATTTGTTATGTCTTGTGATTGTTTTGAGAACCTTTTGTGATTTCGATAGTAGGAATGTAATGAAATTAAAAAACAATAGGTATTATGAAACCTATAAGGCACAATGTTATAGATTGTTTGCAATGTTGGAAAACAAACTGTCTCATGTCAGTTAACTCCTACCTACCTTTCTTGGACGTTTGGTCCTATCTACCAGTACAATCCACTTTGGTACAGTCCAAATGTCATTTCACTGTCTTCATCTGATTGGAACAAAATGTCCCAACAGAAAAGAAGGTTGGATGGACAAACTACACCAATGGAAAGACTTGATGGTTGGACTTTAACTCCGACCTACTGTAGCCTATCCCGTCACTGGGAAAATGTGTCAGCATCAGTGGGTTTTCAAAATTATATTTTGGAATGGACTAAACCCCAAAAAAATGTGGCATTCGAAATTATTATTTGCAAATAGCAAAATGAGGTGCCAATAATGTAATGAAACTGGAAAATAGTAGGTATTATGAAACCCACAAGGCATAATGTTGTTATATATTGTTTTGCAATGTTAGAAAACACACTGTCCCATTTCAGTTAGTTCGATATGAAGAGTTTTATTTCATTATGCTCCAAGAATGTAATGAAGTCCACTTTCAAATTTTTGAACAACTCTTTACATAGTCTTATTTCGATTTCGATCGACACTAAATAATTGTTGCATTTATTTGCAGATTTGGTTACAATATTCCTCTCACCAAGGGTAAGAGGGTTTGTGTTAACACTATATGGGTTGTTTGGTTTTTACCACCATATCAGAACAACACCTAAATAATGTCAGCAGTTATTTGGTTGAATCAGATGAGGAAAGTGAAATTCCATTTCAATCTCATGTTACATACATAAGTGCTTTTTGTCTATGAGTTAGCTTTCTCCTTATTGGAACAAATAAATTGCTCACATTATTTGCATAGTTGGAAAACACACTGTCTCCTTGTTACCTAAATTTCACTAAGAATGTTCATTGTCTCACACAAGCCGTGAGACTAACCTTTTTCTTATTCAATACAAATTAAGAAAAACCTATACATGAATAAGTAAATGAAGAAAATGTGCACATAAGGAGAGTGACTAGTCATTGCCTGAGAATGACTGGTTCGGTGTTGTCATGATTTGTTGCTACCCTGAACTACTTGTCCCTTCTAGCTCCATCTTGCTCCTAGTTCCTGCATTTGGCAATAGCAATAATGTTAGAGCAATGCTCTAAGAAATGAGAGAATCACAAACATTATATGAACATTCACCTATGCATGTATAGACTGATCTCAATGTGCATTAAATAGGAAATGCATGCTTTAGGTGTCTAGGAAAACCATCGGGTCAACATACACACCTAAAAAAGGAATTTTGTTTTCTAACTTGTTTGCTTCATGTGTAGATACAAGAAAAGTGTGGTTTGTTTCATCAAATTACAACATGTGGGGTGAAATGGACTCCCATGAGGGTTGAGATCAGCATGTTGTTTTATTGTGCTTTATTATGTTTTTAACAAACATTGAAAGGATTGCATCTCTTTATGGTTTCCTTGAACAAGCACATATCAATCATGGAAGTAAGTGTTTATCATTGTCATAAGTGATATATACTTCCCCAATATAAATCATAAAGAATGAAGCAATTTTGAAGTCTTGTATCAATTATCATAAAAGATAAAAGAAATATGAAGGAGTCAAGAGATATTAATGAACAGTGTATGCATAGAAGGCTTAAATAGCTGAAAGATAGAGATATTCATCAGTTGAGAAAATGACATTAAAAACAGTGAGCAAAATTACAAAATATTAGACTTGGATGGTGCTGAAGTTTTTAGTGGCTATGATAAAACAAAGATAGAGGATTTAAAGATAACCATCATGAAGTTTCAAGACACATTTTGTTGCTCTATATGGGAATATTGTATGTGTTTTGTGTTTAGCCATGAACAATCATACATAATGGCATTTACTGCATTTGAAGGGCAATTTTGATCTATTTATGAATCATCATATAAGGTTTTAATTTATCAAATATGAGAAATAGTCTATCCTGATATGGTGATGGATTTACAAGCTACAATTAGAAAATATTGCATGAAAAAATAATGATCTTTTTTCCCTGTGTAATAAGTGAAAATACTCAAGCATTGGCTACAAAAAGCAAGAAATGGGACCGACTCCAGGAGAACAGAGGCTTTGACATCTATCTAATGCTGGAGCTAGGTTTTCAGAAGCAATATTTTGAGCCATAGTCCGCAGCTAGGGTTATTAAGTTTAGAGGTCTAAAAGTTTGAAAGTATTTGAACCTCAAAATGTCAAATATGGCCACAACCCAATCAGAGGAAATGAGAAATCCTTGAGGGTTTTCTCAAATCATGATTAACCCGTTTAGGGTAAAATTCAGACACCTGTAGAATGAAATATGACTACAGCCATGAAAGAGAAAATGCAAACTATAAATTTTTACATAGGAGGTTCAAAGCCATAAGAGGTTTTAAGCCCTCAACGCAGAAAATGGGTCTTAAATCAAGCAAAAAAAAAAAAAGAATACCTAGGAGAGCCCACGACCTTGTTCTTTTTCTGTGTATAGTTTTTCATAAAATACAAAATACAAACCCTAGCACATTTTGAAAGTGAAGGCTCAACTATGGTGGCCCAATAACTTATAAATTAAAGAAATATTCAATCATCAATGAGAAGCTACATGAAATATAACATAAGCAAAACCCCATAGCCCGTGACCTGGGTTCTTTACTTTTTTCATAGAGTAAAAGCAAGACACTATAATGTGCAAGAATGATCTTGCCTTCTTTAGCTTTTCTTTTTCTTTTTTTTGCATAAAATCTCTATGTGAGATGTATTCCAAAAGCTTAGATACAAAATCAATAGCAGCCAAGAGAAGTGGAAAATCAACAAAGAAAAGAAAACATACAAAAAGGGTGAAAAAAAACACAGGATGCTGCAGCCATGGGGACTTATATCTGCAAAATCAAGCAAAAAATAGAAATATTTTCTCAAAATTTCTTCTAAAAAATGACTTACCAGTGTTTTTATGGAGGAATACTAAAGAAAATATAGTGAAACACCATGAAATCCATCATCAAAATCTTTAGAGAGCTCTATTTGGAAACCCCGGTGGTGGCCAAAGCTTCTTCCTGAAGCTTTAAAGGAAAAATAAAATAAAGTTTTATTTTGTTTACCTTTCTTTTTAGGGTTCTCATAACCCTAGATGCCGATGAAACTTTAGGCATTTTTTGCCTAAGTATTAAAAAATGCAATGAAAATATTGAGCCCATGGGGAGCTAAGACTTTTAGTCTTAGCTCTTGTATTTTTCCTCTATATATGTAAGTCTTTTATGACTTATGGCTTCTTTCTTTTATTTTTGCATATTGTTTAAAGTTGTAAACATTAAGTCTTAAGTGATGTTTTATAAATCACTTAAGCTTAAGTGTTTTTTTTTTAAATGCGAAAAAATAAAGATTAAGCTTTCAACGCATGCAAAAAGAGGAGGATATGGATATGCTTTGATTTATGATATGGAGAGCATCTAGGGAGGTTATTTTCAGTTTACAAACACATGGAGAAGATATAAAGGGTTTTTTTGACTCATTTATGAGCTTAGGAGAGCATCTTGGAGCCTTTTTGCACGCCTTTATGGTAGACTTGGTCATGCCTTGACTTTTTCCACCTTTTGAAGCACATTTGGAGTATATCTAGAGGCTAGATTTATGGGTTTATTGTTGCATCCGACCCAAGATGCTTCTAGAGCCTTTTTTGGTGGAACCACTTAGAGCTTTGCTACTTAGTTGCTTTTGTAACTCATTTTTGAGTTAGTTCTGATTATGCAGATTGGAGACATTATGACTTTTACAATCTTTTGCTACAATTTTGTCATATTTTGTAACTCATGAGATATGGAATACAATGAATTACCTTGTTCATTTTTGGTAATGAATTTCTCACCATCTTGTTCTTGCAATTTAGTGTATGTCTTATGATTGATCAAAATGTCTTGTAAAATTGTTTTAGTTTCCTTACAGTTTTGTATCATGCCTTTATACCTATTCTACAATTATCACGTTCATTCAGGTTGTTGATTGTGTCAGTTAAATACAAACCACTCACTTCCTTCGAAGTTCATTTTTATGTTTTTAGTTTTAATCATTTTGAATTTATCCTTCTCCCTTTTCCTTGAAAATTCAGTAGTTTAGGTGATATACAAACTAGGAGCCAGACTTAATCCAGAGATTCACTCCAATCCTTAGGTCTCCCATGCCTAGGAGTGTTTCCATGTTCCTCTAGAAAAGCTAAGTTCTACAACTTAGCAAGGGTGCATTTCTGAGAGATAACACTCCTCTCAGTTGCAAAGGGTTTTACAACACTATATGGGTTAATTGTTTCTTAACACCTTATATGGAGATAGTGTGTTTTCCAACACTGCAAATAATGTGAGCATTTATTTGGTCAAATCAGATGAGGAAAGTGAAATGCCATTTTGATCTCATGTTGCATACATAGGTGATTTTTTTCTACGAGTTAGGTTTCTCCTAATTGGAACAAATAAAATTGCAGTATTATTTGCATAGTTGGAAAACACACTGCATCCTCTCAGTTTAAATGTAAAGCGTTGTCTCACAGTGGGTTTCTTGCTTCTTAACATCGTGACACTTTGCAATATATCGTTAAGCAAAAATAGAATGGAATTTCTTCAAAATCAATCTCCATGTTGTGTTTTAAATTTGCATTTGAAAAAGCAAAATGAATGGAAATTTTGAAAATGGCTGCCAGGTTTTAGCGATTTTAAACTCTTTGTTTAAATGTAAAGGGTTGTCTCAGCGAAAAAGGGCTGTTTGTTTTAACATTATTTATGGTTTTGCAACATTGAATGTTACAAAATAGTATGGCGTTCCTCTCCCAAAACCGCACTTGCATTTTTAGGGAAAGTTTAAATAAAATGGTGATTATTAAGTAAAGGTTGGAAAAACAAGTACTATCTTTGCTTCTCAACATCTATACAGCTTTTACAACATGGAATGTTACAGTAAATAGTATGGAATGGTGTCTCTTCAAAATCAAGAATCTTCCATTATTGTGGTTATAAAATAAAATGCTCGATTATTTGCGTGCTGAAACACACTATCTCCTGCCAGTTTGTTTCTGAATATTGCATAGTATACCGTTGCTTTTTGTTCCAGGAGTTAGCTTCTTCCTTCTAGGAGATTATACTGAGTAGTTTAAAGGGCCGGCCCAGCATAATATACTAGTATTAGAGGGAATGGGAGAAGCTAACTCTTAGACAAAAAGCACCTATGTATGTAACATGATATCGTACCCCCCATCCCCCATCCCACACGGTGGACAAAAGACATCGACGGAAAGACTTGACGGATGGTTAGCCACGTGCCATCATGTGCCGGTCGCTAGAAAAGGACACGTGGCCTTGGCGGGAAAGTCAAAAACCCTAAACGTCATCATTTTCCACATTTTTGTTTTGTTTTGCTCTGCCATTTTCTACATTTCATTTTATAGTTTGTTGGAGAGGGATGCACGAGCATTGAAATTGAGTTACAGGCGGCCAAAACAACGCGGGCATAGAAATGGAGTTGTAGTGTTGGAAAACACACTATCTCCTAACAATTGTTCCCTCTAATACTGGTATATTATATGAATCGGCCTTTAATACTGGTATAGTATACCATTGCTTTTTGTCTAGGAGTTAGCTTCTCCCCTAAGGGTATACTATACCAGTATTATAGGCCAATTCATATAATAACCAGTATTAGAGGGAACAGGAGAAGCTAACTCCTAGAAAAAAATCACCTATGTATGTAACATGATATCGTACCCCCATACTGGTGTCTAAATGGTTTTGAAACATTAGGTGGGTTGCAGGTTTTGTAAAACACATTGTTTTACATCCTAGAATTTTCAAAAAAATTATGTATGTATTGAAAAGCTTTGTGTTATTTAGATCGTAGGAGTGTGGTGATAAGCACCATTTTCTAGAAAGCCAGTAAGGTATTTGGCTTCGGTGTGTAGAGGGTTTTACAACATTTTGTGTGTTGGACGTTTCATAAATCATGTTGTCATCTCACCTCCCGCTATGTTTTCCAACCTACAATCATATTGTGCATGTATATTTAGATCATATTAAGAAATAGAAACACAAATTTTATTTTGCGTAAGTCTTGTTATAAGGTTCCTTTCATTACATTTGTACTGTCTACTTTACATTCATACCGTTTTGTTAAATTCCAAGTTTCTAAACATTGGTTTTCTCCTCCAACTCCTACATGTGCACTCCAACCTTCAACTTTCAATGTGCAAAAATGAAATGTAGAGTGTTTTCCCCCTTCTTTCTCCAAACTCAAAACACACACATCATTCTGCCTCCAATTCCCGTGCCAGAAAAAAATCTCTGCAAATGAAAACTCATACTCACATTGTTTGTACTGTCTAAATTGCATTCATACTATTTTGTAAAATTCTAGGTTGCAAAACATTAGTTTTTCAAAATCTGCAACCCACATAATGTTTTAAAACCCTTTACAAGTAACAACCCAATTGGTTAATCACTCCTCACCTCAATTTGGTATGTTTTGTGATTGTCTTGAGAACCTTTTGTGAATTAGATAGTAAGAATGTAATGGGATTGGAAAACACTGAGTTTTAAGAAATCTGTAATCCACACAGTGTTCTAAAACCCCCTAGACGTAGCAGCCCAATTGGTAAGCTGGGAAATCCAAGATGACGCACTTATGTACATACAGTCGGTTAGAAACCGCTCACCTCAACTCACTTGGTCATCTCCCCTGCTTGCAACACCCCCTTGCTCTCCAATGATTCGCTTTCAACCTGTAGAATGAGGAAACCCATAACACAAAGTTTTTTCCAAGAACAATACTTGTTACAATCTAAAACACATGCCTTAATCACATTAGTGCTCTTCCCTCCCACAGTGAATGGATAGCTTCTCGCACAAGGAAAAAAAACACCGGCATAATTCGATGCGACAAGACACCACCTTGCTTTTCTTGCTGTGACGTTTCCTTCCGTTTGTCAGTTTCATCACTTCTATCATCTGTTTGGCGGGTCCCACACTATGTCTGCTCTTCATGTTATGTAGGTTTCCATGTATATTGTTATGTATGTTTTTATGCATTTTTGTATGTACATAGGTGCATTTTTTCAGGAGATTAGTTGTGTCCATAGAGGGTTTTACAACATTGTGTGGGTTGGAGGTTTCATAAATCATGCACTCACCTCTCATGGTGTTTTCCAACCTGCAATCATTTAGAGTTTTAATGGTTGTTGGAAAACAATGGGTGTTTATAAAACGTTGCCTTTCATTGCATTCCTACTGCCTAATTAACAAAAGCTTTTCAAGACATTCCTGCTTGTGCTCTCAACCATGTAACTTTGAATGTACATAATGAAATAAATGAAAAACCACATTGTGTTTTCCAACCTACAAATTATATTGTGCATTTATTTTTAAATGATATGACGAAATTGAATTTCATTTTTTTTTTTTGTAAGTAAGAGTTGCTATAAATTGTGAAGGTGAAAGAACTTTAGTACATTTTTACTGTCTACAAACTTTAAGGTTTTCATTAGAAGTATGCTGTCTATACATACTTGCATGCTGGAAAATAGTATGTGTTATGAACCCTGCAACCCAAATATTGTTCTCAGCTTTGAGAGTGTCTTTTTGATTAGAGAATGCAAATGTTTTGTTTTTAATAAGTTATTTACAAAATTTGTCTACCTTTTCACATAGGACTCTCATCTCTCCATCCAATTGATTCTCTTTTCTGCACTGACATCCTATTCTTCCTTCTTTTCATGTTATGTATGTTTCTATGTATGTTTTTGTGTACATTTTTATTTGTTTTTGTATGTACATAGGTGTGTTTTGTTGGCAGATTAGCTGCTATTTTTTGGTCAATCAAGGTGATTAGCAAGGCTTTTGTTGACTTGTTAACCTTTTTTCTTGCAATGATCTATATTTTTTTAGTTGTCTGTACAAGTAATGGTTTATTTTACAATATCATTGAACAATGGTTATGATATCGATATGTCATTTAGATGTTCATTGAGAGACACATGATATAAACATAAGTCTGATAGTGGTACATGGTATCCTTCTTGTCTGTCTTCTATGCGCTTATTGATTATTGTAAGTTATGGCCTCTTTCATATGTTAGGAGAGATGAGTTTTTATATATCCGAATGAATGTTCAGTGCTTCACAGTTCCTACAGAATGACATAATGACAAATATAATTGCTGATATATACTACTAGTGTTAGTGATAGGTTAAATTGGAAATTGAATTCCCATTGTACAGTTTAATATATTTGTTTATTGTCTGTGCAAGCTAGCATTTTGCACTCACCACAACATATAAATTGTATAATGGTGAAATTTGGAATAAAAAAAATTCTTTGTAGCACCAAATGTCTTTAATTTTCCAATTTAATCTATTGCTAACACTTGTCTTCCTTCTAGGTGGTTGATATATTTGATGAAACAAAATTGAAGAAAACAAGGCCAGGTGGATTAAGGACGCTTTAGGAGACATGAAGATTCTCCACTAAATATAGGTGATTCTAGCTGTCATAGCTTGAATTGCAAGTGTACGGGTCAGTTAAATTTCCAAAATTTATTCTACATTAAGAAGTTATGATATTTTTATAGATAAGATGCTTACTGTGGCGAATGCAAAGAATTTACAGTTGATTTTTTTTATTCTACATAAATAGAAACAACTACACATTTCATATGAAAACCCTAGATGCAAATAAAACATTTTATTTTTCCATCAATGAAAACCCTTTTTCTTTAACCAATAGTTTTTCAATGCTTTTCAGAAAACCCATTTAACCACTATTCAATGCTTCATAGAAACCTATTTAATAGTCGTGCTTCACTGCACCTATGTACATGAAAAAATAATTTTTTTACTTTGGTTCGACTGCTTGCAACTCCATTTCAATGCTTGCACATTCCTCCCAACAAATTGCAAAACGAAATGTAGAAAATGGCGAAGCAAAAAAAAAATGTGGAAAATGGAGACATTTAGGGTTTTTGACTTTCCCGTCAGGGCCGCGTGTCCTTTCCCAATGACCGACACATGATGACACATGACTAACCATCTATCAATTCTTTCCATCGATGTCTTTTTTCCATCATGTGGGATGGGGGATGGGGGGTACAATATCATGTTACATACATAGGTGCTTTTTGTCTAGGAGTTAGCTTTCTTTCTCTGACTCCTAGACAAAAAGCACCTATGTATAGACAAAAACACATGAAAACATACATAACGACATAAATGGTAACATACATAACATGAAGATACGACATAGTGTGGGGCCCACCAGACAGATGATAAAAGTGACATAACCAACAATGGAAGGAAACATCACGGTTAATATGTAAGAAGTACTATTATTGGAAAACATTCTATGTTGTGGGTTTTCTCATTCTACAGGTTGAAAGAGAAAGGTTGGAGAGAAAGTGGGTGAGATGAAAAACCAATGGAATTGAGGTGAGGGGTTTGTAACTGATTGGATTGTCACTTCTAAAGGGTTTTAAAACATTGTGTGGGTTGCAAATTTCAAAAAACTAGTGTTTTGCAGCCTAGAATTTTACACAACAGTATGAATATTTGTCTCAAAAATATTTTGTTATTTAGACCGTAGGAATGCAATGAAAGGCATCATTTTCAAACACCCAGTGTTTTCCAACAACGATTAAAACTCTATATGTTGGAAAACACAGTGGGATGTGAGTGCATGATTTATGAAACCTTCAACCCACACAATTTTGTAAAACCCTTTATGGACACAACTAATCTCCTGACAAAACACACCTATGTACATACAAAAATGCATAAAAACATACATAACATGAGGAGATGGCATAGTGCAAGGCCCACCAAGACGGATGATAAAAGTGATGAAATCAGTAGATGGGAGGAAACATCATAGCGAGGAAAGCGAGGATGTGTCCCATCGCATCAAATTATGTTGATTTTTTTTGCCTTGTGCGAGAAGCTATGCATTCACTGTGGGAGGGAAGGGCGTTGATGTGATTAAGACATGCATTTTAGATTGTAACAAGTATTGTTCTTGGAAAACACTTCGTGTTCTAGGTTTTCTCATTCTGTAGAGAGCTGCAGGTCGGGGATATATAAGACTATCCAAATTCACTTGAGGGGTGAGTAACCAATTGGGTTGTTACTTGTAAAGGGTTTAAAAATAGTATTCGGGTTGCAGGGTTCATAACACCCACTATTTTTGAACCCGCAATTACACATAGACAGTATGAATGTAATGACAATGTTTTGGTTACTTACACTATGAGAACCCAATTGGTTGGTGACACCTCAGTTGATTTTGGATACTTTTATGTATCCCCCACCGACAATTATATTGACAGTATGAATGTATTCAACAAGCCTTACTTTCAGAAAACATTCCATTTCAATATCGTCATACGTTTGGAACATAAAATGCACATAAGAGTTGTAGGATGGAAAACACATAGGGTTGTGATTCACTTTTAAATTCTTGTTCAATGAGAAATTTCTATTATGTAGACTGTAAAAAAACAATTTTTTGAAGTTCACCTTCATATTTAATGACAACCCTTACTTTCAACAAACATTCCATTTCAACAAAATGCACATAACAGTTGCAAGATGGAAAAAACACAGGGTTGTGACTCACTTCTCAATTCTTGTTCAATGACCACTTTTTGTTATGTAGAATGTGACAATAATCGTTTGGCTGTGTGTTTATAATGTGCATTCTATTTATGTTAATATGAAATATTCTAGAAGGCAATGCCACCTGAAGTCTTATTGTTTATGGTAGCTTTCTTATAAATGAAATAAAAAGGTTGACATTTAAATCATTTGAGGTTGACTATTTTTCTCATCATGGATACTTTCAAATGAATAGTCATATTAAATGCTATTTGTAACAGTAAAAATGGCATTTCACTATCTTCATCTGATTGCAAGAAGAAAAAAATGCTAACATTATTTGCAGTGTTGGAAAACACACTATCCCCTATCAGTTATTTTCTTGTCAAAAGTTTTTGTTTCCTATGCACCAAGAATGTAAGGAAGTCCACCTTAAAATTTTGTTTCCTATGATTGAAAAACTATATGCTTGCTTATAGTAGACGGTGCAATAAATTTTGGAACTTTAACTGTCCTATAACACTTGCAACTTTTTAACATATTACAGGCAACCATAGACGCATACTTCGAAAGGGGAAAGTTGAGGAAAGCGAGAGAAAGGGTAATATTAAAATTTGCTTTTTAATGTGTATTTTGATATTTTGAATGAATTGGTTGCATGTATTTGAATTTGATGTGATGTTTACATTCCTGGCATTAGAGGGTAAGGATGGAAAAGGAAGTGGTGGGCGCGAGCAAGTTACTGTCCATTTGGGATAGGAAAATGTGCCTCGACAGGGCAACAAGAAGAAAGGGTGCTCGGGGAGGAGATCATGCACTTTCCCTTTTAAAGTATGCATTGCAGTTGGTTGTAATATGTGCCATTACAGTCGCTTTTTGCTCTGATTTTAGAGTGTCTTTGTGATTTCATTTAGAAAATTTCATTTCTGTTACAAATATGCTGATTTTGACAGTATATTGGAAAACACACTGTCCTTGGTTCTTTCAGAGGAATAAAGTGGAAGAAAGGGTAATTTTGAAATCTTCTTTTGAACGTGTATTTTCATAATTTCAATGAATATGTTACATGCATTTCAATTTGATGTGATCTTAACATTCTTCACATTATAGGGAAAGGATGAACAAGGAAGTGGTGTGTGTGAAGAAATGTCGCTAATAAGATCAAGGATTGATTTTATTGATTCTTGACACTAGCCTGCTCAATTTCTCAATTTCCCTAAACTTCTATGAAAGAAGCAAAAAAATCAGGCCTCAATTATTAGCGGCATTTCTTGGTCTGTCTCATTTTTCCTTTTCCTTCTCATTTATTTTCAATTGTATTTCTCCTCCACAGGCTCATATAAATGTGTTATGAAAGTTGTTTGCATTTTCAGATAAGAATTTCATCTCCCCCCTACTGATTCTCTTTCTCTGCACTTAGATTAGATGTTGCCTTTTGCTTATATCCATATGTTAATTGTTGAACGTAGTCTTTTATATTCATGGGTTTCTTACAAGCTAAAGGTGTTGAAAGTGCAATGGTCGAAGCAGAGGCTTCCCCAATCCCTCGTGCAAGTAGAATCACCCCACCGTTAGTGCCAAGGACTTAAAGAAGCCTATAAGATTTTATTTGACTGTCTCCTCAATTGCACATAAAAGCAACTGTAGGAGAGGATGACAGTGGCTGAAAATATTCATTTTCTATTCGGTCTGTGATCATGTAATTATTGAACAATTATGCTGTGGAATTACATTATCTTTGATCATGTAATTATTGATCAATTATCCAGTGGAATTATAGTACTTTGGTATGTTTGAAGACTATGGTCTTTTGCAAATAGTGGCATTGTGCGAATGTTAAGTTGTATTGTTAATCTTGCATCAAGGCTCCAATCCCTTTGGGGTTTAGGGGATGAGGTCCCCCGTTTGTGACCTCACCGGTTCATAGCTCTGGGTCAAATGTGTTTACTCCTCTTAATTTAAAAAAATGTAAGACAATGTTCTTGCAGATTTCATGACACTTTTTGTTGCCATGTAAAATTTCATTATAAACAATGTCAAATGGCATCAAATAATGGTAGGAAATGCCACCTCAAGTCTTATTATTTATGTCAAACTTACTTACAAATCCATGTAAGCACATGCAACTAGCACTTTCTGTTATGCAGACTGTAACAAAACAATGTATTCAAGTTGAGCTTCATATTTTTTAACAACCCTTACTTTCAGCAAACATTCTATTTCAATATCTGTTCATATGTTTGGAACACAAAATGCACATAACATGTGCATGATGGAAAACACACTGGGTTGTGACTCAATTCTCAATTCTTGTTCAATGAGCGGTTTCTTTTATACAAACTGTAAGAAAACAATGTTTTGAAGTTCACCTTCATATTTTATAACAACCCTTACTTTCAACAAAACACTCCATTCAAATATTTGTCCATATATTTCAAACACAAAATGCACATATTAGTTGCATGATGGAAAAAACACTAGGTTGTGAGAAGTAGTTGCATGATGGAAAACACAGTGGGTTGTTACTCACTTCTCAAGTCTTGTTCAATGAGTAGTTTCTTTTATGCAAACTGTAACAAAACACTGTTTTCAACTTCACCTTCATATTTTTAAAAAACCCTTACTTTTAGCAAAACACTCCATTTCAATATCTATTCATATGTTTCGAACAAAAAATGCACATATTAGTTACATGATGGAAAACACACTGGGTTGTGAGAAATAGTTGCAGGATGGAAAACACAGTGGGTTGTGACTCACTTCTCAAGTCTTGTTCAATGGGTGCTTTCTTTTATGTAGACTGTAACAAAACACTTCTTTTAACTTCACCTTCGTATTTTTTTAAAAACCCTTACTTTCAACAAAACACTCCATTTGAATATCTGTTCATATGTTTCGAACACAAAATGCACATATTAGTTGCATGATGGAAAACACAGTGGGTTGTGACTCACTTCTCAAGTCTTGTTCAATGAGCGGTTTCTTTTATGCAGACTGTAACAAAACACTATTTTCAACTTCACCTTCCTATTTTTTAAAAACCTTTACTTTCAACAAAACACTCCATTTGAATATCTGTTGATATGTTTCGAACACAAAATGCACATATTAGTTGCATGATGGAAAACACACTTGGTTGTGAGAAGTAGTTGCATGATGGAAAACATAGTGGCTTGTGACTCACTTCTCAAGTCTTGTTCAATGAGTGATTTCTTTTATGCAGACTGTAACAAAACACTATTTTCAACTTCGCCTTCAAATTTTTTAAAAACCATTACTTTTCGCAAAAAACTCCATTTCAATATCTCTTCGTATGTTTCGAACACAAAATGCACATATTAGTTGAATGATGGAAAACACACTAGGTTGTGAGAAGTAGTTGCAGGATGGAAAACATAGTGGGTTGTGGCTCACTTCTCAAGTCTTGTTCAATGGGCGCTTTCTTTTATGTAGACTGTAACAAAACACTGTTTTCAACTTCACCTTCGTATTTTTTAAAAAACCCTTACTTTCAGCAAAACACTCCATTTGAATATCTTTTCATATGTTTCAAACACAAAATGCACATATTAGCTGCATGATGGAAAACACACTGGGTTGTGAGAAGTAGTTGCCTGATGGAAAACATAGTGGGTTGTGATTCACTTGTCAAGTCTTGTTCAATGAGCAGTTTCTTTTATGAAGACTATAATAAAACACCATTTTCAACTTCACCTTCCTATTTTTTAAAAACCCTTACTTTCAGTAAAACACTCCATTCAAATAGATGTTCATATGTTTCAAACACAAAATGCACATGTATTAGTTGCATGATGGAAAACATAGTGGGTTGTGACTCACTTGTTAAGTCTTGTTCAATGAGAGGTTTCTTTTATGCAGACTATAACAAAACATTGCTTTCAACTTCACCTTCGTATTTTTCAAAAATCCTTACTTTCAACAAAACACTCCATTTGAATATTTGTTCATATGTTTCGAACACAAAATGCACATATTGGTTGCATGATGGAAAACATAGTGGGTTGTGAGAAGTAGTTGCATGATGGAAAACACAGTGGGTTGTGACTCACTTCTCAATTCTTGTTCAATGGGCGGTTTCTTTTATGCAAACTGTAACAAAACACTGTTTTCAATTGCACCTTCCTATTTTTAAAAAACCCTTACTTTCAACAAAACACTCCATTCGAATATTTGTTCATATGTTTCAAGCACAAAATGCACATATTAGTTGCATGATGGAAAGCACACTGGGTTGTGAGAAGTAGTTGCATGATGGAAAACACAGTGGGTTGTGACTCGTCAAGTCTTGTTCAATGAGTGGTTTCTTTTATGCAGACTGTAAAAAAACACTGTTTTCAAATTCACCTTTCTATTTTTTAAAAACCCTTACTTTCAACAAAATACTCCATTCAAATAGTTTTTCATATGTTTCAAACAAAAAATGCACATATTAGTTGCATGATGGAAAACATAGTGGGTTGTGAGAAGTAGTTGCATGATGGAAAACACAGTGGATTGTGACTCACTTCTCAAGTCTTGTTCAATGAGTGGTTTCTTTTATGCAAACTGTAACAAAACATTGTTTTCAACTTCACCTTCCTATTTTTTAAAAACCCTTACTTTTAGCAAAATAATCCATTCGAATATCTGTTCATATGTTTCGAACACAAAATGCACATATTAGTTGCATGATGGAAAACACACTGGGTTGTGAGAAGTAGTTGCATGATGGAAAACATAGTGTGTTGTGACTCACTTCTCGAGATTTGTTCAATGGGCGCTTTCTTTTATGCAGACTATAACAAAACAATGTTTTCAACTTCACCTTCATATTTCTTAAAAACCCTTACTTTCAGCAAAACACTCCATTCGAATATCTGTTGATATGTTTTGAACACAAAATGCACATATTAGTTGCATGATGGAAAACATAGTGGGTTGTGACTCACTTCTCAAGCTTTGTTCAATGAGTGCTTTCTTTTATGCAGACTGTAAGAAAAAAATGTTTTGAAGTTCACCTTCATATTTTATAAAAACCCTTACTATTAGCAAATGCACAAAATTGTTGCACGAAATGTTCACCTTTCCTATAATGGTCCTACAATGCATTTTGATAGGTCAAAAAGTTAGAGGTGCTGTTGCACAACTTATAAAAGTATGAGATTCCACATCAATAGCTGCATTAGAGGTTGGTGGAGGAGGGAATTTGTGTAATGTGGTAGTGGATACGGAAGAGACAAGAAAGTTCCCACTTGAAATAGGACATGTACATATAGGAGTAATGATTATCCCTTTAAACAAAATCCAAGCCCATACAATTCACCTCCTCACCATTCACTTCGAACAATAGGAAGAGCACTTGGCTAAAAAACGTCCCCTTTGTAGCATTTGAATTGCTACAAACTCATGCACTAGGAAATAAAAATGGAATAGGTGGTTCAACTTCATCTTCATAGGAGACAAGAGATAGTGGCAGCCTTGCATTTCCATTGCTCAACAATTTGGCTGGAGATTGTTGACTTGCAGAGGAAATGGTATGGGCCTTGATTTTGTTTAAAGGGATAATTGTTACTCCTGTATATAGATATCCTATTTCAAGTGGGAGCTTTCCTGTTTGTTCCGTATCCACTATCGCATTACAAAAATTCCCTCCTCCACCAACCTCCAATGTAGCTATTGTTGTGGCATCTTAAACTTTTATCAGTTGTGTAACAACACCTTTCACTTTTGACCTATCAATTGTGCAACAACACTTGTGACTTGAGACATTGATCAGTTGTGCAACAAGACCTTTCACTTTTTCCCTATTATTTGTGCGAGAAAACCTTCCATTGTTGTCTTTGTTTTATGAAATTCCCATCTTTTAGATTGCAGCTCTCTCCAAACATCATTAAGCTCCTCTTCTTTTCATCATGATAGCTTCTTCTTGTGTTTTAATTCCTTTTCTAAGCGGTTAATTTTAGTCTTCGCTTGTTCTACTCCACTTTGAGCATTTCCAACTATTGTTTTTGTAGTGTGTTTATGATTAGAGTATGCAAATGTTTCTTTTTGCAAGCTTGTTAGGGAACTTGTTTTCCTTTTCAGATACAAATTTCATGCCTCCACCTAACTGATTCTCTTTTTTTGCACTTAGATCTGATATTGCCTTTTCCTTATCATCCATTTCCAATTGTATTTGTTCCATGGAATTGCTAACTTCAAGAATGCTTGCCTTAATTTGTTCAACTCCACCTATAACATCATCTCTCTTTCTTTGCTTACACAAATTCATATGCAATAGAAAACCTTTCGAGCTAATCCACTTTTGCATTGCCATTTTCCCCTTGCACATACCGCACATGTTGCTTCCTCCCCTTCTCATGAGTAGGAACAACCTCTTCACTCAATACATTATCTATCTCGTTCACTTTGGTCTACTTCTTTCCAAGTATTTTTAGAGAAAATTCCTTTTTTTTCATTACACACTTTCCAATATGTCCTTGTATTTTTTTTATTATTACCATGTCATATAATTCTCATAACAAATATTTTTTGGATTCTGTCTGATTTTTTGCATGCTAAGGGATAGAGTTTTGAATGTATTGAATACTTTCAAATGATAAAGGGACAAACATGTAATGAAGTTTTCATGTTTATGGACATTTGAATCTGAATAACATCAGACATATGCAATACAAAATATCTTTCATTCAACATTAGTGTTTCAAAATAGTAGATCTGGTTATACAACTATGAGTGGGTTGCTATTTTTACAACACCCTGTGTTTTACAATCTCTAGTATTATAAAACAGTATTCATGTATTAAACAATAATAAATAGTGATAAAAAATACAATAATAAACACTGATAAAAAACAATACAAAATATCATTCATTCAACTGTGAGTGATAAAAAATACAGTAATAAACACTAATAAACAACAATATAAAATATCATTCATTCAATTGTGAGTGGGTTTCTATTTTTACAAAACCCTATGTTTTACAATCTATAGTATTACAAAATAGTATTCATGTATTAAACAATAATAAATAGTAATAAAGAGTGATAAAAAATACACTAATAAACACTAATAAACAACAATACAAAATATCATTCATTGAACTGTAGTGTTTCAAAAGACTAATACATAATAAAATTCAAAGTTTTTAGTTTCAATTTTTCATTTAACAAGCCTTTCCACATCCTAATCAGATTCACTCTTTACATCTTCTATCTTTACATGTGTGCCCTCATTGGAATGGCAGGGGCATCCTATGCCAAGCCACTGAATCATCCTTTCATTATTTGTCGGAGCTGGTGTGGGGTGCTCAAGTAGTGTGCGGAGGGAAAGATATGTCTCTCGTATGTCCTCTTCAATGTGTGGCTCAATAACACGACCATGCAATCGCATTGCTTGGTTGAAAAAATGATCACCGTTATGCTGTAGGTTGCTAGTAAATGTTTGTTGAACACACCTCATGTCTGAGGATGATTGAAGCAACGATTGTGGGAAGATGCCACCAATGGGGTAGATACCTTGATCAACATCATATCTTTCCAATGCTTCGTCAAGCTATTCATGATTGACCACATGTCTCCAAAAAAATTTTGCACAGAGAATTTGAACTAGAATACGGTTTCTCAATAGGTCCATGGAGTTTGACAAGAACCTGCAAGCTACATCAACCTCAAAATAGGGGAGTATAGGTTCGATGGGCTCTGGGAATCTACCGACCTTGCAAATGTCATCCTCCACCATCTTGCAATTGAATTTGAATGCACAATGCAACCTCTCCATCCTGAACGGACTACCATTCTCTTCCCGATTCTTGTGGGGAACCTGCCCGATGTGAATTCTCAAGTTCAACATTTTTACTTGTCCTACCAAAAAAAAAAGGGAAAAAAAGTTAGTAACAAATAGCGCTATAGGCATCTATAAAAAATAGCGCTATTTACTTCCAACTACTGATTCAACCACTTGTTGAGAAAATAAGTAAATATCTCAATACATTTATGAAAATACAAGCTCTTAGTTTCATGAATCCTTTTTTGTAAAACCATAGATAGGAAAACATAAGGTGTTATGAAAAGTGCAACCCACTCATAGTTGTAAAACTAGATGTAAGTGCAAAAAAAGAGAATCAGTTGAGTTGAGACATTAAAGTCTTATCTGAAACATATCAATTAAGTAATCACAAATACACTTATTGCAAATAACTTGTTCAAAGAAACACATGAATTATTTAATCATAAAAACACTTGTTGCAAATAACTTATTAAAAGAAACAAATGGATTATGCAATCATGAATACACTCTCAAAGTTGGGAAAAAAGTGGCTACAAAGGTACATGAAATTATTTAGTACATTCAAAACTCTATCCCTTTTCCTGAAAGAAATTCGATAGAATCCGAAAAATATTTGTTATGAGAATTGTATGACATGGTAGTAATTAAAAAAATACGAGGACATATTGGAAAGTGTGTAATGAAAAAAAAAAGAATCTACTCTAAAAACACTTGGAAAGAAGCATACCAAAGTAAACGAGATAGATAATGTATTGACTAAAGAGGTTGTTCCTGCTCCTAACAAGTGCAGGAAGCAACATGTGCAATATGTGCAAGGGGAAAATGGAAACGCAGAAGGGGATTAACTCAAAAGGTTTTCTATTACATATGAATTTGTGCAAGCAGAGAAAGAGAGAGATGATGCTATAAGTGGGGTTGAACAAATCAAGGCAAGCATTCTTGAAGTTAGCAATTCCATGGAACAAATACAATTAGAAATGGATGATAAGGAAAAGGAAATATCAGATCTAAGTGTAGAAAAAAGAGAATTAGTTGGGTGGAGGCATGCAATTCTTATCCGAAAAGGCAGACAAGTTCCCTAACAAGCTTGCAAAAAGAAACATCTACATACTCTAATCATAAACACGCTGCAAAAACAATAGCTGGAAAGAGGAGAACAAGCGAAGTCTAAAATTAACCACTTAGAAAAGGAATTAAAACACAAGAAGAAGCTGTCACGGTGAAAAGAAGAGGAGCTTAATGCTGTTCGGAGAGAGTTGCAATCTAAAATATAGGAATTTCATAAAACAAAGACAACAATGGAAGGTGTTGTCGCACAACTGATAGGTCAAAAGTGAAAGGTCTTGTTGCACAACTGATCAATGTCTCAAGTCACAGGTGTTGTTGCACAATTGATAGGTCAAAAGTGAAAGGTGTTGTTGAACAACTGATAAAATTTTAAGATGCCACAACAATAGCTGCATTGGTGGTTGGTGAAGGAGGGAATTTGTGTAATGTGGTAGTGGATACATAACAAAATGGAAAACTCCCACTTGAAATAGGATATCTACATACAAGAGTAACAATTATCCCTTTAAACAAAATCCAAGCCCATACCATTTCCTCCACAACTCAACAATCACTAGCCAAATTGCTGAGCATTGGAAACACAAGGCTGCCACTATCTCTTGTTGTATATGAAGATGAAATTGAACTAGCTATGCAATTTGTATTTCCTAATGCATGAGTTTGTAGCAATTTAGATGCTGCAAAGGGGACGTTTTTCACCCAAGTGCTCTTCCTATTGGCCGAAGTGAATGGCGAGGAGGTGAATTGTATGGGCTTGGATTTTGTTTATAGGGATAATCAACTTGTTTCCCATCAAAAGGAAATGCAAGATTCTTAGAAGCGTCTACTGAAATCCCCCACTGTGTTTCCAACCTGCAATTATTCAATGCATTTTGATTTACCATCATATCACAATTTTGAAACCCAAATTTTAGTCCACTGAAGAGTTGTAATAAATTTTGTAGGCGAGTTTCATGAAATTCTTAAGGTCTAAAAAACACAAGAGTTTCATGGGAACCATACTGTCTGCGTATAATTGCAAGTTGGAAAACACTGTGTGATATACAAACTAGAACCCACTACGTTTTCTAGCCTGTAATATGAAGGTGGACTTAAATACATTGTCATAGTGCACAGAAAATAAAAGTGCTCATTGTAGCAAGCCATTTTACTGTCATATGGATATATTTGTGTTTGTGCATTTATCAAACATCCAACAATATGTTTGAAGACCATAGTAATATAAAATCTATATATGCTTGGAGGTGTTTATGATCTTTCGTAGTGGGATGGGGTATTCAAGATCTAAATCTTAATCAAGCGAGAAAAACCATAAACCTACCATTGAAACTTATACCCAACTCATGTCAGCATCCATGTCATCTTTTTCGTCCATTGACAAGGGAAACCAAAATGTCTTCCATGTTGAACCAATAGTTATCCATCCTCTTTCACTGAAGGAACACCAAAATTCACCTTGTAAGGAATACAATACCCAATGCAAAATTCTATTTCACAAAATGGTAGTCGTAGTCTTCTAGTTCCACCCACTTTCACCTTATCCATCCCATGTTTATCCAACTCATCCATTTCATATTTTTCCACCTTCATAGAACCTATAGAAAGTCAACCATGTACACACTTGACCTCATTTATTGAAAGCATGACATCATAGATCCCCCTTTTATGCGAAGATCAAAATACTCCCTCTCATGATCCCAATTCATCTCATCATTCCATTCCATGTGATGACACCATACCATCTCATGATCGAAGTATGTCAACTCCATACCATAATCATAATGTATAATTTCATTAAAAAAAACTTTCCATCCATTCAATAAGTCAAGATCCCCAAGGTATAAGCATTTCCCTCACATCTCATGATAATCCTAAACTTTTGCAAGATCCCATTCATGAACCAAAAACATATAAGCTTGATTCATCCACCTTTATAAAAGCTGGTTTTCTCATACAATACCACATGTCTTCATGAATTCCATTTACCTGCACACCCTAATATTAAAACACATCTCAATTCTTATGGCCTTGGTTGCATACCTCCTTCTTGAGACATTGGTAGCTATTTCAAACACAAGAGGCCTCCCTTTAGATTAATACGTCCACCTCCTCCATCATCTTCGCCATCTATTATTGGATTGTATCCATGAACCCTTCAATCCACCATGGGACCATATGTTCCTAATTCATATCCTTAGGTACCCTTTCAAGAATAACAAAGGCACATACCCTTGAATTCATTCCAACACCTTCCATTTCAAAATCCTCTCATTTCATAAAATCCCTCTATCATCTATCTAAGCAATTGGGATACCAAAGAAGAAATGCGCATAAATCAAAGAATCCACAAAAACCTAAATATCATCATGTCTCACTAAAAAGACATGCCAAAATAAAGAAAAATATGCTCCAAAATCAAAAGCAAAACACTTCCAAAAAAATGGAAGGTGCCAACTAAGAAAAAATGAAAAGGCTATAAAGAAAAATGAAAAGTGAAAACAATGTGGGTTCCAAAAAAAGAAAAAAATCCATGCATTCAAATAAAAAATCAAAATTGGTATCCCTACTTGCTAATAGAAAAGACTCCATTATTCCATTACCATCCATTCCTCCATTATTCATCCTCCAAATCTGTTTTTCATCCTTATATGCCCAACTTTATTATCCCAACCCACTCTCAATCCTTCAAATTTCACCACCCTTCAAGGTGTGTGCTAATGTTGTTCTTTCCCAGATTCCCTCATAATGAATCCATTCCATACTTCCATCCAAGCTTCATCCCTCATTCCATAGCTTTAATCCAATCCTTTGCATGAATCCTTAACCCCCTTCTGCCTACCCCTATCCATTCCATTATCTTTACCAATTTTCCTACCAACATCTTTAAGTGGGAACATGTTAGCCATGGTCTATAAGAAAAATTTTGTCAGTGGGGTACTATCTTCTACAAAGAGACAATTGAGTCCTCCATTCATATCCATACACCTTCATCAACTTCCATTTCCATAGCCATATATCTCCACTAGCTTTCACATCCATGGACATACCCTTGCTTGTACACTTGGGGGTAAGACTTTTCCATTCATATGATACATTATTGATTATCCTATTTCCACTTAGCCATCATATTCCTTCATTTATATTCCATGCTATCTACTTGATCCATCCACCTTCCTTTGATCTTGCATAAAGTATTAGGGAAAAATATCAAGAAATTGAATCTAATGCATGCTTTATACCATGTGTGTCTTCCATCCTCCATATCATTTTTCATCCATGTCATGTTTCCTTTCATGTCCATTTATCTTCCATATCCATGTCATGTAGTTATAACTTGTCATACCTCTTACCATGGGGGCATGTTATTACTTTGACATGCCATCTTTGGAGTCCTCCATAGGTTCTCTATTTCTCCTTTGTATAAGAGTAAAATTTTTGGGTTCCCTTGTCATTAGATCCCTCCACCCATAGAATTCCATACTTTGATCCATCTATCTTCATCCTCCATATAAGGTGTACCCTTACATGTCCTATCATTTACCCATATCATTGATCCCTATCCATCTATATGTCCTTTGGTTTTCAACTTGACTAAGGAATAAGATCTTGTTTATCATTATCATTTAAATTCTTATTTATCATTGTTATGACTAAAAAAATTAAACAAACCATAAACTCTTTAACATACTAAAACATTGGGCTTCACTGAGTCACAACCCATTGTGTTTTTCGTCCTACAACTGTTTTGTGCACTGGTCCTTATCATATGCATTAGCATTTGCATTTTTTCATTATCATGATCTTGCATATTTATCATTTTCATACTGCATGCATGACAACTTGTGCTTTATCTTAACTCTTGTCTCCATCAATATCATTATCTTTTTATATCTTTTCTTTTGTTGTCACATTCCGAGGAAGCTCAAGGATCTCTACACCTTGTTGTGTATGAAGGAGAGTGAGGAATGGGGCATGATTTTTGCTTATGTGTATGTATCGAGTCAGTCCTCCCTATGATGATTACAAAAAACATAACCAATAACAAAGGGGGATTCATTCCACTCTATGATGAAAGAAATGATCACTTTATAGCCTTTCCATTCCATTCATTTCCATATCCTTTCCTCCCATATCGAATAAATTTCATAAACCATTTATATGCTTTCCTTGCATCACATCAATGCGTTGCATTCCTTTCTTCTTTGGATCCACCTAGGTCATTCATATTTCTATATCTTGCATATCATTTTCTATGTATAACTCAAAAATGATGAATTGATAGCATTTCCATTCCATTCATTTGCATATCCAACCTTTCATATCCATTCCTCCCATATCAAATACTTTTCATAAGACATTTATATGCTTTGCTTGCATCTAATCAATGTGTCACATTCCTTTCTTTGTTGCACCCACCTAGGTCATTCATATTTGTAAATATCACATATCTTTATCTATCTACAACTCAAACATACCTTCATGTATCATAACAAGATTCACAACATACCATACGAAGAACAATATGAAGGAAATATCAAGGTTATGCAATCAAAGATTGAGGGCCTAGAAGATGAATATCATAACATAAAGTTGTATTCAAGGGTTTTTTTTTTTAAATTCTTTTGTAAGACCTGTTTTATGGAGAGCCCTAGAGCTTGGGCTAGGGCACGGCCTAAACAGTTAGGGCATCGAAGAACTTGGTCAAGGAAATTCTTGTGGTGGCATGAAAAGTTTGGAAGGAAGCATGACAATTTGGTGAAGGCTAAAATGTTTGATCAGGTTGCAAAAATCAGTCGCCAGGAGTATGAGCGACAGCTGTCACTGGTTCCTCTCTTAAAGTCTTAAGGAATTTTTTTCTTGCTTAATTTTTTGAGTTTCCTTTTGTTTTGGTTGTCGGTTCTTGAGAAGAAAGTAAATCTTTTTGTTATCTTTCATAATATTTTTTATTCTTGGATGTAAATATGTGAAACCCTCTTTGGAACCTTCTTATGAGTACTTGACTTGGCTATGATTAGTTTCTTCTAATCAAGTTCTTTAAATAAGCAATGATATAACTTAAAGGTTTACCCTTGCTTCACTAGTCGAGTCTCTTTGTTCAATAGGGTTAAAATGTATAAAGTCTATTATTGCCTTTGAACCCTAGATACAATGTTGGGTATCGGGTCAAAGTTGAGTTTTTTTCATTTTTTTGGGTAAAGTTTTTATTATCCTATATCTGTAACTTAATCCATGTTGGCATTGTGGTTAGTTATTGTCAAGCTCTGTTCATATGATTACCATTGTTGGTTTGTATTGTGTCAAGTGTTAGTTGTTCCTGTCATGGCTCAATTTTCTTTATCATTTGGGAAAACAAGTTATACTTTCGAATATCTTTATGATATACTGTTATATTAGGACAACAGGCATTGTTTCAAGGAAGCATTGATTAAAATTTGTTAAAAACATTTCAGTTTTGTAACTGTTACTTGTTAAGGGACAATTATAGAAGAAAGTTAATTTTTGGTTTGAAAAGATACTCTAGTTAAGTAATCTAGAACATTATATATATCCTTCCATGTATTCTTTCAAAAATATGGTGAGCAGAAAAGAAGTATTATTCTTAGTTTAGAAATGGAATTTCATTGATTCATATGTGAAAGTTATTTGGACAGCACATTCAATGCTTTGTGAAATTAATCAATTATGTTGTACTTAAACTTCTGCCTTTGAATCTTGAGTGATGCGAGATCAGAAGACATTGCAAAATAAATAGAAGTGATACTTTGTGTATCATTAAATCAATGATTGAAAATGCTGATATATAGCCAACAATTCATTGCAAACAACAAGTTTTGAGATTAAGCCAATGATGCAATTTTCGAGTGGTTTTTCTACCCCAAGAGGGTTTTCCACTCAAGACAAATGTGGTGTTATAGTCTCATTGATGTTTTATGGTTGTGAAGGTTTTTGAATTGCTTTAATATTACTTATCTCAGTCTAATGATTGCATTCAATTCATGAATATGTTAATCATTGCAATATAAAGAGCATTTATTGTTCAGATTCATTAAAGGCAAAAATTTATCTAAGACATTGACTAAAATAATACTTTCGTATTAATGAAGTTTGTTAAGTTGGTTTTAAATAAATTTCCTCTTGTTATCATATTTGTTTTGTTATTTTTGTCTAATTTATTAATTTTATTGATATTTTAATGAGTAGGTGTTACAATGACAATCCATATTGCAGCTGCTGCAATATTGATTGTCATGGCATTCCATCACCACGAGACCAAATTTCTTTGAGGCATTTTATGAAATAGTTCACTATGCTATCACAATTTTCATTCATGTCTAACAAAGAAATCTAGCAAACAGTTCACTACCTTACTTCTATGGCTAAAAGCCTAAAACAAGTTCTTTTGAACAAGTTATGCATGCTTGCAAAAAATCTATCAAAGCATGATAGTAAGTATGGATTCTCATGGCTTTGAACACCATGTCTAAATAGTAAATATGGATTGTTGAAAAAATGTATCCAAGTATAATTGAAAATATGGATTGTCATTGCATTCCAACACCATCATCTTGGAATGCCATGACAATCCATAGAAAAACAATAGAAATAGTTCATTGCCTACTCTATGGCTTGTCATGGCATTCTAATCAGCATGGTGTTGCAATACCATGACAATATATATTTACTATTATGCTTTGGTAGTAAACACTCAATGTTTTCTAGCAAGCATATACATGCACAATAGGATTCCAAGTTGGAAAACATAGTGTGAAGTGAGTATATGTCTGTGAAAACACAGTGGGAACCCATAGATAAGTAATCATACACATAAATAGTTCATTTCCTTGTCTATGGATTTTCATGACATTCCAATCACCATGGTGTTGTAATGCCATAACAATCCATATTTACTATCATGCTTTGATAGTAAACACCCGATGTTTTCCAACAAGCATATACATGCACAATACGATTGGAAGTTGGAAAAAATAGTGTGAGGTGAGTATATGTCTGCCAAAACATAGTGGCAACCTATAGATAGGAAATCATACACAAAAGCAGTTCATTGCCTTGTCTACTTAAGTCAACCTTTATATAGTATTGTCCACCTTATGTTGAAGAGTATGCAATCAACCAATCAAGTTGACTAAGATCCATTCATGGAATCTATCATTGTCCTAATGCATTGCAGATCCATCATAAGTTCAAAAAGTTACAATGTATAAAGTAGAAAATTTGACCTCCTAGGACCTGAAATAATACCCTTATGATACTAGTCACAAAAAAAATCCATTAACTTTGTGCTATGCCTTAGGTTGGAGATGTCATGTACACTAAGCCTCCATGATTCTTGTTCAGAACTACAAGTCGGCTTAGACTGAACCTGCTTGGATAATTCTTTGTTGTATTGAGGGATGTTTGAACAAATCCAATTATCAATGATTCAAGGACATACATCATACTATCAACCACGTGGCTGATCAATTGGATATCAAAGTCGATACCAGAACCTACACAACTGAATGCTTTAATTGGTTACTATTCAATTGGGACTGTTTCAATTTACAATTTTCTCTTGCTTTAGTCCCATTTGGTATGTGACATATTTATTGTTCTTTCTATTTTCATTTTTCCCTTCTTTGGAGGGCTAATATGTATCTTAATTAGATGGCTGCTATCTAGCTGTACTAGTTATGGCTATTATTTGAGAATAGCCATGGTTCTTTGTATTTTTCTCAACAACTTTAATTCAATAAAAAAAGAAAAAACTATGCTATGCACTTGTTCAAATAGACAAATTTTGCCAACAAAAATTGTGTAACTTTATAATCAAGCATACAAAATTAAAAAACATAATAATATGTATTATGACAATTCTACAACATAAATCCATTAAGTTAGTACTACAACAGCCCAAACCTGATATCAAGTTGACCTTCCATCAAACAATTTCATAAGAAGTTATGTCCTCAATCATAACCACAATTATACTCTACATCGATGTTGTACCATCCATATCACAAGAAACTCATTTCTATGCCAAATGATAAAACAAGGTTATCATATTTGACAAAGACAAATGGAAATTATATTTCAAGGATTTCTTCTGTTAGGCTATGGAAAGCTACTTTTGTTGGCATGTAAAACAAGGCCATAATTGGGAATCGGTAGCATGTAGCAGTATTAAATAGTCAATATTTATTCTAGTTTATACCCTCGTGCATGGACATATTGAATATGTGTATTAAGTTGAAGATTAGAAATACTTGTAGATTAACCTAGTTTGATCTTAGCATGCCTTTAAATTCAAACTCCATATTGATACAACAAAGCAAGTATATTATAAGCTCTGATGTCTAACTTGCATATTTGTATTCTAGATTTACAAATTTCTTCTGGCAGTTGACACATGAAATATGCAACAAATGGCGAGTTGTTTGGAAAAGAGAGGGAAGAAAATTATTTAAATTAGTTTATAAATGCACTTGAGACTAGTTCCTGCGATCATTTTGCATACATGGCACAAAGAGGAAATAACAATATCAAGAAAAAACAATGTAAACTAACCCCATAAAATGGCAGATTTATTTCAAAAGAATAATCATTTCATTTTAATGCAAGAAATGAATCAGAATACTAAAGAAAATCTTTGAATCTTACCTAGGAGGATATGGGTTGCTTCCCAATCCTCAACCCATAAAGTTCCAGAGTTATCACAAAAAACTAATAGTAATACTAATCTTGTCATTCTAATGCAAGCAATAAAACAAACAATGAAAATAGTTTTCAATCTTACCTAATCACTATGGGTTACCTAGCAGTCTACAACCCCCAAAAAAGAATAAAAATGCAATAGAACAAAAACATTGAAGTGCACAATAGAGAATACACTTCTAACAATGATTATGGTATGATGCATGGAAGCTTACACAACACAATGTGCAACAGATTCTCATTGTTAGGTTTAATGAAACCATAGACCATAAAATATATACAACACTTTAAATTAAATGGTAAAATACATATAAGATAATGGATAGTATGATTTCAACTTGGAAAACATAGTGTGAGGTGAGTATATTTCTGCCAAAACACAATGGCATGCCCTATATAAGAAATCATACACATAAACAGTTCACAAGCCATGTCATTCCAATCACCATGGTGTTCGAATGCCATGACAATCTAGATCTACTAATATGCTTTGATAGTAAACACACAATGTTTTCCAACAACCATTTACATGCATAGTGATTGGAAGTTGGAAAACACAGTGTGAGGTGAGTATATGTCTCCCAAAACACAATGACATTCCATAGATAAGCAATCATACATAGAAATAGTTCATTGCCTTGTCTATGGCTTGTCATGTCATCCCAATCACCATGGTATTGGAATGCCATGACAATCCAAATCTACTATTATGCTTTGATTGTAAACACACGATGTTTTCCAACAACCATATACATGCATAGTGTGATTGCAAGTTAGAAAACACAGTGTGCGGTGAGCACATGTCTGCCAAAACCCAATGACATGCCATAGATAAGCAATCATACATAGAAAAAATTCATTGCCTTTTCTATGGCTTGTCATGTCATTCCAATCACCGTGGTGTTGGAATTCCATGACAATCCAGATCTACTATTATGCTTTGATAGTAAACACACAATGTTTTCCAACAACCATATACATGCATTCTATAATTGTAGGTTGGAAAACACATTGTGAGGTCAGTATATGTCTGCTAAAACACAATGGAAAGCCATGCATAAGCAATCATACTTACAAAAAGTTCATTGCCTTGTCTATGGCTTGTCATGACATTCCAATCACCATGAAACCACATTTCTTTGAGGAAATTTTCAAACTACTCACTACCTTGTCTCTGTTGTTGCTTACTATTATGCTTACTAATATGCTTTCATAGACAAGGTAGTGAACTATTTGAAAAAATGCCTCAAACAAATGTGGCCTCTTGGAATTCCATGACAAACAAATACAATTTGCAGCTGCAATTATCACTCCAGTATGAATGAATTAATATCTTTCACAATAGTATTTGGTTGCATAGGTGGAGTTCCCTATAATTGTGGGTATAGTTTCACAATATATTGTTGATACCTCTACTCAAGATGACAATATATATCTGCGAGCCAAACTGCATTGATTGTTAACTAAGGTGTTTCCCATTTTCTAACAAAATTTGGTTAGGGGGTCTCCATCTACAAATATCACTCTAATTATCATTATATATCTGCAATTATCACTCTAACTATCTACAATTATTTTGTAAAAACAGTGTGAGATGAGAATGTCTACCAAAACATAGTGGCAAGCCATAGATAACCAATCCCACATAGAAAAAATTCACTTCCTTGGCTATGGCTTGGCATGACATTCCATTGACCATGAGACCACATTTCTTTCAGCCATTTTTCCAAACAATTCACTGCCTTGTCTCTGTTGTTGCTTACTATTATGCTTTCATAGACAAGGCTATGAACTATTTCAAAAAATACCTCAAACAAATGTGCTCTCATGGAATTCCATGACAAAAAAACACAATTGGAAATTGCAATTATCACTCTACAATGAATAAATTAATATATTTCAAAATAGTAATTGGTTGTGCAAGTGGAGTTCCCTATAGTTGTGCGTATAGTTATTACCTATGCAATGCGAACTAATTGCATAATTGCTTTTAGGTTGACTATGTAAAAAACTTATATTGTAATTTAAATTTTTTCTTCTATCTATGAGCATCTACTTATTAGTTATACAATGTGAAGTAATCCTTTCAGTTTGAAAGATGTGCAATGCAATGAAATGGAAAGCATAGGGTGTTTATAAAAATGCAACCCACATCACAACATACCCAAACCCTCATGGTTTTCAAACCTGTATATGTACGTGTGCATTACAAATAGCAAGAACACCAATTTCTTGACATTATCACCAATAATAAGTAAACTTGTTCAAAGTGGGGAAACACAGTGTTAATGCTTCTTGGTTGTGAAGGTGGAGTTCCCTATAGTTGTGTGTATAGTTATTACCTATGCAATGTGAACTAACTGCATATCTGCTTTTAGGTTGACTATGTAAAAAACCTATATTGTAATTTAAATTTTTCATCTATCTATGAGCATCTACTTATTAGTTATGCAATGTGAAGTAATCCTTTCCATTTGAAAGATGTGTAATGCAATGAAATGGAAAACATGAGGTGTTTATAAAAATACAACCCACATCACAACATACCCAAACCCTCGTGGTTTTCAAGCCTGTATATGTACGTGTGCATTACAAATAGCAAGAACACCAATTTCTTGACATTATCACCGATAATAAGTAAACTTGTTCAAAGTGGGGAAACATAGTGTTAATGCTTCTTGAAAACAATGGGTGTTTAAATAAAATAGTGTCTTTCATTACATTCCTAAGGTCTAAATAACACTTGTAAAGATATTCATTTTCTTTTCTAAAATTCTAAGATGCAAAACACTGGGTTTTAGAAAACCTGCAACCCACTTAAAGTTTCAAAACAATTTACAAAAAAAAACCCTCATAACATTTCAAACCCCTTTACAACTAACAACCCAAATGAATAGAAACCCCTCAACTCACTTTTTCATATGTTTTCTAAACCTACAACCCACAACAAAAATGCAGCTATATACAAAACCTGCAACCCACAACAAAAACACAACTATATACATACAAAAAGGCATGAAACAATACATAAAAGAATTCACCATTGAATACACTTGGTTAGAAACACCTCACCTCAAGTTGGCTAGTCCTCTCCCCTACCCACGGTGCAACTTTGCTCTCAAACCTTTCTATTTCAACCTGCAGAATGAGAAAACCCAAAGCACAACATGTTTCCCAAGCATTACATACCAAAATGCATGAAACAATACATAAAGGCATTCACCATTGCATACACTTAGTTAGAAACCCCTCACCTCAAGTTAGTTGGTCTTCTCCCCCGCCCGCAGTGCGCCCTTCCTATCAAACCTTTTGATTTCAACTTGCAGAATGAGAAAATCAAAGCACAACATGTTTCCCAAGTGTCTTCAAAGAACAATACTGGTTACAATTTAAATCGCATGTCACCGCCCTTCCCGCGCATAACCGTTAGCTTGTCACACAAGGAAAAAGAACACCAACACAAATCGCTAACGGGACACCTCTTCGCTTCCTATGACATTTCCTTCCGTTGCCGGTTCCGTCACTTAAGTCATCCATCTGGCAGGCCCCGCACTACGTCGTCTCTTCATGTTATGTATGTTACCATGTATGTCGTTATGTATGTTTTTATGTGCTTTTGTATGTACATAGGTGCATTTTGTCTAGTAGTTAGCCGGTTCCGTAGAGAACACAACAAGGTAATAGTTAGAGATTGTGATTTATGTCCAGATTTTCTACAATTATGACCTTACAGGTAGTCAAATGTATTATATTATTTTTTGAGAATGCATATCATAAAATCATGATGTCAAATTTTTTATGTAAGGTAGTTCATGCTTCATAGCATGTTGATTGACATTATTCATATGGAAGATTTGGAATCTAGAGAAAACTATTCCTTCTTTTAATAATTATTGTAACTTTCTCTATAAATTTATTTGTTGTTTGAGATTTTAAATATCTCTATTCTAAATTTTGACATTAGATAAAGAATTTAATGGATGTAATTCCCTCTCAAAACTTACACCCACCATCATTTATTGGCCTATATTTCACTCATAAATGGATCTAGTTTCGGTCAAAAGTACACCTAGCCTTGTTGTTGAGGCATGCTATTCCTAGAAACAACTATAGTTTATAGTATTCAAAATACAATAATTTGTATATTTATACTTGATTCAACATACATCACTTCCAATGAATCTTGTATATCAAAATATGCCACACCCAAAATCTAATGTAGAAGTTTACATGATTCAATAATCACCTTTTTTCTAAATTTACACCTTATTCAACTTTCAATTCATACAACATTTGGAAATGGTAGTTTATAGAATTCAATGCTAACACTTTGTATGTTTTCACCTAGAATTTCAATGTAGTGTTAGTATTTTAATTTGCACCTCTCGATGCAACAAAAGGCTATAACATTGATATCCTATTATTATAGTATTACTATCAAATACACCTTACACATGTATTATATTAAATTTTACTTAACAATAAGTATAGTAATACTTGTACTTAAATTTTATATTTGAAATTGGTTTCACAAGGTCAAACCACAAGATAGTCAATTAGTTAAATATTGTATGGAAGTGTAAGTGGTATTATATTTACACTAGTTGTTGCATGTACTATAAATATTGTATTATTGCATGTTAATACTAATTACATGAAAATAAAAGAATTGCAAATCAATATTTTTAAATTATTCGTCAAAAGGTCTTATTTCTTGTCAAAAGGGAATTGCATGATAATTTTGTATATCACCATTTAATGCATGAAAGATGTAAATTTAATCATTTACATGAAAGGATAAGAGTATTTATTTATTTACTATGGTCCTTGTATATGTTATTGTATTCATGAGTATTTTCTTACTGTGAATATTATATAACTGTATTCATGAGAGTTGTGGAAAGTTTACCTTCCGGGATGGGTACCGAATATGGCTTATCAGGAGCATAAACTACTTTTTCTAGTTCTACTCAGATTAGTTGTATACATCTATATGCTTGTCCAAGCAACATTAGACCATTGAAATAGATGGATTTATTATATATTTGGTCTCTAACATATCCTAGTATTGATCATAACATGTTCTAGTATGATAGAAATGCATGTAGATATACTAGGCATGTACCAGATTCCATGCTACTTATTGATTTCTTTTTGTTAAGCCATTCATGTAGGGTTGGTGGTTCTTCATGTTAGGAAGAACTCTCTAGGGAAGCATAAGCTTCATGGTTGGGTAGAAAAAGCACCTGAACCATTTTCTCATCTCCTGACTTGCAAATGACTATGAGAGAGTCGATGGCGGTCGAAGCCTACATTATGTATATCCTCACATTATTATTGTTTTATTAATTGTAGTTGTACCCTCTGCTTGTACATTATTGAATTAAGGATTATTAGTATATTGGATTATTGATGATTCCAATGTATAAGTACATTACTTGTACTTTCATTATATTATTATTATTATTATGACTTCTTAGCAATGGATTTCCTAAGTCAATTATTGTATCACTTTATCTCTTGTATTTGTGTTCATGTATGAATGATATGTCGAATGATGACTTGGCATGTAATGAGGTTATTTCTCCTATACTGATGTACTTGTGATTATGTATTGATTAATATATTTAATTTAATGTTTATTTGGAACTTGTATGTTACATTTGGTATCAGAGCTCCAGGTTAAACACTAGGGCCTTTGTCTACTATGCTAAGATGCAAAACTTGATGCTAGGTAATTTCATAGCCATTATGGCAACACTGGGATCTCTTAGTTATATTTTTCCCATGTGGTTTTTAGTACTTAGTGCATGATGGTGCAAGTACTTGTGGTGAGTCTGTGTTTGGCTCCTTGCATGGGCACCTTGAGTGGTATTTTGTGAGTTCAGTGTGAACCAACCCATGCAGTGTGTTTGAGGAGGAAGATTTCCTCCTAGATCTTAACACATATGATAAGGATGGACAAGATACCCTTGGTTGATAGTATCCTGAGTAGGAAATGATCACTCCTTGATGAGTTGATCATTGTGTGCAAAAAAAAGCTGGGTATTTGCATGTGTGATTATGACGTTGGTAGCAATTATTGTTTCCATTTTCTATAGTATGATATGTTTGAGAAATGCTTTTTGGTGACAGTTAATTGGACCCTTGAGTATTTCAAGAAGTGGTTTCTTGTGTGATTTCTATCTCGATGTCTTGATTAATGCTAAGTTTGAATGCATGTAAACCCTTGAGTGGTGTTGATTACACTTGTGTGTTCTCTTGGATGTATGTATATGAATGCATGTGATTGAAAATGGGTGGTAATTTCTTGGCTCATGATTGAGCATTATGAAGTGTCTTATGCGACTTATGCATTAGAAGTAATGTGGGTATGTCTTATGCTTGAAATACAAAAAAGTGATCTTTTGGTAATGTTGCTTATGATGCCTTGTGTATTGCATTATTAAGTGAATTAACATCGTATGTGTGAAGTGATCATATAAGCGTATTAATGAAAATGTTGTATTGTCATAGCAAAAAGTTTGGGTCAATAAATTATGTCACCAAATCATGTTGTCTTTGGGATTATTATAAGAACTTACATAGGTAATTGGTATTATTTTCCTCTTGCTTTAAATGCATGTTTAATTATTAAAAGAAGTTATGCTTATTAGTCTAGCAGTATGCTAATTTGTCTTAGAACCTCAATGGTAATGTTCCTTGAGAGAGATATATATCATTTTGTTATACCATGTGGTAATGATGTATGATATGAGTAATGTGTGTGTCTTTGCATGTAATTGTAAAATTCCTTGTTAAAGTGGTATTTAGATAAAACCCTACCCTTATGTGGATAGAATTTGTTGATATCTTGGTAAACCTTGCATATGACTTCTTGTATTATAATGTGATCATGTTCAGATGAAGTGTGTGAGTTAGTGAGGTTCTCATTAGGCATGGTTGAGTGAAATGGATGTATTATGTTTGTATTGTGTTTGAGCATACTCTCTCTAACACACCATGGAAAGGGTACCCCCAAGGTTTTGTGTAGTCGTCACTCCCTCAAATGTGGCTAACCTTAGTCACTCAATTTATGTAAGCATGTTTTCAAAGTTTGATGCTTTATTTTTGGTTATTGATGAATTCTCTAATCGTTGATTACAAATTGGCATTGGATTTTTATTTTTTCTCATAAAATGGATTAGTCACCAAATTTTGTATCTATCTATTTTGTCGCCCTTGGTCACACTTGGCTGATTATTTTTTTGTGCACATTTTATGATTTACTGTTGAAATTGATAATTATCCCTCTTGGGTTGTATTTTATATTTATGGTGGCTATTCCAAATGTTTGAAAGTATTGATCCTGTTATATGTTTGTTCCCTATCATGTTCATAATGAACACTTGATAGAATGTACAAGTGAGTAGATGATAGAGAATTGCTAAATCTTGTTGTTTGTGTTTATTAGAATAATAATGTTTCGATTCTTGTTTTAATGAAATAGAAGTAGATGTTGTGTGGTATTAATAATTATTGTTAAATGATTATATTCATATGGTGACTTTTTTGTGTGCAAATATCCTTGTGCTTGGGATTAAGTAAAGGTGTATTCAAATCCTTGTATGGAAGTGTTTATGGAACTATATGATCTCTAAGTGAAATTAAATATGTGGCTATTTTTGTTTGCAACACGCCTGAATATGTGTTCTAGTAGATGGTTAAATGTGATTTAATACACCAACTGGATGCACTCTTATTATTATATAAAATACATTATAACATATATATAACTGTCCCCTGTTAAGTTGCCAATTGAAGTTATCCTGGTGGATTTTGGGAGTTTGTCCTTAGTTATTTAATGGTGTTCCTAGTTGAAGGCTAGAAGTAGATGTAATTATAGTTTGAGGAATTAGATTCTCTTGACAATACTTAGTGGCGAAACTCCTTAGTGGTTATAATCTTGTTGAATTTTTTAAACCTTAGGTGGGTCTGAGTTGAGCATCATGATAGTGAAGATCTAAGTTTTGCTCCTATGTTGTGTTTGAATTGAACTGATCAAGAATATTAATGGGACATGTTATGATTGTGGATAAATGCGATTTAAAATAGATGTTACCTTTAATGCTTGAAATTTAAATTGAAATGAAAAATTTAAATTGAAATTGATGGTAAATCTAGATGCACAGGAATGAAATTTAAATATATCGTTATGAACTTAATTTTTTTGTATGTTTGATTATGGTTTATGGGCTAACACTATTGATGAAAATTTAATTGCAAGTGTATGCAAGTATATGTCAAAGATGAGAAAATGGTCAAGGTAGGGGTGCTTAGCTAATTGACATCAATGAGTATGATGGAATCTTGCACACACCACGTAGGTCATATATTTCACATTTTGCATATAGTTGGCCAAGTGTATTTTGTGAGTGTATGCTTTTTGTTTCTTTAAATGTTATAATTGACTAATGACTATGCTTTAGGATTACTATGTTTTGAAAGATAAATGATTTGGGAAGTTAATTTTTTTTATGTTATATGGTATTTTGTTTGCATATTGTGACACCTGATTTTGTATGCTGGAATACTTGTTTGGCATATTTGGTACTCTAATTAATTCAGTGTTTATTTAATAAGACATCGGGGTGGTGTCTCTTCCTAGTGGGGAAGGATGTCACATCTTGTTTTCTTGCATGAACTTAACTATTCAATAATTATATAAATAGTTTTAAAGCTTAATTGCATGATTTTTATTATTAAATAAAAATAATTCATTTTTAAATATGTAAATAGTTGCATAGATATTATTAAAGAAATAAAATAAAATAAAATAAAATAAGTAATGTTTATTAAAATGCTTGAGCATTACAAAAAAAGAGAGTGAAAAAATAAAATAAAATAAGTAAATAAGTAAAGATTTTCTCCTTGGAAAAATTTACCCTTAATGTTATATTAACCATCACTATTTATGACTTAATATTTAATTATTTATTATTATTGTTATCACTGATACCCAACTACTATTAGAGTTTTGATGAATTAATTAATGATTATTTTTTCTAAAAGTGTTGTTAATAGTTTAAAAATGAATAGATATTATTAATTAATAACTCCAAACTAATAGTGACGTGGTAATTGAAAGATAAAGAAAACTAAGAGTTTAAAACCATTTCCTTTGCCACCCCTTTCAAACCATTAAAATTATTGTTATGAAGCACAACTAACTCAAATTTGTGGCATTGAATGGGGGGAAGAACAAATAGTAAAAACTCCATGCACCTTCAAACTGGGAGTCGTGCACTACAAAGAATGAGGTAGTGGATTGATATGGGAGGTGAGGACTACGACCTACAGAGAAAGTATAAGATTATTACTAAGGAAAGGCATTATCAAATGTGATGCATTACCAGGTGCTATATCTCATACATTCCTCAAGATATAAATGTTGAATTATAATGTCTATCATTTATTTAAAACATCATTTTATATTACCTACATAACTCTTATTTGTCACTTTTGGCTTCCCATATATAATGATTTATGGATAGAAATATTCATAAAACTTTAAGAATATGAGATAGGTAAATATGCAAAGGTTTTATAGGGAGATGAAAAAGAGAACAAAAAGGAATCTTTGCACATTCACAATACCTAGGTGAACTATAACAACTAGAGTATGTTGATTTCCGTACATAATCTACACTACAAGTTCCAATCTGAAACTATAGGTTGAGATGGATGTAACTTCTCTAAAATATTGTTTGTAGTTGTCTAACTTTATCTCTCTCTCAGTATCTCTATCTTCATCCTTTTATGATTATCTATAATTTCATTTCCTATACCTTCTTGGTTTAAAGTACTACGTTGATTATAAATATGAAACACAAATTTCAAGAAATTATAATTGAATATCTTTTATGCACGTGGCATCGCTACCAACAAAATATTCAAATTAGAATTGATAGTAGAGAACACATGAGGAGGTAGGAGTTAGAGATTGCAATTTATGTCTTGATTTTCTATAATTATTACCTTAATGGTAGTCAAATGTATTATATTGTTTTTTGAGAATGCATCTCGTAAAATCATGATATCAAATTTGTTGTGTAAGGTAGTTCATGCTTCACAACATGTTGACTGATATTATTCGTATGGAAGGTTTGGAATCTAGAGAAAACTATTCCTTCTTTTAATAATCATCGTAGCTTTCTCTATAAATTTATTTGTTGTTTGAGATTTGAAATCTCTCTATTCTAAATTTTGACATCAAATAAAAAAATTAATGGATGTAATTCCCTTTCAAGACTTACACCTTTCATCATTCATTGGCCTATATTTCACTCGTAAATGGATCTAGTTTCATTTAGAAGTACACCTAGCCTTGTTATTATTTTAATTTGCACCTCTTGATGCAACAAAAGGCTGTAACGTTGATCTTCAATTATTATAGTATTATTGTCAAATACACATGTATTATATTAAATCTTACTTAACAATAAGTATAATAATGCTTGTACTTTAAATTTTATATTTCAAACTGGTTTCACAAGGTCAAACCGTAAGATAGTTAATTAGTTAAATATTGCATGGAAGTGTAAGCAGTATTACATTTACATTAGTTGTTGCACATACTATAAATATTGCACTATTGCATGTTAATACTAATTACATTAAAATAAAAGAATTGAAAATAAATATCTAAAATTATTCATCAAAAAGGTCTTATTGCCTATTAAAAGGGAATTACATGATGATTATGTATATCACTGTTTAATGCATGAAAGATCTGAAATGATGAAAGATGTAAATTTAATCATTTGCATGAAAGGATAAGAGTGTTTATTTATTTATCGTGGTCCTTATATATGTTACTATGTTCATGAGTTTTTTTCTTACTATGAACATTATGTATGTCAATGTATTCATGAGTGTTGTGGAAAGTTTACCTTTTGGGATGGGTGTTGAATATGGGTTATTAGGGAGTGTAGATTGGTTTTTCCAATTCTACTCAGATTAGTTGTATAGGCTATATGCTTGGCCAAGCGACATTAGACCATTGAAATAGATGAATTTATTATATATTTGGTCTCTACCTATTAGTGTGTTAAGTTTATCTTAGGGTAAATTAACTGGGTGGTTTTATTTCTCGTTCTAGGTAGTTGTTTACCCGTCACCTATTTCACAACTTTAAAAGCCTATACCATATGTATTTTAATCATCTCAATTTTTGTTCACTCTTTTCTGGTAAAATGGCCTTGTGTTGCCTCTCTCATTTTCTGTGAAGGTTATTTTTGCAGATGGTGCTCTTGGGAGGTGGATGACACCAACACTACCATATCCTAGTATCAATCATAGCATGTTCTAGTATGATATAAATGCATGTAGATATACTAGGCATGCACTAGAATCCATCATGCTTGTTGATTTATTTTTGTTAAGCCTTCCATGTAGGATTGATTGTTCTTCATGTCAGGAAGAACTCTCTTGATACTCAACTACTTCCAGATGATCTTGTTTCAGATTGTCTTGTGCCTCTTCATTTTTCAGACATGATACCCTATGATCACACTACTATGCAGGAGTTTGAAATTTTGGAATACTTTGAGTCTTCAAATGAGGATGATGAGTGTTCTTCAAATGCTCCCTCTTCTCCATCAGGGACAATTGATGTACCTTCACCTTCAGTGATTCATTGTGCAGAGTTATTGATTGAGGCTCCTATCATTCTTGTTCAATACGACCATTCATCTTGTGTTGATGATTCACTAAGCACGTCTAGTGATTCATTACAACAAGTATTTCATTGTCTTTTTGATTGGGATTCGTATTTTATGAACATTGGTTCATTGTTCGTGGAATCTCACATTTCTAACTTGGAAGACAAATTTGAGGGTATATCCCTCCTATTTGGTGATAGTTGTAGTACAACTATTGTAACTCCATCTCAGTCTTTGGAGAATGTTCAGAATCAGTTTCCAGTGGTACCTTGTTTGTCACCTCCTATTGTGATTGGGCATGTTCCTGATTGGTTTGTGGCATCATCTTCCAAGGTCTTGGCAACACATGAGCAGACTTTAGAGACATCATCATACATTTTCATGCTTCTTTCTTTCAATTCCTATATGGAGTGGGAAGAATTCCTGCATTTGTACTTGGTTTTGTTTCTTCCAAAAGAGAGACAAATTGTTTGTCGACATTGGATCATGTTTTGTCTTCAGACACTTACCATTTTTGCAGGTGATTACACATTTTGGTGGGGCTACATAGTCTCTCTTTCCCTCTTATGGGGGGTTATTGATCTTATATACATGATGTATGCATTTCTTGGGGGGTGTGATTGAGTCCTCCATCCATGCATAGTTTTTGTTTTCTTTTCTCTCTTTTGGAGAGGGGCTTTTTCCCACAGGGTTTCTCTCCTTTTCTCTGGTTGTGAGAGATTGCATTTTAAATGGGTACCTAACATGGTTGTGTAGCCGAGACCCATATTGCATCTTCATTTTGCATAATAATTCTCCCTAAGTTTGCACTTAAGGGGGGTGTTAGTGTGTTAAGTTTATCTTAGGGTAAATTAACCGGGTGGTTTTATTTCCCGTATCGGGTAGTTGTTTACCCATCACCTATTTTACGGCTTTAAAATCCTATACCATATGTATTTTAATAATCTCATTTTTTGTTCACTCTTTTCTGGTGAAATGGCCTTGTGTTGCCTCTCTCGTTTTCTGTGAAGGTTATTTTTATAGATGGTGCTCTTGGGAGGTGGATGATACCAACACTACCATATCCTAGTATCGATCATAGCATGTTATAGTATGATAGAAATGCATGTAGATATACTAGGCATGCACTAGATTCCATCATGCTTGTTGATTTATTTTTGTTAAGCCTTCCATGTAGGATTGGTTGTTCTTAATGTCAAGAAGAACTCTCTGAGGAAGCGTAAGCTTCATGGTTGGGTAGAAAAATCACTTGGACCATGTTCTCATTTCCTAACTTGCAGATAACTATGAGAGATTCGATGGAGGTCAGAGCCTACATTATTTATATATTCACATTATTATTATTTTATTAATTGTAGTATACCATTTGATTGTACGTTATTGAATTGAGGATGATTAGCATATTGGATTATTGATGATTCCAGTGTATGTGTACATTACTTGTACTTTCATTATATTATTATTATGACTTCTTGGCAATGGATTTCCTAAATTGATTATTGTATCACTTTATCTCTTGTATTTGTGATTACGTATGAATTATATGTCGAATGATGACTTGGCATGTAATGAGATTATTTCTCTTGTACTTATGTACTTGTAACTATTTCTTGATTAATATGATTAATTTAATGTTTATTTCGAACCCGTACGTTACATTTGGTATCAGAGCTCTAGGTTAAACACTAGGGCCTTTGTCTACTATGCTAAGATGCAAAACTTGATGCTAGGTAATTTCATAGCCATTATGGCAACACTGGGATCTCTAAGTTATGTTTTCCCATGTGGTTTTTAGTACTTAATGCATGATCATGCAAGTACTTGTTTGGTGAGTCTATGTTTGGCTCCTTGCATGTGTACCTTGAGTGGCATTCTATGAGTTCAGTGTGAACCAACCCATGCAGTGTGTTTGAGGAGGAAGATTTCCTCCTAGATCTTAATGCATATGATAGGGATGGATAGGACACCCTTGGTTGATAGTCTCCCTAGTAGGAAATGATCACTCCTTAATGAGTTGATTGTTGTGTGAGAAATTTAGTTGGGTGTTTGCATGTGTGATTATGACATTGGTAGCAATTATTGTTGTCATTTTCTCTAGTATGATATGTTTGAGAAATGCTTTTTGGTGAGGGTTAATTGGACCCTTGATTATTTTTAGAAGTGCTTTCTTGTGCGATTGCTATCTCGATGTCTTGATTAATGCTAAGTTTGAATGCTTGGTGACCCTTGAGTAGTCTTGATTACACTTGTGTGTTCTCTTGGATGTGTGTATATGAATGTATGTGATTGAAAATGGTTGGTAATTACTTGGCTCATGATTGAGCATTATGAATTGTCTTATGTGACTTATGAACTAGAAGTAATGTTGGTATGTATTATGCTTGAAATGCAAAAAAGTGATATTTTGGTAATGTTGCTTATGATGCCTTGTTTATTGCATTCTTAAGTGAATTAACATTGTATGTGTGAAGCAATCACATAAGTGTATTAACAAAAATGTTGCATTGTCATAATAGAATGTTTGGGTCAACAACTTATGTCCCCAAATCATGTTGTCATTGGGATTATTGTAAGAACTTAGATAGTGATCTGGTTTTGTGCTCCTCTTGCTTTAAATGCATGTTTAATTGTTAAAAGAAGTTATGCTTATTAGTCTAGCATTATGCTATTTTTTCCTAAAACCTCAATGGTAATTTTCCTTGAGAAAGACATAGATATCATTTTGTTATACCATGTGGTAATGATGTATGATGTGAGTAGTGTTTGTGTCTTTGCATGAAATTGTAAAATTCCTTGTTAAAGTGGTATTTAGATAAAGCCCTACCCTTATGTGGATAGAATTTGTTCATATCATGGTAAAAATTGCATATGAATTCTTGTATTATAATGTGATCATGTCAAGATGAAGTGTGTGAGTTAGTGTAGTTCTCATTAGGCATGGTTGAGTGAAATGGATGGATTATGTTTGTATTATGTTTGATCATACTCTCTCTAACACACCATGGAAAGGGAACCCCCAAGGTGTTGTGTAGTTATCACTCCCTTGAATGTGACTAACCTTAGTCATTCAATTTATGTAAGAAAGTTTTCAAGTTTTGATGCTCTATTTTTAGTTATTGACGAGTTCTCTAATTCACTAGGTCTAGTGAAGTCCACTATTCACTAGGTGTGTACCCACTAATAAGTTAGAAAAATGAGAAACACACTATGTCTAGTGAAGTTTGATAGTCACTAAGTGTGTACCCATGACAAAGTAGCAAAATGAGAAGCACACTAGGTCTAGTGAAGTCCGATATTCACTATGTGTGCACCGATGCCAACCATATTAAGAGTTATACTCCTTGATAACTCTAATAAGGTACTACAAAAAAGATCAAGATGCTATGCCAATGCATCATCAAGTTCATTTCCTATGAACAAAGTGAAGAAAATAATGCCAATGCATGCCCCCACCTTAAAGAAATTGCAAAACACCATGCTATGAGTAATTACTTTAAGGTAGAAAAATGATAAATGCCATGCAGAAAAATATCACAAGAGCTTATTTGGAAAGCCCTATTCCAATGATATGTTTCCAAATAAGGCTACATAATGATAAGGGGTTGCCTCAAATGTAATGCAACAAAAAACATAGAATATGAACACATAAGGGATCCACAAATTTGGGGTCAGTACACGTCTTTTTTGTAGTAATATAATAGATCTAAAAATTGACATCATTCCCCAAATACTCATGGAATAATAGACATAATGGAGGAATGTCACATAGAGAGAAGATAAACAAAATTTTGGGTCAACATGGAAGAGACTCAAATGTCTCAATGCCTTGCATCATCCTCAAAAGGAAGACACGAAATGAAAATAAAAGACAAAGTTTACAACCTATAGAAGAATGAAGATGCAAATAGAAGAATGTCATGAAAGGCTTGTTTACTTTGTATCCTTACACCAACAGAGCAACAAGGGTCATCCAAAGAAAACTCAAAAACATAAAGGCACACCAAGCAACACAATATGGGAGATCACATCACATGCAAGTAAACACATAAAAAACACATGAAACAAACATAAAGGAGTATTGAACATGAGAAACAATCTAAAGCAAATCATTTGCATCCCAATCTTTCTCATCATGTAGGGAAGGAAAACAACTAGCTTAAGGGACTACAAAAAGTGCCATATTAGGAGCATCTCTAGGTTCAACACGCATGGTGGGCCACTTTCATTAGGAGGATCATCACGATTTACCTCATCTAAATTAATTTTCTTTGAAATCAAAACATTAAGCTCATTATGCACTTGTTCATCAATTTTAACAATTTCATCCTCATCATCCAAATTAATCATAGCAAGAGATTTTATGATAATGACAGTTGTATGTTCTTGTTTCACTTCTTGTTTTAGTTTCATATCTTGTTTTGGTGAAAGCTGTAATTATTCTTGATTTGTTTGCATAGGTGTTTGATTATCATGCAATGTTTTATTCTTTTCTTTTAATTGATGAGAAATAACACAACGCTTATGCCTATGCTCTTTAGCATTTCATTTTCTTCTTGCATGGTTTTTAATTTGTGATGGGGTAGGAGCGCGTTCTTGATCATTGGTATCTTTTCTTCCCTTATGGGAGGAATTGCAGGAACCATTGGGGGCTAGGAAACCACTATCTCTTTAGGTATATACACTTGTTTTATCTTTGGAGGCACAAAAGGAATCATTCAATTATCTCTTGATTTTTTATATGATATGGGTGGATGGACTACAACATATTTACCTTGGTTACTTGAAATAGTCTTTGCTTCAAGCATAGGTTCATCCATAACTCATGGAGGGGGAGGAGCAATCATAATATTATCATTTTTTAAGAATATTGGTAAGAGATAAATTTGTTATGCACTTTTCCTTAAACTTTTGGTATGATTTAAAAAAGAAATCCTCATGAGGCTCGATAGGTTCCATAGGCTGAGGCCAAAAGAAATCTAAAGAAAATTTTCCACGAGAGGAAAAGGGATTAAACCTACTATGATGCATTGTAAAAATTTGGTTTTTAGATGGGAACTTCATGCACTTGTGAATAACCAACAGGATGACCTTCATGGAGCGTAGCCATGGGTATCCTATCTTCACATGGATGTTTGTGTGTTGCATATGCATCCAACTCATAACTTAGCGAGAAATGAGGTGGCATATTGTTGACACTCCATCGTTACCCCCTATGGAGTTGGAATCATTTAATTTTGACTCATAAGGTTCTTGTCATAAATGGAGCTAGGCACTGTAAATACAAGGGACAAATGCACAAATTGGAAATTGCCAAGGGGTGAAATTTTACAACATTAAATTTTGATCCCACTTTAGTGAGCTGATTTTTGAGAAAAAATTAGCTACACAAAAGTAGAAACCATAAAGGTTGATCAGGTGGATACTGAAAATTCCCCCAGTGATTGAGCTTAGTGAAAAACCATAACACTAGATGTAAATTTTCATTCCGCAAAAATTATTTTTAGGTCAGTTTGAAAATCAAAAGAAGCTACCATGACAAGAAGAATGCTTAAGAAAAATTCAATGGTTCGAAAGAAAAATATGATGAAGAGGTGAGTATATTTACCCTCCTATTTTTCCCCCATCTAGGTGGGGTGAAAACAAGATGAATGGAAGGACCACGTCCGTCAGAAAAAATGGGCCAAAAATGACCTATATATACATAGGAGGGTCCATAGAAGGGTCATTTTCACTATTCACTATAAGTGAATTGTTAACTTTTGTGAGAGAAAAGTTAGAAAAATTCTTCATAGACATGATTAAATAGAATCTATGATTGAGTAGTTGCATAGAGCCATAGCCGAGGGTGGTGAGGTTGATGGGCTACGAGGAATCTGACTCTTTCTTTGCATTTTAAGGCATTTTTCCCCTAATTTTTCAAATCTAGAGAAGTGTTGAAAATGAAGGTAATATTGTAGCTTAAAACTTGTAAAACTATGAGACTGTGGATCTAATTAAGTGTTATTTGTCACAATTATTTGTCTGTTTAGATCAATTTTACCAATTGTAGAAAGAGACAAAAGATTGTAGAAGAATGAGACAACGAGATAGAAGTGACACAACATATACGTGGAGAAACCCTTTTGGGAAAAAACTCCACCAGAATCAATAGTGCTTGTATTATTTAACCCTAGATAAATATTACAATAATATTGTATCAATCCTTGATTGATATGCTTCCTTGCCTTCAACAATCCTTCTTCACAACCTGCAATAAACTCTCATGGAACTCTCATACACTTGCTACAATTAATAGACAATAAAATGAGCATGTAAACTCATAAGAGTTGTACAATATAAGAACATAAATCTCCTCACAAAAATCTACACCTAGATTGGGCAAGTAGAGTTCCACAATGTAATCTGAAGTCAAACCAAAGTCTTCCTCAATTTAGGCACCCCAAACTGAACACTTAATTGAACTTTGGTCAAGAAGATATCATGCAAAATTCACCTCAAAGTTGGCACCCAAGAATGGGCCCACTTGACTGAGCCTTGTAAATATATTCTCATGCAAAATGTGTTAACTGAAAGACGCCAACTTGGGCACCCAAGGTGGTCCCAAGTCAATCTTAGTTAACTAAAACATATCTCTCCACCAATTCATGCATAAATTATGCATGATTGATCATCCCCACTTAACTAAAAGTATCCACCTGTTATCTGTCATGCAACTCAATTCATTAGTCATGCAACTCAAGTCAATTCAAGTCAACTAACATTCAACTCAAAATAACTACATGAAACTGAAGATAATTGAACCATAATTGAACTGAACTGAATAGATATTGAACTGATACTGAACTAATAGTGCCGCTTAACTCATGTAAATATCAATCCCTAATTTGTAGGATCAAAACATGCATTATTGAAGTGTTATCAATCCTCCAAACAATTAACTGAAGCAAGGTGGGTTCCACCTTCCATATGGGTGCCCCATGTGCTCCTATCTTGTAGGAGCTATTCTTGGACATCCCCACATGTTATTATCATTTAGGAATAATCACAAATTCCAATTTACATGTTCATTTAATTTGAATTTAATCTCTTTCTAATCCTAGTGTTGGTGAAAGCTTTCCAAGGACTTAGGTGATACATGAAATATGTTTAGGATTGCAATTAAATGGCATCCTATTCCCAACAAGCAACACATGTGTCCAGGTGGTGCAAAGGTGTCCAACCTATGCATTATCATCCCAAAAACACGTTGGTTTCCTCTGACCATGCTAATGTTTTCCATGTACGCTATCATCTAGGCAACGTTTATGGCAGTCAACCTTGAACACTAGTGTATTGCACAGACGTCTGTGCAGTGCACTTTTGTCCTAGAGGTCAACTTAGAGAAAAAAAATGATGTAGAAGTTAGAATTTTTATGATATAGATGGATTTGACATAGATTTTCTTTTTATTTTGTAGGAGTGGCCTAAGATGCATGAGCACAGAGGTGGGAACGTGCTTATGACGCTCTGAGATTAGGCAACTTGCATGCATCTCGACGACCAAGACCATATTCAACAGGTGGGCCTGTGGTGGGCCTACACCCTTCCAGATATGTTTTATCATCATTTGATGCTCATGGAACTCATGGAGAGGTGGGATGCAACTACCTCTATGTTCCACCTTCCCACAAGAGAGATGTTGGTCACACTTGAGGATGTGTACCGGATCACAAACCTACCCATCTATGGATGGTAAGTGGCCTATGATGATACCATCAACCACATCTACATATGGTGGTTTGAGTAGGGATGAGTGGTAGTCCCACTTATTTAAAGGGTGATGGTAGTCATAGTCATCCTTTGAGTTGCTATGGAAAGGAGAACCTCTCACTTGCACATGGGCCTTGTCTGTACTATTTGTGAGATGGAGTGGTGGACTATTTTTGGTTGGGGTTGCATCATGCTCACCCACTTATACCATGAGTTAGGGTGATATGTACACTATGAATTTTCTAGCCTCACAACCTGCACGCTCTTGCAAGTGTGGGATTTTGCACATATTACATGTACCCAACTAGATGGGTTTCCCCAAGGCATGGCTCTTAGTACCCCAATGGCACACTTGTACCTATGGGTACATAATTGAAGGTACAAAGATCTTCATTTTTGTGGCTTCAGATGGATACTTTATAGTCACATGAGGTAAGATGGTGACCATATAGGGGCATGTAGTGGCTCATAGATAGGTGGCAGCTGTGACATATGCAACACAATCATCTCCTAGCGAGATGCACTGATTATATCATTATTCCTAAGTACTGGCACAAGGTCACTCAATTTAGGATTTTTTAGACCATCCCCCGATTCCTACCACATAATTTTGAGTGGTGAGGAGTTCCACTAGACCGAGTGATCATCGTCGACTAACCATAGCAGATGTCATTATTAGCAATGACATGTCAGACAATGACAACTAACCCCTGATGCTGACCATCGACAATGTGGGGGTCACTCGTAGCTACAAATCTTGGTGGGAGAGAGTGGGTCTTATCCTGATTTTCTCGACACATGCCCCTATGGGAAATGTCGATGCATAGGGGTAGGCAGGAGTAGGAGGAAGAGTAGAGGATTGAGGCAATAGCAGCGATGACCAACAGGGAGAGGCAGTGGGTAGAGTGACAGAGAGGCCCAAGTAGTGACAAAGGATTTTATCACCTCCAAATACTATCCTAGTCTTAGTGGTGCCACCTTCAATAACCAATGTCCCCCTAACAGCAACAACAACAATGGGGATCAGTCCTAGGATTGTACCATCTTTGAATCCACACTGGTAGGCTAGGGATCCAAGTATAAGAGTGATTTACGCTATTTCCATTTTAGTACTTCATATTTTAGTTTCATCTTATATATGCTCATTTTTTTGTATATAGAATCTGGTACTGATAGTGTCTACTACTTTGTGGTTGTAGTGGAAACAAAAGAGTAGATCACTTTCATTGGGGGGTGTGTCTTTGAGGTGGTCTTGACCATGCTAGTCCAGGGGAGCTTCTTTGATGCATACATGTTGGCTTCAATGGGGTGACAAACCCACTTATTTGAGCCTACTATGTAATTAAGGATTGTGTATGAGGAGGCTCGATAGAGGTCATGCAGAGGACCACTGATGTCACCATTGTGATCAAGTAGCAAGATTAGCATGTGATCGAGATCCACATTGCCCTCATCGAGTGAGATCAAGCTAGAAAATGGGAAACGAGTGCTAAGAGGGCATGTGACACCCTAAAAAGCTAGCTCAATGACCTTGGTGGTTAGGAAACAATCATGAGGTTGGCTGGAGATCCCTAATTGCAGTAGCTTTAGGAGGAGCTATGACAAATATGATAGCGGGAGGAATGAATATAGGTGGAGGTTGCAGAGCTATGCAAAGAGATACGAGGATTGTGAGCGAGCTTATTTGTGTCACGGTCACATTGATCGCATTCCCTCGTGTTCATCCAACCTCAATATCGATCGCCACCAAGACTAGAGGGCTTAGGGATATATGCATTGAGGGGATAGAGGCCCATTTTGTATATGTGTGATTTTATATACTGATGATATCATTTTGTACAAAATTATTTTGATGCATAGACATATACAGATATACAGACACCACATTTTGATACAATGGTGTGATACATGTACATGATACACACTTTGATATATATATATGTGTGTGTGTGTGTGTGTGTGTGTGAGAGAGAGAGAGAGAGAGAGATTTTGGTCCGACATACTAGCATTCATTATTTGTATGTTTTTACTTTCATGTATGATTATGTGATGGATGTTATACCTATGGATTTATGTTTAGACCTTAGATGCTATCATGATCTAATAAAAACACATAGATCTATGTTAATTAAATACCATGATGATGTAATTGTCTAACTAAAAGATTGAATCAAATGTAATACACAAATACACAACATAATAAAACACATGTAAGGGTAATTCCTAATTAAGGAAATTAATCACATACACATGTTCACATCATAATAAAAAAAATTAGGATAATGTCTTAATGAAGGAATGCCACATCACAACGCACTACAATCCACGAGGGACGAGTGTTATACACATGAAACATAGACACTATGCATAGTATCGATGAAGATGCATCGCATTAAAAAGCTCTCTTAGAGGCATTCCATCCATAGATGACAGTCCATAGGCACCAAAACCATACACAAAGATGATAATGTAAGGGCCTAATCTATTAGGACTAAAATTCCCATTTTGATTAGGCGGTGCATTCACATTTCTTTGATTCTCATAGAGAACCATATCACCTACCTTGAAAGTTATAGAAAGAACACCTTGATTATAATGTTTAGAAAGTGATCATTGATAAGCTTGAAGATGATTGAGGGCCTACAATCAGTGCTTGTCGAGCAACTCAAGCTAATGCAAACGATTAGCATGGTAAGTGTCATCATCAATTAATCCTTTAAGGGAAATCACAAAGACAAAATTTCCAACTCTAAAGGTGTGATAGCCTCGACACCATACATGAGGTTATATGGCATTGTGCCAGTCACCGTACAAGCACTCATGTGATAGGACCACAAGGCATATGTTAACTGAGTATGCCAATCTTTACTATTTTTTAAAGAATCGACTCAAGAGTTTTAATAGACACTTTAGCTTGGACATTAGATTAAGGATAGTATGGTGTAGAAAAGAGATGTTGGATGTGAAACTTCTCTAAGAATTGCTTCACCTCTTTGTTCTTAAATGGAGTACCATTGTCAGAAACAAGGGTAGAAGGCAATCCGAAATGAGCAATGATATTGTTTAGAAGAAAGCTACAAATTTCTTCAAAATTTGTGGATCAAAGTAGAACAAATTTGACCCATTTTGTAAAGTAATCCATAGCAGTAATGATGAAGATATGTCCTCTAGCAGAAGGAGGTGATATTTTACCGATAATATATCCAATCCCCATTTTGTAGATGGCCAAGGAGAGGTATAATTTTGAAGCTCTTGAGTAGGAGCACAAATGAGATTACTATGTTGTTGTCACTGTGAACACTTCTTGACAAAAGAAAAGGAGTCTTGTTCCATTATTAGCAAAAATTATCCCATGTGAACCAATTTACGTGCCAAGGATTTACCACCAAAATGTCCACTCAAGAGCTCGAATAGGCTTCTTGAAGGGAAAGGGGTATTTTTGTCGTAGTGAGACACCAAAGAAGAAGACCATTATAAGATTTTTGATAGAGAACATATGATAATATAATGTATCAAACTAAAAAAATTCTTATATGAGTGCAAGCGTTCTTTGTCACATCATTGAGAAAATTTCTAGTCTTTAGATAATTGTAAGTATGAGAATACCATTCCTCCGATTCCACACAAGCATACACTAGAGCATCAGATTCAAGTTGATTTGAGACAATAGGAGAGAAAAGAATATAGACAAAAAAATGGGTATTCTTCTATGCCTTCATTCAAAGATACAAGGGAGGTGACACTCACAATTGCATCCACTTGTCGATTTTATCTCTTAGTAACATTGTCTATAATAAAAGAAGAGAAATGATCAAGTAAGGATAATGCCAAATCCCCATACTAAGATAGCTTATTATACTTGGCTTGATATGTTCCTATAATATGATTTACAATAAGTTTAGAATCATCGTGTATGTGAATATGTTTGATGTTCAATGCTACTGTGACACACAATCCAACGATAAGGGTTTTGTACTCAATGATGTTGTTAGTGCAATGGAATTCCAATCGAAACGATAGAGGAATTGGCTTACCTTTAGGTGAGATTAAATCTACACTTTCTCTAGATCCATCTTGACATGTTGATCCACCAAAGTACATCTCCCATACAAGTTCATGTTTGGTTGTAAAAAGGTCTTCGTCCAAACATAAATCCAAATTAGGAAAGGAGTTAGATGAGGGAGCTTCTGCCAATTGATTAGAAATAACTTGGCCCTTAATCACTTTCTAAGTTATGAACTTGATTTTAAACTTAGAGAGCAACATTATCCATTTCGCTAACCTTCCCAAAAGATCAGTTCTACTGAAAAATGTTTTAGAAGATCACTTTTTACAATGACATGAGTTTCAACATGAAGAAGATAATGTCATAACTTTTGCATTGCAAAAACGAGAGCAAGACATTGTTTCTCCATGGAAAAATAATGAGTTTCATAATCGACGAGAATACAACTAATGTAATATACCACTCTTTCTTTACCATCATCACCATGTTGAGCTAACAAAGCTATTGAGGCATGAGGTGATGAAAAGATATAGAGAAAAAATGGTCTATCTTGTATAGTCGACATTAGGATAGGAGGATTAGAAAAATAACTCTATATTGGCTCAAAAAACTTTTTGCACTCATCGTCCCATCTAAAGCAAACATTTTTCTTCAATAAACACCTGAAGGGAAGGGTAAGATCAACCAACTAAGCTACAAATCTATGAATTTCCCAAATCTTCCCCTACAAACTATGTACTTGAGAGATATTTTTGGGTGGAGACATGTTAACAATTGCATCAATTTTATTTTTATTGACTTTGATTCCATGGTGAGAAACAATAAATCCTAAAATTTTTACAGTGTTAAACACTTAAGAGGATTCGATCTCATCTTATAGAGTCGAATCCTTTGAAAAATAAGATAAATATTTTTCATGTGATCTTGGTGAGTTATAGACTTAGCCAAGATATCATCAACATAATCTTATAGAATTTTATAAATGAAATCACAAAATATTAGGGTCATTTCCCATTGGTAAGTTGCTCCTGCATTCTTTAACCCAAATTGCATGACCACATAATATAAAATACCCCAATGGGTAGTGAAGGTTGTCTTATACTAATCTTCCAAGTTAATATGAATTTTATTATAGCTCAAGAAGCCATCCATGAAGGACAACAAGGCATGGCTTGCAATCGAGTCCACAATCATATCAATATTAAGCAAAAAAAAATCATCCTTAAGAGAAGCCTTCGTCAGATCACAAAAGTTAATACAAATGCAAATACAACCATCAGGCTTGCTGACAACAAAAATATTTGATATCCAAGACAAATAGTCAATAGGATGGATAAATTTTTCTTTTAATAGCTTCTCTATCTAGGTCTTAACTAGCAATGCAACCTAGGGGCGGGGGTCCTAGCTCAGTTGGCTAAATCTTTCCTGTTGCAGGAGGTTGGTCATGAGGTCTAGTCTCCCCCACCCCCATGGTACCATAGGGCATGTCACGCTAGCATCGTCAGTCATGTTAAAATTTTTACCAGGCACACTGCAGTTTATAGGGGGTTGTGCTACCCGATTCCTGTAGTCTAAAAAAAAAACTAGCAATGCAACCTAGGGATTCATCTTTCAGATCTTTTGTTTAATGGGATTAGCATTAGGACATAGAGTGATATTCTGAACCACTATAGACTCATCAATACCAAGTATGTCCTCATATGACCAAGCAAAGATGTCAGGATGAGAATATAACAAGTCAAAATGTTGCTTAGATTCTTGTGAAGAAAGGCACTTTTCAATCTTAATCACCTTTCCAAAAGACTTAGGATCCATGAAAACATTAGTAGTATCCCCTTTAAGGAGATAACTATGATCTTCAAGATGGAGAATAGGAACATCATCATCGACATTAGATAAAGGAGCCTTCTCATCAATACTCAAAATAGATGTGATTTGGTTTATGGCCAAGATCATCCCACGATCATCAAGATCAACGACGAACAAGTTGAGGATGATGGAGTAAGGATGCAGATGGGTACATGGTAGCTTTAAACCACCTCATCATTGTTTCTAAGTATGATCAATAAAGCAAGTGGTGATCCTTAATGAGCCTCGTTGATTGAGTTTTAAATCTTGGATGATCGACTACTGAGATTCAACATGCAATGATTGATTTTTGCTTACGTGAGTGAGCCAGGATGGCCATTAATTGCAACTAGCCTCCAATTCCTCTATTTAATGAGGATTTTTTGTAGCTTGTTCGATCATTCGTAAATTATCAAGGCACATAATTGATTGTTGTGGGTATTGGAGGAAAATTTTTAGAGTGCTAAATGAACTCTCACAAGGGTGGTGATATGATATCTTCTGATATGTAAGTGTGCATGCATATTGTATTATTGTTGTAGTTCAATAGTATTATGTGTTTGGTGCTTTTTGGGTTTTCATTGTTTGTGTGTGCAAATTCTCTAAAAGTTGTGGTTAGTGTTTTTTCCTGCACAATTGGCTCTAGTTAGTATTGTACTCTGGGAAAATGAGTGAGCCAAGTTCTCCCATTACACTGATCCAAAGGTCCAGAAGGTTAAATATACAGGAACCAGTTGCATATGTGTCTGAGGAAAAACCTATTGTGGCAGAAACACCAATTGTCCCAAAAGGCAAGAGGAGTGTTCGAAGGAAGGTTGAGAAAATTATTGTCAAGAGTACTTACAATCTTAGAAATAGGACTAGTTCAGAAGAATTACTCAAGTTTGGAGGAAAAGGGCCTGTTGAGTTTGCGAAAGAATTGACGAGGCCGAATATAGGTCCTAGGGTTTTTTCAAAGAAGCCCAATGCTCCTATTCTAATTTTTGATAATTATTTAAGTAAGGAGGGAAGAGTTGGCCCTGATTCTAGCCATTTCCCTATTTCTCTTGTGCCTTATGATGACTTAGATGGTGAGATAATTGTTGCAACTCCACTCTCTGTCAAAAATCCCAGTGAGGGTGTTTACTCGATGGCTAAAAAGGCTAGGTAACACCTGTGCTCTCTTTTTAATGGTGTCTAGTTTTGGGGTGCTGTGATGACTCGACTTCCATGTTGTTGGTTCGTTGGTTCATGTCGTTGATGATGATGGTGGTTTCTTTGGTATTGGTGAATGTTCCATTTTGATGATGCCTTTCGGAAGGCTTGCATGGCTTCTTTGACCAATGGCGTGGTGCTCTTTTTGCCTTTTTTCTTTCCCGTGGTGAAGGAATTATTGAAATGTAACTGTTCGGGAAATGACCCTAATGAAATGAAATTAATTTTGAAATTATTGTGAAATGTAACTATAACGATCTCGGTGCTTGTTGCTTCCTTAATCTATAAAGGGGAATTCAAGGCTCATTACAAGGGTCAAAATTTTGAGTCCAGTATGGTCTAGGTATAATTTGAGTACATAAAGAAAATGTAAATGTAGAAAGCTTGATGAATCTGTCGGGAACTTGTCTTGGGTATAGGTTGTATATGTAATAGTCTTAAATAGTTTTACATGAATTAATGATATTGAAACAAATCTAAATTCTAAAGCATGTACTCTCCTTTTGTACACTTTTGTAGATTATAAATGAAATTATCAAGGATCTTTTTGTTTGTCCTCAATGGTTTAATTGAATGTATGGCTTTGTTTCTTTGCTTTAACTCAAAGGGTTAATCAAAATGCTTGAGGAAAGCCATAGGTCTGTAAGAATTTGCAAAGGATCTAATAAGAAGTGATGTTTTGGGATGTTGTGAGTTTTTGTATTGCAAGGCATTACAAAGATAGTCCATCTATTTCAGAATTAAATAATTTGTGTATTACTAAGTATTTCATATTTGACTCCATTTACCCAATTGATGAGGCACTGGCCTGTTTGTCAAGAAGTTGTGCAACCAAATGAATAAGTAGTATGCCTAGCCATGGGTTTCAAAATGAGAACAACACTTATTAAAATCCTGTCAATTCTGAAATGTAAGTTTGAAATTTACCCTCGTTCCTAGCAAATGGACAATTATTTACTTAAAGATTAGCCAAATCCTTGGTGAATTTTGTGTATTTTCCTGAATTAGGAAATCATCTATGTAGAAGTGTTCTCCATTTTAACAAAGTAAAATGAACACAATCGGGAAATAGCCTCCCTGGTCCCACATAACCTAAAGTGCAAGAGTAGAGATCAAAGAATTCTTTACTCGTCGTGTTGGCCAGTAGCCTAGGAATGTCTTGAATATAAGGATTGGATATCCTTTAGAGAATTCCAGGGTTCAGCTGTAAAAACACCAACAGAAATGGCAACTCTGTTGGCAAACATTTTCATTCTCCAGTCCCAAATTGTTGTATTACAGAGTCAAATGGTGTGATAAATTTAAACATCTCATTCAGATATTGTTGAATTCTTGAACCTGGTGAAATAATTAGTAGCAGCAAAGCTCAAAGGATTTGAAGGTGACTCCGCTGTTGGACCAAACCTAGAACAAGATTTATTGTGAAGATGATTCATCTTATTTGAAATATAATCCTCTGAAGAGAGGTGGTGACTCTAACTCAAAGAACCTGACAAAGAATATAACAAAGCTTTAGATATGCAAGTTTCAAGATTGAAGGTGAATGGCTGCTCTGAAACTCTAGGTATTCTCATGAATCTGAAGAAATATTATCACATTTACAGATAATTTTTGGGAACTTTCAAGATACATGATATAAATAATTCCCAATTTGGTGAAATAGCACTAATATAGGGAAAGGAAGGGTAATCTTTGCATAATCTTAAAGTGAAATTGAAATAGATGTAGAATTTTGTCATAGTCTTGAATTTCACTTGTTGAAAGATATTATGCAAAGTAGAACTAGAAGATTTGCATTGTAAAAGCTTAAGATCATAATTGTAAGGGGAACTTGAATTTCCTTTTTGATAAATCTGACAAGGTTTGCAAAAAGTAGTACAAGATGTATTGTCAAGTTGTACATTTGGATGTGAACCTTAATACAATAACACATGATGAGAGTACCCTTTGTCACATCAAAGGAATTTTAGTACTAAAAGGTATAGGGCCATAAATTTCAGTAATATTTATGGTTTTCCAAATATTGTATCACCCAAGATCAAGGATAAGATACCAAAGTTCAATCGAGTAAAGTATGAATCAACAAGTAGGCATTTGCAAGAGTTTGGGGATTTGATGGGAGATTATGAATTGGATGCTGAGGACGTTGTCATGAAGTTGTTTGTTTAATCTCTAAAAGGGGATGAAAGAGACTGGTTCTCTTTTCTACTAATGTATTGTATATACTCTTGGAGTGAAATTAAGGTAGTCTTCATGGAACAATTTGGTGAAAGGGTAAATCCAACTGTGGTGAGAAAATTTTTTATCAAAATCCATCAAAATGAAGATGAGTTGATTCCTGCTTTTAATATTAGATTTACGAGAGCTATAAGGGATATCCCCGAGAATATCAGACCGAATGATGCTAAATGTTTAGTTGTATACCTTGGTGCATTTGATAGTAAGATGAGCTACCTATTGAGAGATAAAGAGCCTACAAAATAAATATGCATGGATGCTTTTCTAGTGATATCTCAGATGGGGGAGAAGTAAAAGAGATACAAGGTGTTATTTCATGTCATTGTGATCAGTGAAAAAAATGTGTATGTTGTTGATATTTCATCACAAACCAGTGATCATGACTTTGAAAGTGCAGCCTTAAGCATTCACTATGAAAATTTTGAACATGGTTTAGATAGTGATGAATCTTCTTGTGATGAAGATCATGACGAAGTTGGGATTTGTGATTTATTTTCTAAGGATTGCAACTGCTCTTTTGAGGATAATTTAGAAGCATATCCCTCACATGAAGGATGCAATAATATAAATACTCATGATGTCACTTTTCCATAAGTGAAGGAACAAACCACAAATGATGCTTACTTGGAACATAATCTGGGTTGGTCATCAATGGAGCATGTTAATTGTGTGAGTGATAAGGAATTTGAAGATAAAAATGTTTGTTCAGTATGTTGATACTGAGTATAAGGTTAAATATGATGAACATACTTATTTCCCTATTGCTCATGACTATTTATATAAAGTAAATATGGAGGAGTCAGCTACGCATGAAGAGGGTAATAATGTACTCATGGATGAAAAAAAGGTTTCATTATTGAATGATCAGAATGCACATCATGACAATCACATGGATCTTGAATCAACATCATTACCTATTGATAATATGGAAAAGCTTGTCGATTGACCTGATAATGAATTTTTAGAATGTGAGTCAAAGATGCTAACCATTGATTATGTGAATGAAATTAAGAATCTATCTACATACTCTTCTAGTGATTATAGTGATTTTGAATATAATGGTGATATGGAGGAATTAGACCTTCATGCTGAGGAGGTAGAGGCTTTATGAAAACAATGAAGGTGTGGGAGAACCCTTTATATGATGAACCCCCATCAGTATGTGAGGTGACAAATGATGATTCCTACTAGTGTAGAAATAATCCACTTTTTGTTGAAAACCCTAATGAGTGCTTGGCAAGTATTACTTGTGAATATGAGGGAATTGGTACAGATTGGACAACAAGGAATGAAGATCAGCCTGACATTAAGTTTTTTGACTCTTCCCTGAGGAAGGTAACATTGGTTCGATAGTTACCCAGTCATATGAAATATGTGGTGGTACAGGTATTGATGAGATGGCTTTCCCACAGATAGATGAGAAAACTATATTTGACAATTACCAAGGGTGTGATTCAAATGTGTTGATAGTTGAATATGACAATTGCTGACATGGTGAAGAATTTGAAGGTGAAGATGTCATTTTCCATGATGACAATCCTAAATGCAATGCTGGTGAAATAGATGAATATACTCTTTTTCCTATGGTACAAAGTAATGTGCTTGAAACAGAGGATGAATTGTTAGCCATACATGATAATATGGGTGGAATACACATGGGTGAAAGAGGGAATCCATCCTTAAACAATTAATTGGTGCATCTAGATGGGTACATCGGATTTGAGCCAACATTGTTACATATTGATGAAGAGAAATAGTTTGATGAGCCCTCATATTATGTTGATATTGCAGGACTGTTTGACTTATGTGGGGAGCCTAGGAGTGAAAATAGCATCAAGCATGATGTTAATCAATACGAATGTGCACTTGAATTCTTTGTAGAGGCTCCATATCTTATGGACCTTATCATAGAACTATTTCCATCTAATGAGGTTAACACTAGTGTAGACTAGACTGAAGATCCTCCTGAATTTGTATCTTTTTTCTCTAACACCTTAGGAGAAATTGGGTCTAGCATACAATAGAGTGTCTGTGAAGGATTTTGATTTGATGAACAAATTGAATGTGATGTTACAACCTATGATCAAGTGGAATATGAAATTTTTATTTTCTCAACTCACTTGGATGAGCTCATGATGATTATTTAGAAATGCATAATGCACATTTTGATCCTTTGCTATCAGAGCAAGATAAGGTATTCGATAGAGGGAAGCATTGCTTCTAGCTCTTGGGGGCCATTGGGCCTCCAATTTGGAGAATGAATCCAATGGAAATATAAAGGAAGCCTTCTGGGATTGGAAAAGAGAGTTGCATTTTTTATCCCTGTAATCAATCATCTTGGTTTGTTGTTCTTGTTCTTGGTTTTTGTGCTTTTTTGTTGATATGCTTCTACCATAAAATCTAGATTCTTGCTATGCCCGCAATATGCATACATCCCCAGTCGGAGCCACTGGTAGAACCCTAAATTTTTATTGTCCCACTGGTTCCATGGTCAAGCCTGTGACTGACTCTTCCTTGTTGTCATTAGGTTTTAGGGTTTATTTTTTTGATTCACTTATACCCTTGATCCTTCTATTCACTTATGTTCGCTCATTGACCGACTGCATTAGGTTACCAGTTAATTAATTGGTATTCTATGGCCTTCGCTATCATCATTTTAACCGGACCCATCATTCAAGTCACCCGCTGAGCCTAGGAGGGCCCTCTTTTAAGAACAACTTATGCCCGCGTGCACTTTGTCACCACTCAGGTTCATCGCTAGCGGTTCATCGCCCATCGCGCGTTCTTTTGAAACTACCCATGTCCATTCTATGATGATCGATGCTTTATATTTCCTACCGCCCATGTTCATCACCCGTCGGGTGTTACATCCTCACCGCTGGAAGGTAACCCATGATGAGTGATGGGGTTAAGTTCTTAACCCATCACTAGCCCTAGCACTATCGTTGGTTGTCTCTCGCTCTCCAAAAGGGAACCTGCGACTGTTGATGGGTGGATTTTCTCCCCATCGTGCGTACTTGGTGCATCGCGTGTTGAAGCTACTTGATGGAGAGGGGACGAGCGATAAGTGATTCAAGTGAAGATCTCCGACTAGGATCCTCCCATGATCAAAATCAAAGGCCGATATCTCCTCATTAGCTTTACTGCCATCACTTGATGGAGTCCCAGAGCATAACTTGAAGGCGTGATAGGTGATGTGATTTGGTTTATGGCCAAGATCATCCCACGATCATCAAGATTGATGGTGGACAAGTTGAGGATGATGGAGTAAGGATGTGGATGTGTATGTGGCAGCTTTAAAGCACCTCATCACTGTTTCTAAGTATGATCAATAAAGCAACTGGCGATCCTTAATGAGCCTCGTTGATCGAGTTTTAAATATTGGATGATCGACGACTGGGGTTCAACATGCAGTGATTGATTTTTTCTCAAGCAAGCAAGCCAGGATGGCCATTAATTACAACTAGCTTCCAATTCCTCTATTTAATGAGGATTTTTTGCAGCTTGTTCTATCATTCATAAATTATCAAGGCATAGAATTGATTGCTGCGGGTACTAGAGGAACAATTTTAGAGTGTTGAATGAACTCTCACAAGGGTGGAGATATGATATCTTCTGGTATGTAAGTGTGCATGGATATTGTATTGTTGTTGTAGTTCAGTAGTATTCTATGTCTGGTGCTTTTGGGGTTTTCATTGTTTGTGCGTGGGAATTCTCTGAAAGTTGTGGTTAGTGTTTTTTCCTGCACAATTGGCTTTTGTTAGTATTATACTCTGGGAAAATGAATGAGCCAAGTACTCCCATTACATCAATCTGAAGGTCTAGAAGGTTAAATATGCAGGAACCAGTTGCATATGTGCCTAAGCAAAAACCTATTGTGGCATAAACACCAATTGTCCCAAAAGGCAAGAGGAGTGTTTGAAGGAAGGTTGAGAAAATTACTGTCAAGACTACTTACAATCTTAGAAATAGGACTAGTTCAGAAGAATTAGTCAAGTCTAGAGGAAAAGGGCCTGTTGAGTTTGCGAAAGAATTAACGAGGCCGAGTATAGGTCCTAGGGTTTTTCAAAGAATCCCAATGCTCCTACTCTAATTTTTGATAATTCTTCAAGCAAGGAGAGAGGAGATGGCCCTGATTCTAGCCATTGCCCTATTTCTCTTGTGCCTTATGATGACTCGAATGATGAGATAATTGTTGCAACTCCATTTTCTATCAAAAATCCTGGTGAGGGTGTTTACTCGGCGGCTGACAAGGCCGGGTAACACCTGTGTTCTCTTTTTAATGATGTCCGATTTTGGGGTGTTGTTGTGACTCGACTTCCATGTGGTTGGATCATTAGTTCTTGTCATTGATGATGATGGTGGTTTCTTTAGTATTTGTGAATGTTCCAATTTTGATGACGCCTTTCAGAAGGCTTGTGTGGCTTCTTCGACCAATGGCTTGGTGCTCATTTTTCCTTTTTGCTTTCCCATGGTGAAGGAATGATTGAAATGTAATAGTTCAGGAAATGACCCTAATGAAATGAAATTAATTTTGAAATTATTGTGAAATGTAATTGTAATGAGCCCGATGCTTGTTGCTGCCTTAATCTATAAAGGGGAATTCAAGGCTCATTACAGGGGTCAAAATTTTGAGTCCAATATGGGCTAGGTAGAATTTGAGTACATAAAGTAAATGTAAATGCAAAATGCTTGATGAATCTGTTAGGAAATTTTCTTGGGTATAGGTTGTATATGTAATAGTCTTAAATAGTTTTACATGAATTACTGATATTGAAACAAATCTAAATTCTAATGCATGTACTTTCCTTTTGTACACTTTTGCAGATTATAAATGAAATTATCAAGGATCTTTTTGTTTGTCCTCAATGGTTTAATTGAATGTATGGTTTTGTTTCTTTGCTTTAACTCAAAGGGTTAGTCAAAATGCATGAGGAAAGCCATAGGTTTGTAAGAATTTGCAAAGGATTTGATAAGAAGTGATGTTTTGGGATGTGATTTTTTGTATTGCAAGGCATTACAAAGATAGTCCATCTATTTCAGAATTAAATAATTTGTGTATTACTCCATTTACCCAATTGATGAGGCACTGACCTGTTTGTCAAGAAGTCGTGCAATCAAATGAATAAGTAGTATGCCTAGCCATGGGTTTCAAGATAAGAACAACACTTATTAAAATCCTTTCAATTCTGAAATGTAAGTTTGAAATATACCCTCGTTCCTAGAAAATGGACAATTATTTACTTAAAGATTAGCCAAATCCTTGGTGAATTTTGTGTATTTTCCTGAAGTAGGAACTCATATGTGCAGAAGTGTTCTCCATTTTAACAAAGTAAAATGAACACAATCGAGAAATACCCTCCCTAGTCCCACATAACCTAAAGTGCAGGAGTAGAAATTAGAGAATTCTTTACTCATTGTGTTGGCCACTAGCCTAGGAATGTCTTGAATATAAGGATTGGCTATCCTTTAGAGAATTCTAGGGTTCAACTGGAAAAAAACACCAACAGGACCACAAAGATCTGTATGAACTAAATCTAGTAGTCTAGTAGTAGATTGTTCCCTTGATCTGTAATGATTTCTTGCTTGCTTCCCAAACTGACAATTCGTATTGCATATTCGCATGTTGCTGCTTAACACATCATAGATTGTGGGATTTTTAAGATTTCTCTATAACTACTCCCCCTGAAACCATTACTGGGTTCGGTTCCTAGAAGAGGTATCTGCACCAAATGTAGATACAGGATTATCTGATTCATCCTTGTTTTCAGGTTCTTCCTTCTTTCTCCAATTTTTTGTCATTTCTTTCCTTACTTCTTCAGGATCCAGTTTGTTCACTGACATTTTTTTGTTATGGATTAGGTTTCTTTCCAACTTTGCTTCTACAAAATTTTGAGATATGTCCAGATTTGTTACAAGTGTAACACACATGTCTTTGATGAACCTGACTTGTATTTATCCTTGATCTGCACTGGTTTTCCTTATGTCTGATAAGATTACATGTGTAGCAATGATCTTGAAATGTTTGAATCCTTCTGCTAGCATTGAACCTTTCATCATCATCTAACTTCTACATTCGCTAGCTCTATGTCCATACTTATTGCAAGCAAAATATTTCCCAATAAAGAATCCAATATTCTGAATCATTCCATTCTAGTTCATTCTACTTCTACATTATGCTGCTTTATGTCTAAATTTATTGCATGAGAAATAAAAACCATTAAAAGATGGGTACCTTTGAGCATTAGGTTGTTGGATGGGAATCCTTTCGATATTGATTGTTTGACTCTAGATTTGATGAATGTTACCTTGAAACTTCCTTTGAATATTTATTTTGCTAGAAATTGGTTTCGTCTTTGAGTTTTTTCCTTCTTCAAGACCTAGACCATTTTTATCCTTGGAAGGTTTCTGAGATGCAATCAACTCATCAAGCATTGTAGAGCTTGTTTTGAATTTTTCTTCATAAACCTTCGCCTTTTCTGGATTAGATCTTAGGGTTGCCACTTATTGCTCAAGATTTGTGCACTCATCCTTTTTACTCTGGATCTCAACCTTTTGACATTCCTCAATACATTTTCCTTCTACTTGCACCTTCAGTCTGATAATGTCTTCATTAGCCTTTTTCAATTGATCATTGACTTATCTATGTCTCTCTTTGGATTTTTTGATTTGCTCTCTCAACTTTTTGATACACTCATTTGCTTCCTTCAGGTTTCCTTTTAGAGTTTCTTTTTTATCTTCACTTTTGTCTAATTCTTCAAGAGAAACATTGATTTCCTCGGATATGGAGTTTTCTTCCTAAGGAATAAGATAGCTTTTGTTAGCCATGTATTCAAATTCTGGGACCTTCCTCAAGCTACAAGAATTTTTTAGAGGAACCAAGATGTGATACCAATTGTTGAATAGGAAAACTGAGAGGGGGGTGAATCAGTTGTCACATATTTTAACCTTTAATTCAATCACTTTAACTAATACATAAAACTGCTTAAATGATTAATCATCAACCATCAATGTAGAAACTCAAATCCAACACATAAACACAATAACAATAGATTTACATGGAAAACCCAATAAGGGAAAAACCATGGTGAAGATTAACTCACACTATAGAGAATATAAAAACCGATTACAAAAAGGCTCACTACCTGAAACAAGGCTCACTGCCTGAGATAAGGCTCACTGCCTGAAATAAGGACTCACTGTCCATAGGGCTAAAACCTAGAGGGCTCACTGCCACATAAATACAAAGAAGACAAAGAATACTTGCTACAAAGAGAATACAATCTCAATGCAACAAAGGATTCCACCACAATTACTTGATCAACTTGAATGAATAATAGAGTTTTCCTTCTGCTCACTACATCTAGAAACTCAACATTAAGCTTCGCATTGATCTCCCACACACAACTCGCACACACTTTTTGAATAGCATTAATGTCACATATGCTCTTTCACTTATCTTCCTTCTTTTCTTATGTATGATTTTCATTACTATCTCATCCTGTATATATACTATCTCCAACCTTGAAAAAGATACAAAATCGGCCATCTAGCTTCAAATTTGAATTAGGTCTGTGCCAAACATCCTAGGGTGGAATTAGAACAAGGGGGACCCAAACAAACGCTTCATTGAGACCCAAAAATAGATCCAACACACTTCATTAACTTCAAAGATAGTGCTCAACACACGATCGGCCAAACCAGTGTAAAACATATAGAACAATTAAGCTCAGAACTTCCAAAAACCAAAAATATCTTCAATACAATCAAAACATCTTTACTTTAGAACCGCAAGTCAAAATACTTCAACAAAGAGAAATCTGGACCAACAACCTTCTCTCGAACTTCAACCAAAACATAGAGAACCATAGTTCACAATTGGTGAACACAACTCAAACTTCACAACGAACCATCGGCCAAACATCTAGATATAACAACCTTCAACAATCATGACCAACATATCTAAACCGCACGAGCATAGGGGAAAATATTGGAGTAACATCTGAATACCTGCAATCTTCCTTTAATACAATTTTCTCAATATCCTCAACAACAGCCAACAACAACTAGTAGATAACCAATTGACCAGTTGACATCAATGACAACACCTTCATTCCTTTCTCTATTCTTGCAACATGTAAATGCTTGAATATGGTTTTCTACATCTCGTGGATCTTCTCTATTAAACCTTGGGAAGTGTTTCCTCAAACTTAAAGGCAAGGCTATATAATCAATCAAAACTAGAGGGCCAAAGAAAATTACCCATTGCATAGGTGAAATTAATGCCATGATGCTAATTTGAAAAATATCAACAATGTTTATTTGACTTCAACGTGGGTTCTTTCATAATATCCATTATTTTATGTAGGTTGAACCACTTATAAAGAGTTTCCAACCTCCATTTGAGGGGAGGCACCTTCAAATGTTTGGAAAATTGAAATGCACTAGCACATTTTTCCTAGTAGAGTTGCCAAAAAATTGTTGGTAAACTATTCGTTGTTGTGGTGGTTCATATGAATCAATGTGGCTCATTAAATGGATAGTGATATGTATGTACAACTATCGAAAAAATTAGTAGTTGGATTGGTTATTTTTCTTGGAATTTGAGAGGGGAAACTCCCTCATAATATGGGATTATTTTAAATATTTTTTGAGTAATTTTAATTAGAAAGTATAAAGGGATACAAAAAGTTAAAATGGTAAACATATAGAGAAACCCTAGATGAGAAATGTGAAGATGGCCATATATAGATTCCTTGAAAATATATGGGGAAACAATAAACAAAAGGGAGAGTGTGTATAAAATTAAATAAAAATATGAGTCCAACCCTACATACACCATGAACAAGTAAATAGAAAATTGGGTATTTAGAACCAAATAGAAATTAGAGATTGATTAAATAGTTTAAAATATTTAAATATTAAAATCAATTCGTATTATGAATTTACACAAAGGCACAAATAAATATGAAGAAAATACTTTGTATTATACTTAAGAATAATACATGAATTACAAAGAACAAGATAAACACAAATTTGTGAAAAAGTTCATTTTCTTCAAAACGGAAAAAATTAATGACCAATAGTAACCCTTTTACAATTATATGAATTTGCATTCTATATGAAAATAATTCCCTTCCTTCCATAACCATTCAATTACACTTTTTGGGTTTACAAATATTTTGGAAATAATCTACAATAAGTTCCCATAAACAAATATCATAAATATTTCATCGTAAACATTTGAATGAGAACTTTACAATTGAATACATAAATTTGATGAGTGTTTGGCTATAATGAAATTTTGATGAGTGTTTGGATGTAATGGTATTTTGATGAGCATTTGGTTATAATGATATTTTTCAAAACATTTGATGACACACATTCATTTGAAGCATCTAGTTAAACATTTTGTGAACATGTTTTATTTTGCCTTTGCTATGGAATTTAGACAACTTCTCGATTTCATATAAATCATCTTATAGTTCCATAAGTTTTCCATCTAAAATCAAGCCAATACCCCTAGATTAGTCACACGCCTCTCTAATTCTTTTTCACAATCATCTAGGTTTATAGAACTAGGATTATTAGTTTCCTCAAGCTCACCATCAAACCAAGCTTCAAGTTTTTCATCTTTGAAATCTTAAAAAAAATCTAGTGGATTTTTCTCATCACAATGAGCTTCTTTTTATCTAGATCAAGAATTTTTATAGGTTAAATGAGGGTAAGATCAAACTTATCAAATACCCTTGTCACAATTCAATTATAAATTACCCCATTTGTTTGGTGTTTTACATCTATTTCGTTCCACCACCTTGATCCATTAGGATTAATGCCATCTTTGATTGCCTCATTCTTTATGACAAGTAAACCATGAGTTCTTTCACCCATTAATGTACTTATATTATCATTCATTTTTTGTAGACTTAAAAGTCACAAAGTAAAACCTATCTCCAATTGAAGACTCAATGAATATGCTCAAACTTAAACCTCAACTCCTAGAGCTCATTTATATTCTTAAGTTCTATAAGAATGTAGGAGATTTTTTCCTTATGATTTGCATAGATAATCTATGCAACGATATATTTTCATCCTCACCACCCTTGGATAAAACAATCATACAATTATCAACATACAACCTTTACAAGGCCTCCCCTTATATGGTAGAGGTTGCTCAAGTCCAACAAAGCCTTGTTAAGGATGACTCCTAACTCCTTACTCTATTTGATCATGTTTCCTCCTACTCCATCAACACCACAAATACGACTTTCTACAGGTATCTTGGAAACTCTTTTAATCACCATTTTTTCAATCTAAGTTCCAAAAGAGCATTGGAACTTTCTATAATGCATTATTAAGAATTATCAATCTCTTATGTCATCGATATCAATTATATAACGAAACTATCCTTAAAATGTGCATATCCAATGTTTGACATGAATACTCTTAAAAAAAATTCTTTCGCTAAACATCTTAAACATAATAACAACCTTAAATACCCCTATTTTTTAATTTCATGAAACTAATATCCAAGAGATATGCACAGGACCTAGGGATGATGCAAGGGTCGTGATTCATTTTATATCCTACAAATGCATTGGTGTAATAATTTCTAGAAACTTGTCAACAAATTATTTCAAGTATATTTACTACAATTATGAGTTTCTAAGCTTTAATGGTTTTTAGATTCTATTCCAACATTGGTGAAAGTTGGCGAGGAACAATCATTATGTAAAGAGGGGGATTGTTGGTGAGGAACAATGTGGGAGGCGGAGTTTCTTTTGCATTTTGCACTCTTATTATTTGGTAAATGACTCTTCACAGTAGTATTTAAAATGTTCATAAATAGTTATAGTTGTCATTCCTTACAAAATACCTTAATGTTTTTTCGTAGATTAAATTTATTAATTTATTTTATTGCAAGTAATTCTAATTTCTATAATTAGAAGCACTAATTAGAATATCTATTTTAAGAAAATATATTAAACACACAATCACACAAATAATAAAAAATCAACAAAAAATTATGACACTTTCAATGCTTTCAAACTCAACATATTTAAAAACATATATTCATCGATTTCTAACTATCCATGTTATATTTTTACAACTTTCTTCTCTTGGAACAACTTAAGATATAGTGAAAACAATTGGATGTTAGCAATGGTCTATAGTGGCTAGTATTCTAGACAAATTCTCTTCCACCTCTCCTAGTTAGTCAATTACATGCTTTAGAGCAAGAAAATGAATTATTTTCATTTATATAATAAAAATAATTTAAAAAAAATAAAAATTATAGTTCAAATTTATATAGAAAATTCCACAAGTGAGTAGTTTACATCATCCTTAAAATGATTTCTTATTTATTTTCAATAACTGATATTATAGTGTATGAAATCTAACTCTTACAAAAGAAAGATCAATTTTCTTTGAATAATTACACACATTACATTAGGATTAACCATTAACATTATGTTTAACTAAGTCTATTGTTCATATTTTTATGTTGGTAGGGGAGAGGGGCCCATAATGGAGCGGGGTCCAATAGTGGGGATATAAGTAGTCCTCAATGGGTCCCATAGTGGAGCACTTTAATATCCAATTGCAAAACACTTTTTATCCATAAAGTATGCAAAGTGACAAATCATGTGATGCCACATCAGCGCACCAATAAAACATGACTTAGTGCACCACTATCGGTCTTACTATTTTTTTGGGCCTTTTTGGATACCTCAACAAAAATCATGTTGATATGGCATCATATTTGATGATGTGGCCCTAAAACGAAATATAGAAGCACATGAGTTGCCAAATAAATTGTTGTACAGAATTGGGAGTGATTTGAAATTTCCACGTAGGATTTTGAGAAACACGAAGTTAAGGTGCTACACTATAGGCCCCTCTCCCCTAATCCTTAAATATAAATCTAATCTTAATAAGAAATGAAACTTATTTAATAAAAATACTTGAAAGAAGTAAACTGGTGAAAATATATGAGAACAGAGAAATAAAAGTAATTTTTTAATAACAAAAATAGAAAATGTATAGAACAAGGAACTTACGATAAAAATTTGGAAGACTTTGTGTGAGACCCCAACATGGTGTGAGGATGCCTACATGATATACTAGCACTTGCACCTATAGAAGGTTCAAGGGATACGCCGATAGACTAACAGAGGTAGTGATATCATGAATAGGGTGGATGCTTAGCTTTAATTTTTTCTGAAAAGATTGTAAAAATAGTGTTTTCATTTTCTACTTACCAACATTTTGAAATTAACAAAAAGATATAACAAGTTTATTGATTAAACATAAATGTTTATCCAAAGTATTTATCTACACAACATAGAATTATTGCTTGACAAAACTTAACACATAAAATAACATTTCTTTTATTTTTTATGAATCTAGATTAAATTATTTTAAAAACATATAAAATGGAGAACACAACCCATTTAAAACAAAGTCAAACTTCTATTCTAAAACTTAAAATATTTTTATGTTATAGATATGAATTTATCTATGCACCACTTACATTTATCTTTGATAAATCCCTGTTATTAAGAAAAAAAGTGGACATCACAAATATATACATATGAGAATGAATGAATGAATGAATGGTTTTTAATGACATCCAAGAGACCATCAGTCTATGGGACCAAGCACCGAAACTTTAACCATTTTCAAGTTCTTTTCCATGTCAGCCCTTCTATTGTAGATCTTGATCAAAAAGCTAGCAGTTTTGAGGAGCCTAGTTTCCCTAAAAAGTTCATTTAGATTATCCACCTTCAAATTGTCTTCATATTGGATACGGATATCATCATAAGCAGAACACTCAATCATGAAGTGCCATTCAGTCTCGACAGTCCCTTTGTTGCAAAAAATCCAAGTTCGTTGCTCCCAAGTCTCCTTGGGGACAGCCCACCTACCTGTCTCGCATCTAAGATGGTGTGACCCGGTTCTTAATTGAGCGATCAAAAGCCTAGCCTTGCCTTTAATTGTAACCCTTAGATAGTCTTTCTCATCATGCTCCCACGTGGGGTTGAATTCCTGGATATAATGAGACTTTTTACGGCCAACCTGCTTAGTCCACATAGTAGACCTAAACTTTTCTAGCACAATTTTTTTTATCTTAGCATTAGTGTTGGGGCACTCATGTCGTTTAATGTTCCATTTGTTCAACCACTTGCTATTTTGCTTCATCCAAGTCTTCTTTCTATGGTTTAGCTCCTCCCCAACAACCATTTTGGGCCAGCGGTGCAAATCCATGTTCTCAACTTTTTTTAAATAACTTATTAACCGGATGACAGCAGATGCCTCCAACGGGAACATACCAGTTTCAGCCAAGAGAATCTCATACGTAACCAAAGATTTGACTTTGATGTTAGTAGTGATCAAATGTTTTTGAATTCTTTCAACTTGCCTCCACTTGTGGTTTGACATGCTACCCCCCCAAACCTCACAACCATAGAGGACAACCGGTGCCACCAACAAACCAAAAAGGGTTTTCTTGGTTTTCCAATCCCATAACTCTGCTTTCCTACATCTGTTCTGTAGTAAATAAGACGCCTTCCATCCACCCTGAATCCTTTTTGCCCTGCAAGTCTCCCAGCTGAGCCTATTATGGAAATAAATCCCAAGATATTTGTATTCTTCCACCACCTCCAAAGGGCTGCCCTCAAAGATGAAATTAAACTGTTGCTTCTTCCTTTTCAAAGAGAAGATCATGATTTTAGTTTTGCTGGTGTTAACTTGCATACAGACCTCTTGGCAAAAGACCTCGAGAGCCTTTAAATGATCTCTCAAACCAGGAGCAGATTTTGCAATTAAGATAAGATCATCCGCATATAAAAGTAACTTCACCACATAACTAGCTAGTTGAATGCCCTCCCCATCAGTTTTGTTTAACCATTCTTCAAGCTTATCAATATATAATCCAAACAGAGTGGGAGATAAGGGACAACCCTGTTTGACCCCGATGTCACTACCAAAGCATTCTGACATACCATCTTTTGTTCTAATTTTAGCACTAACTTTCTCATAAAGTTTATGGACTGCTGCTCTAATTTCATCAGGAATACCAAGTTCCTTCATTTTGTTCCATAGTTTGTCCCTAGGTACCGTGTCAAAGGCTTTTTTGAAATCAACGAAACAACAAAAAGCTTCAGCCCCTTGGGTGTCCCAAACTTTCTCAATGAAGTGCCTAATCATGATGCAGTGATCTATGGTAGAATGCCTTGATCTGAAACCAACTTGCCCCTTTGCCCTTTTACCTTCCCTTTCAGCCCAATTACTGATTCTGCGCTCTAACATGCTCCCATAAAGTTTACCAAGAAGAGGATTGACCATTATAGTTCGATAGTTAGAGGGATTATTGATATCTCCACTTTTATGTAAGGGGATGACCACACTGGTAGCCCATTCAGCCGGAAAGCCATTTTGAGTGATGCTATTAAAGAGGTATTTGATGTGAGGTGTGAGGAGCTCACAACCCCATTTTAAGAATTCAGCCTGCAGCCCATCAATATCTTGAGCCTTACCGCTTGCCAGTTTTTTTATGCCTTTCTTGATATCCTCCTCCGAAAAGAGTTCACTTGAGGCATGCATTAAAGGGGGCTTGATTTTCTCCACCGGTCGTTCATACAAGAGCTTCGCATACTCTAACCACTGCTTCCCAGTGATATTATTTTCTATCTGACTCTTCTTTTGTTGCAGCTCTCTCCAAAAAATTTTGGGATTGTGTTTACCCTAAGCAATTAACTCTTTCCTTCTTAAATTCACATAGATTTCTTTTTTAGATTTTACCAACTTCTCGTAGTTTACTTTATTTTCTTTGTTTGACATATTCTTTTTGACCAATCTTCTTGCTGCTTTGCACTCCTCATCATACCATGGGTTAGCAGGAAAAGTATTCGAAATACCTTTCTTGGTTTGAGATCTCTTACAACCTTCTAGAGCCTTCTGAATTAGTGGAACCAACATATTCCTGCCAATGTATTCATTTTTTTCATTGCTTTCATTACATGGTATGTTTTTTCTTTCTTGGAGGTGATGATCCAACGCAGCCACAAAGATTTCTTGATTTTCATGATTCACAAGGATTTTTCCTTGTGAGTGAGCCTTCTTATGAGAGTACTGATTTTTGCCATCTTGCTGGTTGTCATCATGAATGTTAAATTTAACCAGAAGAGGCATATGATCAGAATTTAGACCAATAGGGCAGCACCCAATATTGAACTCCAGCAGCCTAGATACCAAATTTTGAGAACATAACACATAATCTACAACACTTTGCCCATTGTAGGTTTTGCAAAAATAGAAAATTGGGTATTTAGAACCAAATAGAAATTAGAGATTGATTAAATAGTTTAAAATATTTAAATATTAAAATCAATTCGTATTATGAATTTACACAAAGGCACAAATAAATATGAAGAAAATACTTTGTATTATACTTAAGAATAATACATGAATTACAAAGAACAAGATAAACACAAATTTGTGAAAAAGTTCATTTTCTTCAAAACGGAAAAAATTAATGACCAATAGTAACCCTTTTACAATTATATGAATTTGCATTCTATATGAAAATAATTCCCTTCCTTCCATAACCATTCAATTACACTTTTTGGGTTTACAAATATTTTGGAAATAATCTACAATAAGTTCCCATAAACAAATATCATAAATATTTCATCGTAAACATTTGAATGAGAACTTTACAATTGAATACATAAATTTGATGAGTGTTTGGCTATAATGAAATTTTGATGAGTGTTTGGATGTAATGGTATTTTGATGAGCATTTGGTTATAATGATATTTTTCAAAACATTTGATGACACACATTCATTTGAAGCATCTAGTTAAACATTTTGTGAACATGTTTTATTTTGCCTTTGCTATGGAATTTAGACAACTTCTCGATTTCATATAAATCATCTTATAGTTCCATAAGTTTTCCATCTAAAATCAAGCCAATACCCCTAGATTAGTCACACGCCTCTCTAATTCTTTTTCACAATCATCTAGGTTTATAGAACTAGGATTATTAGTTTCCTCAAGCTCACCATCAAACCAAGCTTCAAGTTTTTCATCTTTGAAATCTTAAAAAAAATCTAGTGGATTTTTCTCATCACAATGAGCTTCTTTTTATCTAGATCAAGAATTTTTATAGGTTAAATGAGGGTAAGATCAAACTTATCAAATACCCTTGTCACAATTCAATTATAAATTACCCCATTTGTTTGGTGTTTTACATCTATTTCGTTCCACCACCTTGATCCATTAGGATTAATGCCATCTTTGATTGCCTCATTCTTTATGACAAGTAAACCATGAGTTCTTTCACCCATTAATGTACTTATATTATCATTCATTTTTTGTAGACTTAAAAGTCACAAAGTAAAACCTATCTCCAATTGAAGACTCAATGAATATGCTCAAACTTAAACCTCAACTCCTAGAGCTCATTTATATTCTTAAGTTCTATAAGAATGTAGGAGATTTTTTCCTTATGATTTGCATAGATAATCTATGCAACGATATATTTTCATCCTCACCACCCTTGGATAAAACAATCATACAATTATCAACATACAACCTTTACAAGGCCTCCCCTTATATGGTAGAGGTTGCTCAAGTCCAACAAAGCCTTGTTAAGGATGACTCCTAACTCCTTACTCTATTTGATCATGTTTCCTCCTACTCCATCAACACCACAAATACGACTTTCTACAGGTATCTTGGAAACTCTTTTAATCACCATTTTTTCAATCTAAGTTCCAAAAGAGCATTGGAACTTTCTATAATGCATTATTAAGAATTATCAATCTCTTATGTCATCGATATCAATTATATAACGAAACTATCCTTAAAATGTGCATATCCAATGTTTGACATGAATACTCTTAAAAAAAATTCTTTCGCTAAACATCTTAAACATAATAACAACCTTAAATACCCCTATTTTTTAATTTCATGAAACTAATATCCAAGAGATATGCACAGGACCTAGGGATGATGCAAGGGTCGTGATTCATTTTATATCCTACAAATGCATTGGTGTAATAATTTCTAGAAACTTGTCAACAAATTATTTCAAGTATATTTACTACAATTATGAGTTTCTAAGCTTTAATGGTTTTTAGATTCTATTCCAACATTGGTGAAAGTTGGCGAGGAACAATCATTATGTAAAGAGGGGGATTGTTGGTGAGGAACAATGTGGGAGGCGGAGTTTCTTTTGCATTTTGCACTCTTATTATTTGGTAAATGACTCTTCACAGTAGTATTTAAAATGTTCATAAATAGTTATAGTTGTCATTCCTTACAAAATACCTTAATGTTTTTTCGTAGATTAAATTTATTAATTTATTTTATTGCAAGTAATTCTAATTTCTATAATTAGAAGCACTAATTAGAATATCTATTTTAAGAAAATATATTAAACACACAATCACACAAATAATAAAAAATCAACAAAAAATTATGACACTTTCAATGCTTTCAAACTCAACATATTTAAAAACATATATTCATCGATTTCTAACTATCCATGTTATATTTTTACAACTTTCTTCTCTTGGAACAACTTAAGATATAGTGAAAACAATTGGATGTTAGCAATGGTCTATAGTGGCTAGTATTCTAGACAAATTCTCTTCCACCTCTCCTAGTTAGTCAATTACATGCTTTAGAGCAAGAAAATGAATTATTTTCATTTATATAATAAAAATAATTTAAAAAAAATAAAAATTATAGTTCAAATTTATATAGAAAATTCCACAAGTGAGTAGTTTACATCATCCTTAAAATGATTTCTTATTTATTTTCAATAACTGATATTATAGTGTATGAAATCTAACTCTTACAAAAGAAAGATCAATTTTCTTTGAATAATTACACACATTACATTAGGATTAACCATTAACATTATGTTTAACTAAGTCTATTGTTCATATTTTTATGTTGGTAATCCTTAAATATAAATCTAATCTTAATAAGAAATGAAACTTATTTAATTAAAATTTGAAAGAAGTAAACTGGTGAAAATATATGAGAATAGAGAAATAAAAGTAATTTTCTAATAACAAAAATAGAAAATGTATAGAACAAGGAACTTACGATAAAAATTTGGAAGACTTTGTGTGAGACCCCAACATGGTGTGAGGACGCCTACATGATATATTATCATTATATATGAATAAAAAAAGTATAGTTTGGAAAATCTCTTTGCATGCGCAAAAATCAAGAAAGATTATGAAAGAGATGGATTAATAAAGATAATAGCATTAACCTTACTAAATCGCTATTGTGCACAAAGGGCAAAAATAAAACAAGATTAAAATAAAATTGAGGGTTTTAGAAGGATATCACCAAATGCAACAATTTCACCTCCAATAGATCTACAATAAAAGAGAGGAAAAAAATGTTTTTGGTGGCTATTTAGGGGTTTTCTTTAGTCAAACCTGATATTGGTCTTTCAACCTTCACATATAGCCTTGTTTCTGATATATTTTTTTGAAATGAAAATGATAATGTTGTGTAAAATAAAATGCTAAATAATAATGGTAGAATTTAAACTGAATGTAATATTAAATGCAAGCACTATTATCACTTAGGAATAAAAAACCCAAAGGAAAGAGGAGAGGAACAATAAAACCATAATAATGTCACCTCAAGAGCTTGAAGCTATCAAGAAGGATACTATCAACTATTGCAAATTATTGTCACTACACAAATATCACTTTGCAATGAAAATGGTGTTTACATGTTCAAAAATATTTATAGAATAACCATGGGGGTTGCTAGTATTTTCTTGATAGAGAAAGATATGTATTTTCCTTCAAAATTTTCCTTAGAGCCTAGACTAGATTTTCATTTTCTAAATTGGGAATAATAGAGGGAAGTTAGGGTTAGATAACTACTTAGATAGTTTGTAAAGTTGTTACCTTCCCAACTGTAGTGATAATATGGAAAGAGGAATTCTCAAACAACCACTGGAATGATGATTTTTTGTGGGATGCTAGCATGTTGTATGGACATCCATGCAAAGCACTCTTGTCCAAGAACATTAGATTCAAAAAGAGAATAGCGAGCTAAGATCATTACCAAAGTAGGTAAGATACGATACCAAATTCTAACATCTTGAATTAAGAATAATTTGTATCTAGACACCAAAGTGAGCACAAGACATAATGTGAAATTGCAAGGGTGTGCAATTTTTTATATTATATTTCCCCCCACTTTACAAGGCATATGTTCTAATATAAATATGTATGTTAAAGTAAATGCAAAAAATCTTAGAGTATGTAGACATCTAAAATCTGACCTTACCCAACCACACCTAATTTTAGCCCATCCTAAGCCATTAATTACATAAATAATATTTGTTTATTTATTTAATTTAGCCATCACCTTTATCCCATCTTCTCCTAGCCAATTAATAAAATAAATATTTACTATTTATTTAATTAATTTATCCATTACGTTATACCCAAATCCTCTAACTAAATTAATTAATTAATTAAATTAGGCTAATTAATTCCCACCACCATTTCCTCCAATATTTAATTCCACTTTATCCTTCAATCCTTGTCCATTTAATCCTAGCTATGAATCCATTCATATGGATCATAATCTAAACTTGTTATCATGTGACAAGTGTCCCTCCCATATGACTAATTAAGACCTTGTCTAGATTCATTAAACCTAGACAATTGTGAAAAGGAAAACTAACCTTCCATCCTAGCCCTTCATCATAGGGATGTTGCCCTAATGCACATCTTAAACCTAGCCCTTATCCCTCATGTGACACTTGCCACATGACTACAAATTTAATCCAAGCCCTAATCCTCATTCAATCCTTGCCATCCATTAACCAATCCATCTTGGCCCTTGATTTATCTCATATAAATTCTAGATAAATCAGAGGCCTTCCATCCCATTTGTAAAAATAATCTTCCACATTCATAGCCTTATGCTGCTAAATTTTCTATCTACTTCTCTAATTTTCTATCTACTTATTCTATTGCCTAGCTAATCTTCATCATATGCTCATCTTATCTATTTAATTATTCATCATATCAATCTTATCATCATTTTGTTGGTTTTATAAGCAACCAATTTCCTCCATCAATACATCAAAAGATAAAATCAAGTGGAGCTACGGTGCACTCTACTTCAGCTCTATTTAAGGAGAAAGAAGGGTTTTAGGTGAAGGTATTGTGTGTGTATTGCATTGTCTTGTATGTTGCTCACCTTCAATCCATTTTCTTGTCCTCAAAGTATGCCAAATGATATTGTAGAGGATATAGAACCTTCAGACAAGGTGTGTATGCCCCTAGAGAGAATACCATAATCCCAATCTATGAATATATTGAAAAGGGCACAAACATTAGATTAAATTTTGCAAAACAAACACATTAACTAAGTCCTAGACTAATTAGTAAACACATCACATATAAAAAATAAAACAAAATACGGATGATCATAAAAAATTAAACATTCAACAAGACTTAAGAGAAGAAGAAGAGAGAGGAATAAGAGAGATGTAAAATGGAAATTTTTGAATGATGCATTGCCAAAAGGAATGTCATGTATGGATAGCAAGCTATACAATGCTAGAGTCTATACAATGCTTCCATAAGCCATGGACACTACAAGCTATGTTGTAGTGTGAATATGAAAAGTGCTACAAGAAGGTAGGTAATATGAGGACCCATAGGCTAGAAATTTGTATTATTCTAGGTGTTTCATATGCTACCCATATTGCAAAGAATGCAAGAATAACCAATGCCATGGAGGAAGATTATTTAGGAAGTATAAAAGTGAAATGTGTGGCATGAGATCCCCCCTTTAAAATAATTGCATAATACAAAGAACACAAATTATTTTAAGGTAGAAGAGGGGAAATAAAAATGTCTAGATAAATAAGACACTCACAAGGATGTAAGCACAAAAAATGTGACATTGTGCTCATGGTATGCCATCACACAATGTAGGAATGTCACATAGAAACATACAACATCACTTGAGAGAATATATACACGTTAAGAGATCGAGTGGGTTGGGATCTATATAGATATATGAGTCATCATAATCATGTGCATCATATAGGGGGAAAGGAGTTGAAATTTCATCATTCCCCAAGCAACATGCAACTATGAGTACAAAGGAATAATCATGAAGAAAAATATTTTTTTGGGTCAACGAGAAAGAGGCCTAAATATCTCAATGCTTTGCATCATCCCTAAAAGTTGAAAACCAATATACTGTTAGGATAGGTGACATTATAATTTCTATCCTAAGTTGATAATTGTGTTTTCCACATTCTTTGGAAAGTGTTCTAGAGGACATGAGGAAAAACATATTTATTATTTTTTTCCAATGAAAAATTGTAATTGCATTTAAAGAGGTGGGCCCACTATGGTGATGGTTATAGAGCATCCTAAGAGAAAATTCCCTTTGGGCGTCCAAATTTTGGGTGGGGACCACTCTGCAATGCATTTCCTTGCATGTTTTGCATGGTGGGGTGCTCAAGTTTGAATTTTGGTGCATGTTCTTGCATGAAGCTGTCAGTGCCATCAGAGAGTTATAGAGCACTCGGTATTGACCAATTTTCATTGGCTATGGGTTAGGCACCCATGTGAAGGCCATGTGATATTTTAACATTTTTCACCATGCTTGTGGCTTGTCCACTAAGGGGGGCATGGGTTTTTCTAGGTGGTTTTTCTTGTTGTTTTAGGATACCATTTGTGGTATTCTCTCCCACAAACTTCTATATATTGGAGCATTGATATGGTGGTTTGTAAGAGTTTGTTTGTAGGTTTCTAGAGTAACAAAATGCTACAGAAATTTAGAGAGGAGTGTTGTATTGGTTTATCTCATTTGAAGATTAATACAAACTTTGGATGTCTTTGGGTGTGGATTTTTTCCCACAAGGGTTTCTCCATGTATATCGTGTGTCACTTGTTATTCTCTACCTGTGGTATCATTTTTTCTTTCATGTTTGGAATTGTTAATCATATTATCACTTAATGGTAATCTTGGACACATAATTTAAGATTTACAAACACATTATTAAGTTCTATTGTTGCACTTTTCACCTTGAATTTCTAACATTTGGTATCAGAGCTAACGGTTTTGTTAAGAGAGGGGTGCCTTTCTTTTAAATGTTGTTTTTGGTTGTAGTGGGAGTTTGTGCATTGTGAGTTTTGTCTATTTGTGAAGAAGATTGAAAACCATGGCTTCTACCTCTAGTCTAGATATTAAGAAGTTCAGTGGCACTGGTTACGAGATGTGGAAGTTGAAGATGGATGATCTCCTTGAAGGGAGAGATCAATGGTTGATAGTTTCAAGTGAAAAGAAACCAAAATCAATGTCTGATGAAGATTGGAACAAAATGGACAAGAAGGCATGGGGAAGCACTCGATTGTGTCTTGCAGATTTCTTCCTTCTGAATGTTTAAAAATAATCTATTGCATTCAAGTTGTGGAGGAGGATAAGATTGTAGATGGAAAGTCTAATTTCTATACTTCTTTCAGAAGAGATGAAGAGAAATTCCATGAATGCAGGCTCCCAAGATCCTTGCATATGCGAGGAAGGTCCAAAGAAAAAGGAGGGCCTAAAGGAGACAAAAAGAGAGACAAGTCTAAAGACATTCTAAAACCCCTAAGAAGAGAAGATTAAAGTGTTGGAATTTTTGTAATAGAGGACATGTGAAGGAGTGAAAAAATAAGAAAAATAGTTCAGCTACTTCCACAAAAAAGTCCTCAGAAGATGGTGATTATGATGCTTTGTTTGTTTCTGCTAACACTATTATTGATGATGCTTGGATTATTGATTTAGGTTGCTCTCACCATATGACTCCTCACAAGTAGTGGTTTACTTCATATTCAACTTATTATGGGGGAGAATTTTTCCTTGGTGATAACAAAATGAAGATTGTTGGTAAGGGAAAGGTAAAGTTGTGTTTTAGTGATGGAAGGGTTAAAACCCTTGATCGTGTTTTACATATTCTAGGACTTGCAAGAAATTTACTTTCAGTATCCAAGTTGAATGATTCTAGAATGCATGTAACATTTGACAAGTCCGGTTGTATGTTGGTAAGAGGGAGTTTGGTGACTGCTAAAGGATATTGGATAGGGACTTTGTTTAGGTTGAATGCCTCCACTTTTTGCAACTCTAACAATGTAATTGGCATTGAAAATGCATGTATGTTGTGGCACCATAGATTGGGTCACATAAGTGAAAAGGGCCTTAAGACCATTTTGAATAAAAAAAATTTTGACGTTATTTTTTATTATTCTATTGGAAAAAATGATTTTTGTGAGCATTGTGTGTTTGGTAAAGAAAATAGATCATCATTTCCTAATGGAACTAACAAAGCTAAGATATTATTAGAGATCATTCATTCAAATGTGTTTGGACCAGTTGATGTTGATACTTTTGGAAAATATCGTTATTATGTTACTTTCATCAATGATGTCTCAAGATACACCTGTATTTATTTTATGCATGTAAAATATGAGGTTTTCACTAAGTTTAAGAAATTTAAAGCCTTAGTTGAGAAGCAAATAGATTATAAGATAAGGGTGTTGAGATATGACAATGGGGGTGAATATTGTTCTAGGGAATTTGATGAGTTTTGTAAACATGCAGGTATTTTTGGAAAAAAACTACTCCATATACACCCCAACAAAATGGGGTAGCAAAAAGAATGAACCAAACCCTTATGGAAAGAGCTAGTATCATGTTGAGTGGTGCTAAGCTTGATAGATGCTTTTAGGAAGAAGTTGTAAGTACTGCATTTTATTTTTCTAATAGATCTCCTTGTTCATCTCTTGTTAATAAAACTCCTTATGAAGTGTGGATAGGTAGAAATAATTTTGTTTCAAATTTAAGGGGCTTTGGTTGTGAGGATTTTATTTGCGTGCCTCAAGAGAAGTGTTCTAAATTAGATCCAAAAGCACAAAAATGCATCTTTGTTGGTTACGGTGAGAATGTAAAAGGTTATAAGCTTTGGAATCCACTAACCTATAAAATGGTTTTCTTCAAAAATGTGACTTTTAGGGAGTTTAGAGCTTACTCAGGTGAAGAACAACCAAAGGAGAAATATGAAAAAAATAGTGCGCTTCAAAATAAAGATTGAGAAGTAGGAAGATGCATATGTGGAAGAACAATCAAATGGATTTGAGGATGGACAAGAAGAAGAGGGTTTAGAGAGTTCAGATGATGTGCATGATGAGCATGTAGAAGAAGAAGAGAAGCAAGTACCCCTTACTCCTACCTTGAGAAGATCCACAAGACAATGGAATATAGTTGATAGGTATATCCCATCTAATTACAATTGTGTATTTTCTTTTTTGAGTACTAGAAATGAACCTATATCCTATAGGGAGGTTCTTTCTTTAGAAGAACATGAGTCTTGAATGTAGGCCATGCAAGAGGAGATGATGGATTTGGATAGTTGTGATACTTGGGATCTTGTTAGTTTTCTCAAAGGAAGGAAGCCCATTGGTTGCAAGTGGGTATTTAAAAATAAATTTGGTGTAGATGGTTGGTTAAAATGATACAAGTCCATATTGATGGCCAAGGGCTACTCCCAAAGAGAGGGAGTTGATTTTGGTGAAATTTTCTCTCTTGTTTCTAAGTTAACTTCTATTAGATTCCTATTATCTATTGCTAATTCTTATGATTTTGAAATAGACCAAATGGATGTTAAAATTGATTTCTTGCATGGGGATCTTGAGGAGGAAATTTATATGTGACGACCTGATGGTTTTGTTGTGAAAGGAAAAGAACACTTGGTTTGTAGGTTAAGGAGATCTTTATATGGTTTGAAATAGCCACCCAGGATGTGGTACTAGAAGTTTGATGCTTTTTCATTGAATTTGAGTTTTGTTAGGAGTGAGGAGGATCATTAATGTTTTTATTAAGGTTATTGATGATTAGATTCTTATCATTTTCTTGTATGTTGATGACATGATGTTTATGGGTAATAGTAAGGTGATGATTAGGGATCTTAAGAACTAACTTTCTCGCACGTTTGATATGAAGGATTTAGGGGCTACAAAATATATCCTTGGGATGGAGATTAGTATGGATCAGGCTCACAAAAAGATTTGGTTAAGTCAAAGTAAGTATGTTGATACCATTTTGCAGAGGTTTAGTATACATGACTGTAAACCAGTAAATATTCCATTTTTAGTTGGTACTAAGTTGATTTTAGACATGCATCCTAATTTTGATGATAATTTTAAAGAGATGTCTAACGTTCCTTATGCTAGTGTCATTGGTTGTTTGATGTATGCAATGGTTTGCACTAGACCAGATATAGCCCAAGTAGTGGGAGTTTTGAGAAGGTTTGTGTCTAAACCTGGTAAAGATCATTGGACTTTTGTTAAGAGGGTGTTTAGATATTTGCATGGTACTTTAGATTACTATTTGGTTTATCATGGTACTGATGATTTGGTCAAGTCATTGGACATATAGGGTTTTGTTGTGTAGATTGGGCAAGTGACTTGGATAGTTGAAGGTCCACTAGTGGCTATGTTTTTACTTTGTTTGGAGGTGCAGTGAGTTGGATGAGTTAGAGGCAGCCTGTAGTTGCATTGTCTACCAACAAAGTAGAGTATATGGATACTACACATGACTCTAAGGAGGTGGTTTGGCTATAGAGACTTGGTAATGGTATTGGTTTTGATTACAGGATAGTGAGGATTGAATGTGATCATTAGAGTGCCATATGTTTAACCAAAATCCTATGTACCATGCTCATACTAAGAATGTTGATGTTTAGTATCACTTGGTGCGAGAAATGGTTGAGAATGGTAAGGTCTTGATTGAGAAGGTTGACACTCTGGATAATGTTGCAGATTCTCTCATGAAGCTAATGACCATAGATAAGTTCTCTTGGTGCAAGAAGGCCATGGGCCTTGATCACTATACTTGATTATATGTTTTATTTGTATCTCATGGATGTAATGCAATGCATAATGCCAAGTGGGAGAATGTTAGGATAGGTGACATTATAATTACTATCCTAAGTTCATAATTGTCTATCTCCACATTCTTTGGAAAGTGTCCTAGAGGACATGAGGGAAAAAATATTTATTATTAATTTTCCTATGACAAATTGTAATTGCATTCAAAGAGGTAGACCCACTACAGTGATAGTTACAAAGCATCTCGGGAGAATATTCCCTTTGGACATCCAACTTTTGGGTGGGGACCACATTACAATGCATGTCCTTGCATGTTATTTGTATTTTTTGCATGGTGGGATGCCAAAGTTTGCATGTTGGTGCATGTTCTTGCATGAAGCCGTCAGAGCCTTTAGAGAGTTATGGAGCACTCGGTATGACCAATTTTGATTGGCTATGGATTAGGCACCGATGTGAAGGCCATGTGATCATTTAATGTTTTTCACCATGCTTATGGGTTGTCCACTAAGGGGGGTGTGGGTTTTTCTAGGTGGTTTTTCTTGTTGTTTTAGGATACCATTTGTGGTATTCTCTCCAACAAACTTCTATATAATGGAGCATTGAGATGGTGGTTTGTAAGATTTTTTTGCAGGTTGTCAGAGTAACAAAGTGTTGCTAGAATTCAGAGATGAGTGTTGTATTAGTGTATCTCATTTGAATATTAATACAAACATTAGATCTCTTTGGGTATGGAGTTTTTCATGCAATGGTTTCTCCATGTATATCTTGTGTCACTTATTATTATCTACTTGTGATATTGTTGTTTTTTTATTTTATGTTTGGAGTTGTTAATCACATTATTGCTTTATGATAATATTGGATACATCAAATTTACAAACACATTATTAAGTTCTATTGTTGCATGTTTCACCTTGAATTTTCAACATATACAAAAAATAGAAGAATATTTATACAAATAGAATAATATGAAAATAGGTTCACCCAACATATCCATGTACCTACAAGGGTTACATGGGTCCTCTAGGGGAGAATAATAAACTTAAACAAGCATATGTATAGTGATAAAATAATATACATAGAAACACTTATGTTATAATAAAATGAAGGCACTTCTCTACTATTCATCATCAAAAAATATATCGTCCTCTCAATATTGATCATTTATGGAGGGAGGATGAGCTTGTAGATGAAGAAAAAATTGAGAAGTACTAGGTGTCTCATCTACAATAAGGAATAAGGAATTCACTACAAGTATAACATCATCTTGACTATCCTATTAGATAAGTCTCAATTATCATGTAAATATTGGTGACAACATTGGGATGTCCATGAAGGAGTAAAAAAAATCACTTCTTGGTAGAGGAGGTATATGAGTCATTGTTGGGATACATAAAAAGTGGTAGGTAATTGTTAAAATCCTCAATGAGAGTAAGAAGAGGATCATCAAAACGTAAAGTTTCCTTTGTTAAAATAACTAATGAAGAATTTTCTTAAGGTAGTGGAGAAGGTGGATTGATATTTTTTCTTGTGGTATTGTGGGTTAGGATATTTCTTTGGCTTTCTCTTGGGAGGTATGTAGGTGATGTCTATATTGATGGTGGTAGGATGAAGGACATTAGGGAGGATCTAATTTTAAATACATTAAAATAGAACATGAGAATCAAGGGTCCAACACTAGAGATCGCATTGATTTTAGGAATGTCTAAGGACACTAAAAATGGAGTTATATTAGGAAGTTTAAAAATGAGAGGAAGATCCATCAAAGGTATTAAGACCACCTGAAACATTTTACGATGATGCTCATATGGGTCATAATGAGGGATAGAAGGGGTCACAAGGGGAAACTAGTAGGTGGGGAATTATGAGATGGAGGATCACAAGAGGAAAACTAGGCTCGATGGGAAATTAGGAGATGGAGGAATCACTAGGCTATGGGGCATTCCCATAGGAGGTGGGTGCTCAATGTTGGGGACCTCCAAAGTAGCTCACTCTCTAGCTACACAACACTAACGACACTTGCATTCTCTTGCGAGTTGGTTCTAATTGTGAAAATACTTATATTGAGTTGTAGGAGGATGGGTAATATATTTCTACTTTGGTTATTGGATGTTCCTTATATGGGAGATAGGAGGAGGAACAACTACAATAGTTAGAGGTTGAAATATTGAGGATACATGAGGTGGGACTTGCACCAAGGTTATATTTTCTCTTTCTACAAAAAATTTAGGTGGAGGAATTGAAGCTACCACTAGATGGTGAAGACCAAATTATAGATGAAAAGGTTATCATCCTATGGGTTTATTTCCTTTTCCTACCAAAGAGGTAGGTGGGGAACAAAGAAAAACATAGGAGGATATAAAACCTAAGGGGAGGGTCCATGTAGAATTATTTTTTCCTCTCTTCCATAGAGATAGTTAGAGGAACTAAAGGTACCATTGGAGGCCATGTGGCCAATGTTAGAATAAGAGGGCATCCTTTCATGGATTGGATTTCCTTGGGTATTGTAGGGGTTGACAAAGGAATTGAAGTCAGTTGTGAATATTGGAAAACTAAGGGGGATACAAACATAGGAGAAGATGAAGAAGGACTAATAGATGAGTATGCTAGATGAATCACTTTAAATTTTTAAAAATATTTGAATATATTGGCACATGGTTGTAAAGTCCTAAATGGTGTCAATCAAAAGTATTTGAAGGAAAATTTCCCACAAAATGTGAGTGGATTATATCTAGTATGATGGATAGTATGCACAACTACATCATGTGGGAACTTAAGAAATTTATGAACAATAGAAGTGAATAATTTTATAGAATTAAGACAATGATGAATGAACTTCACATGGAAGATATTAGAAGTAGGGATGCAAAATAAAGAAGTATCTAGGCACTTAGGTCCCACCTAGATAGAAAGGGTTATGGAACCCAAGGTAGGGATTAGACAAGTCATCATGATTCTAAATAAATACTTTCAATTTCTCATACTTTTCTTTGTGTATTTGGTTGACATACAAGCTTTTTATGACAATTACATTGACCCTACTGGCAAGGTCAACAAGAACCCCATGGTTCTCTTGTTGAACTAAGTAGAAATTTAGATAGTACTATTATCTATGTCATTAAGCACATCGACTAAAAAATATGGTGGGCTCATGAATAGTTCACTCCTAATATGCGAGGTTGGGCATTTAACATAGAAACCATATCAACTAAGGAGGAAAAAGGCCTAACAAGTGGAGATTATAGTACCTCAAAAGTAGGATCAAGGATGATAAAGTTAGTAGAATATTTTGGAAATGGATCAATGTAAATTTTTAATTTTTGGTTGGGTTTAGTAATGGATTTGTTAGATGTGTTAGGGCCATCTAAGAGTTGGATTTTATTAGAGTTAATGTGGTCTTGGATGATATGTCAAAATTCATATAACACTTAGTATCATGACCAAACTCTCAATGGAATTGAAAAAATACATTTGGGTCATAAGAAGATGAGAGTGGCTAATTTGTAGGAAGAGGATGAATGGGCGGTAATTGTACAAGGTTGTTTTCAAGAAGCTTTTATAAAATGGTATGGAGAGACTCAAATAATTTAGAAGTTGTCAATGTCTTTGAGGCACAATAGTGAAAGCATCTAATGTTTGAGATGTGCTAATTGTATTAGGATTATATTCTTATTAAAATTTTGAGAGGATGAAGAGGAGTCACTAGGGGAATTAGAGGGAGTTGATGACGTGAATCCCCCATAGTGAATTACCAATTGTTGATAGTCTCATAAGGTAACTTGCACAAGTGAGAAAGTGAAATATATTTCATTAAGAGAATTTTATCTTAGAGGGAAGGTTGTAGATTGTTGATGAATAATTTTTGTATATTAGCATTAGTAAATTTATGAGAAAAAATATTGATATCTAAAAATATAATATGTAACTTTTCTATTTTGACCTTGCTTATAATGGATAAGGTTAACAAAGATTACCTATGGTCTAATGTTATCTTGGAAGTGTTGTAAAAATTGATTAACTAATTGATCAAAGGAATTGAATCAATGGTTAGGAAGGGAGTGTTGAAAACAAGGTGAAGGAAAGCTACAATGTGAACTTATGCAAGTGAATTCAGATCTGAAAATCAGATTACCAAATCAGAAATGAACATGTGATTGTAACATACATCACAATATAAAAAATCAAAAAACAAAATGTGAGACCAGATTTACATGGAAAAACCCTTTCGAGAAAAAAACTCCACACAAAAAAGAGAGCAAATATATTATTAATATTCAAATGAGAGTACACAATAATACACTTGAATAATGATCTTGATCAACCTGGTAGCACCTTGTTACCCACAATAACTCAATATGAAACTACCATCCCATGGCTCTAATTTATAAAAATTGTGGGAGGCAAAACCATGAATGGTAAACCAAAACAAGAGGTAAAAAACCACCTGCAAAAACCCACACCCCTCTTCTTGTATAGACAAAAGACTTAATAAAATATTAATTGGAAATTCAAGACTCCCACATGGGCACCTAACCCATAGCCTATCCAACTCCTTTCTTTCTAGATGCTCTGATGACCTTTCTACCCCCTTGTGGAACACCAACGAATGCCTTTTCTTCTCCAATCTTGGGCACCCCATCCAAGAGCTTTCATATTCCATTTTGGATGCTTAGGAAATATGCCTTATCCGTATTTATTGTGTAACATCTGCCAAAATTAAATCATCTCTTTAAAATATAATTATTCTTGCATGTCCCCTAGAACACATTCCAAGGAATGTGGAGACATACAAATGACATTGGATTACAAGGTTAATGTTACCTTATCCTAACATTATCCCACTTGACATTATAAATTTTAATTATATCCAAGAGATACAAAACATAAAATCAAGTATAGTGATCAAGACCCATGGCCTTTTTGCACCAAGAGAACTTAACCGTAGTCACTAGCTTCGTAAGAGAATCTGCAACATTATCTAAAGTCTCAACCTTTTCTATCAATACCTTACCATTCTCAGCCATATCTCACACAAAGTGATACTAAATGTATCAACATGCTTAGTACAATCATGATACATAGGATTTTTGGTCAAACAAATGGCACTCTAACTGTCACATCCAATCCTCATTGTCCTACACTCAAAACCAATGTCATTACCAAGCCTCTGTAACTCTACCACCTCCTTAGAGGCATGTGTAGCAGCCATATACTTTTCTTCAATGGTGGAAAAATGAAACTGTAGGCTGCATCCTACTCATCCAACTCATTGCTCCTCCAAACAAAGTAAATACATAGCCACTAGTAGACCTTTGACTATCCAAATCACTTGCCCAGTCTACATTATCAAATCCTTGTATGTCCAATGACTTGTCCACATCATCAATACCTTGATAAACCAAATATTAATCAGAAGTACCTCACAAATATCTAAACACCCTCTTAACAAAATTCCAATGCTCTCTACCAAGGTTAGACACAAACTTGCTCAGAACTCCCACTACTTGGGCTATATCTGGTCTAGTGCAAACCATTGCATACATCAAACTACCAACGACACTGTCATAAGGAACCATAGACATATCCTCAAAATTATCATCAAAATTAGAACACATATCTAAGCTCGAATTAGTACAAGCTTGAAATGGAATAGAAATTTTCTTATAGTCATGCATATTAAACCTCTACAAAATGGTATCAACATACTTGCTATGACTTAACCAAAGATTTCTATGAACCTAATCTCTATTGATCTCCACCCCAAGAATATATTTTCCAGCCCCCAGTTCCTTCATATCAAATGTGCCAAAAATTTGTGTCTTGAGCTCACTAACCATCTCCTTGCTTTTACCAATAAACAACATATCATCAACATATAAGACAATAATTAGAATTTGATCATAAATAACCTTAATGTACACACAATGATCCTCCTTGCTCCTATGAAAACCCAACTTCAATGAAAATGCATCAAAATTTTGGTACCACATCCTGAGTGATTGTTTCAAACCATACAAAGATCTCTTCAACCCGCAAACCAATTGTTCTTTTCCTTTCACAACAAAACCATCAAGATGTTGCATATAAATTTCCTCTTCAAGATTCCCATGCAAGAAAGCAATTTTAACATCCATTTGCTCTATCTCAAAATCACAAGTAGCAACAATAGATAATTGGAATCTAATAAAAGTTAATTTATCAATAGGAGAGAAAATTTCACCAAAATCAACTCCCTCTCTTTGGGAGTAGCCCTTAGCCACTAATTTGGACTTATATCGCTTTAACCGATCATCTGCTCCAAATTTATTTTTAAATACCCACTTGCATCGAATGGGATTCTTTCCTTTGGGTAAAATAATAAGATCCCAAGTGTCTCAACCATCCAAAGCCATCATCTCCTCCTACATGGCTTGAAACGAAGACTCACTTTCCTTGGAAGAGAGAGCCTCCCTATAGGATCTAGGTTCATTGCCAGTACTCAAAAAAGAAAATACACAATGATAATCTAATGGGATATACTTTTCAACTAAATTTCATTGCCTTGTGGACCTCCTCAAGGTAGGAGTAATGGGATCTACATGTTCTTCTTTGTGTGCTCATCCTACACATCCTCTAAACTATCTAAACTATCTTCTTATTCTCTATATTTAGATCCATATGGTTGTTCTTCCACATGTGCATTTTCCCGCTTCTCAATCTTTGTCTCGAAGTGCACTGTCTTTGTCTTATTTTTCTCCCTTGGTTGTTATTCTCCTAAGTATGCTCTAAACTCCCTGAAAATCACATCTCTAGAAAAGATCATTTTACAAGTTAGAAGACTCCAAAGCTTATAAACTTTTACATTCTCACCATAACCAATGAATATGTATTTTTGAGCTTTTGGATCTAGTTTAGATCACTTCTCTTGAGGCATAGGAACAAAATCCTCACAACGAAAGACCCTTAAGTGTGAAACAAAAGGCTTTCTACCCATCCACACTTAATAAGGATTTTTATCAACGAGAGCTAAACAAAGAGATCTATTAATAAAATAACAAGCAGTACCAACCACTTCTCCCTAAAAGCATCTATCAAGCTTAGCACCTCTCAACATGCTCCTAGCTCTTTCCATCAAGGTTTGATTAATTCTTTCTACTACACCATTTTTTTGGGGAGTGTAAGGAGTATTCTTCTATCAAATAACATGCATGCTTACAAAACTCATTAAATTCCCTAAAACAATATTTACCCCCATTGTCAAATATGAACACTTTTATCTTATAATCCAATTGCTTCTCAACTAAGACCTTCAAATTCCTTAAGCTTAGTGAAAACTTTAGATTTAGAATGTATAAAATAAATCCATGTATATCTTGAGACATCATCGATGAAAGAGACATAATACCGAGATTTACCCAAAGAATCAACATCCACTAGTCCACATACATTCGAATGAATGATCTCTAATAATCTCTTTTCCTTATTAGTTCCATTAGGAAATGAAAATGTATTCTATTTACCAAACAAACAATGCTCACAAAAATCATTTTTGTCGATAGTATAATAAAAAATACTATCAACCAACTTTTTATTAAGAATGGTCTTAAGACCTTTTTCACCAATGTGACCCAATCTATGTTGACACAACATACATGCATTTTTAGTGCTTCTTACATTAGAAGAGTTACATAAATTAGAGGCATTTAGCCTAAACAAATTCCTTATCTGAAATCCTTTATCTATCACCAAACTCCCTCTTACCAACCTGTAATTAGATTTGTCAAATGTCACATGCATTCCAGAATCATTCAACTTGGATACTGAAAGTAAATTTCTCACAATTCTTGGAATATGTAGAACATCATAAAGGGATTTAATCCTCCCAACATTGAAACACAACTTTACATTTCCCTTACCAACAATCTTCTTAGTGTTGTTATCACCAAGGAAAACATCTCCCCCATCATATGCTTTCTAAGAAGTAAACCACTCCTTATGATGAGTCATATGGTAAGAGCAACCTGAATCAATAAGCCAAGCATCATCACTAATAGAGTTAGTTGAAATAAAAAAGAATCAAAATCATCATCAAAGGACTTTTCTATGGAGGAATCAACATTATTTTTCTTGTTCCTACACTCCTTCACATGCCCTCTTTTGCTACAATTCCAACACTTTACTCTTTATGAGGGTCTTAGAACATCCTAGCATAAGGAAAATTAGACATCTCTTCAAAATCATCATTAGAATTAGGACACATGTCTAAACTCAACATAGTACCAACCAAAAATGCAATATTTATTCATTTACAATCATGCATACTAAACCTCTACAAAATGGTATCAATATACTTGCTTTGACTTAACCAAATATTTCTATGAGATCGATCCCTACTGATCTCCATGTCAAGGATATATTTTGCAACCCCCAAATCCTTCATATCAAATGTGCTAGAAAGCTGAGTTTTAAGCTCCCTAATCATCACCTTGATGTTATCCATAAACATGTCAGCAACATACAAGACAATGATTAGAATCCAATCATCAATAAATTTAATGTAAACACAATGATCCTCCTCACTCCTAAGAAACCCAAATTCAATGCAAAAGCATCAAACTTCTAGTACCACATCTTGGGTGACTATTTCAAACCATATAAAGATCTCTTTAACCTGCAAACCAAGTGCTTTTTCCTTTCACAAAAAAACTATTGATTCGTCACATATAAATATCTTCCTCAAGATCCCCATGCAAGAAAGAAGTTTTAACATCCATTTTCTCTATTTCAAAATCATAAGCAGCAACAATAGATAATAGGAATCTAATATAAGTTAACTTAGCAATAGGAGAGAAAAATTCACTGAAATCAACTCCCTCTCTCTGGGAGTAGCCCTTGGCCACCAATCTAGCCTTGTATCACTCTAACTGACCATCTACACCAAAATTATTTTTAAAACCCACTTGCAACCAATGGGTTTCTTTCCTTCGGGAAAAATGACAAGATCCTAGGTATCACAACTATCCAAAGCCATCATCTCCTCCTACACATGGCCTGCATCCAAGACTCAATTTCTTCTAAATAAAGAGCCTCCCTATGGGATCTAGGTTCATCATCAGTACTCAAAAAAGAAAATACACAACGGTAATTACATGAGCTATACCTGTCAACTACATTCCATTGTCTTTCAAGGATCTTCTCAAGGTAGGAGTAAGGGGTTCTTGTTGATCTTCTTATGTATACTCATCTTGCACATCATCTAAACTCTCTGAACCCTCTTCTACTTCTCCATCCTAAAATCCATTTGACTATTCTTCCACATGTGCATCTTCCTACTTCTCAATATTTTTTTCAAAGTGTACTATTTTTTTCTTATCTTTCTCCTTTGGTTGTTCTTCACTTGAGTAAGCTCTAAACTCCTTAAAAGTCACATCTCTATAGAAAACCATTTTACAGGTTAGTGGATTCCAAAGCTTATAACCTTTTACATTCTCACTATAACCAACAAAGATGTATTTATGTGATTTTGGATCCAATTTAGAACACTTCTCTTGAGGCACATGAAAAAAAGCCTCACAACCAAAGACCCTTAAATTTGAAATAGAATGCTTTCTACCTATCCACACTTCATAAGGATTTTTATTAACAAGAGCTGAACAAGGAGATATATTAACCAAATAACATGAAATACTTACAAATTTTTCCCAAAAGCATTTATGAAGCTTACCACCACTCAACATTCTCCTAGCTATTTCCATCAAGGTTAGGTTCATTCTTTCTGGTACCCCATTTTTTCGGGGTGTATATAGAGTAGTCTTTTGCTAAAAAATACATGTATGCTTACATAACTAATCAAATTCCTTAGAGCAATATTCACCCCCATTGTCAGATCTCAACACCCTTATCTTATAATCTATTTGGTTCTCAACTAGGACTTTAAATTCCTTAAACTTAGTTAAAACCTCAGATTTTGCATGCATAAAATAAATCCAAGTGTATCTTGAGACATCATCAATGGAAGTAACATAATAACAAGATTTTCAAAAAGAGTCAACATCCACTAGTCCAAACACATCCAAATGATTGTGATCTCTAAAATATCTTAGCTTTATTAGTTCCATTAGGAAATGATGATCTATTATGTTTACCAAACACAATGATCACAAAAATCATTTTTGTCAATAGAATAATTAGAAATACCACCAACCAACATTTTATTCAAAATGCTCTCAAGACCATTTTCTCTTATGTGACCCAATCTATGGTGCCACAACATACATGCATTTTCAATGCCAGATACATTGGCAGAGTTACAAAAAATGAAGGCATTCAACCTAAACAAAGCCCCTATCTAAGATCCTTTAGAAATCACCAAACTCCCTCCTCTTACCAACTTGCAACCAAACTTTTCAAATATCACATGCATTCCAAAATCTTTCAACTTGGATACTGAAATTAAATTTCTCGCAAGTCCTAGAATATGTAAAACATGATCAAGGGTTTTAACCCTTCCATCATTGAAACACAACTTTACCTTTCCCTTACCAACAATCTTCTTTGTTTTGTTATCACCAAGGAAAAATTCTCCCCCATCATAATTTGAATATGAAGTAAACCACTCTGTGTGAGGAGTCATATGGTAGGAGTAGCCTAAATCAATAATCCAAGCATCATCAATAATAATGTTAGCGAAAATAAACAAAACATTAGAATCGCCATCTTTTGAGGACTTTTGTGTGGAAGTATCTGAACTTCGTTTCTTGTTTATGCACTCCTTCACATGCCCTCTCTTACCACAATTCCAACACTTTACTTTTCTCTTCCCGGGGGTTTAAGAAATCCCTTTAGACTTGTCTCTCTTTTTGTCTCCTTTAGGCCCTCCTTTTTCTTTGGACCTTCCTCGCACATGCAAGGCATCTTGGGAGCCAGTTCATTCATAGAATTTATCCTCATCTCCTTTGATATAAGTATGTAAATCATGTTGTCCATCTTTGGCTCTACATGACCATTACTTATGGCAACAAATAGACTTTCCCAAGATTTGGGAAAAGAATAAAGAAACAAGATACATCTATCTACATCTTCTAATTTCACATTTGTTGATGCAAGCTAACTTATAATCAATTAAAATCATTTAATGGTCTACAATAGAATCGATATAACTTGTTAGAAAAAAATTTAGTTTGATAAATATCACCTATCCTCTTCCATAACTTGTATGTTGTGGAGACATTCAACATGATGGAATCTATGAGACACAACCATATGGTCCCTCATGCCTTCTTGTCTATTTTTTTCTAATCTTCATCAGACATTGCAGTTGGTTTGGTCTTTTGTGAAACTGGCAACCACTGATCACTCTCTTCAAGGAGATCCTCCATCTTTAGTTTCCACATATTGTAGCCTATGACATTGAATTTCTCAATACCCTAGCGAGAGGTAGAAGCCAAGGCAAACAATCCTCTTCACAAATCTATAATAATCACAAAACAAAAGCTCTCATTACAACCAAACAACCTTCCAACACTTAAGAGGAAAGCATCCCCTTCTCAATAGAATTGTTAGCTCTGATACCAAATGTTGAAAAAAAGGTGAAGGAAAGTTGTAATATGAACTTATGCACGTAAATTTAGATCTGAAAATCAGATTACCAAATCAGAAATAAGCATGTAATTGCAACATATATCACAATATAAAAATTAGCAAACAAAATGTGAGACCAGATTTACGTGGAGAAACCCTTTCGAGAAAAAACTCCACATGAGAAAAGAGGGAAAGTATATTATTAATCTTCAAATAATAGTACACAATAATACACTTCACTATGGATCTCTGATAGACTCGGTAGCACCCTATTACTTGCAATAACCCAATATGAAACTACCATCCCATGGCTCTAATTTATAGAAATTGTGGGAGGTAAAACCACAAATGGTAAACCAAAACAAGAAGTACAAAACCACCTGCAAAAACCCATGCCCCTCTTCTTAGACAAAAAAAGGAATAATAAAATATTAATTTGAAATTCAAGACTCCCACATGGGCACCTAACCCACAGCCTATCCAACTCCTTTCTTTTTGAATGCTCTGATGACCTTTCCACTCCCCGATGGAACACCAATGGATACCTTTTCTTCTACAATCTTTGGTGCCCCATCCAAGACCTTTCATATTCTATTTTGAACACCTAGGAAAGATGTATTCATATTTGATGTGTAACCTCCACTGAAATTAAATCCTCTCTTTAAAATATAATTACGCCAAAATTTAATATTTTTCTCTCATATCCCCTAAAACACATTCCAAGGAACATGGAGACACACAAATGATGTAGGATTACAAGGTTAATGTCACTTTATCCTAACAAGGAGAAAAACTAAAGCAACATGATATCTTTTAGTGACAACAAGAATACTTTTTCTAACAATACATCTTGAAAGAGAAAATATTTACACAATGTAGTGAAGGTGAATTCATGAGTCTATGTCTCCCTTATCATTGTATTTCTTAAAACTTGACACCTCAAATGTTATGGGTAGAGGAGTCTAAATAATATGTAAAGAAATTGGATTGTGTTGATAATAAGGAAGAATTAAAGGTTGAGTTGAAGTAGTTGTAGTCCAAAATTTTACATTAATTGGTTTATAATGAGGTCTAATATGTGTGAAAGTACTTGATGTATGCATTAATTAAGAAATAAAATTATGTGAAGTGTTAGACCTGAGGGATATAGAGGTGTCAATATTTCTTGCATATGGTCTTGAAGTTAGATTGGTAGAGGGGGGTACAAAGCAAGTAGATGCAATATGTGCCCCCATTGATTGTTGAATAACCATATCCATAGGTGTGGTAAAAATTATATGGATGGTTGGAATTGATATCAATAGAGATAAAAATATGCTAATTATGTTAGAATGTGCATCATGAGTATTTCCAAAAAGAGGGACTCCAATCGTTTAGAAAATGTGTTTAACATGTTTCAAAGGACATTAAGGACATGCATAACCTCAAAAGGATGTGTTTCCTTGGCCATTTTAAAAAAAAAAATTGTGTTAGTTTTTATCTAAGCTTTGAAGCTAAGATTCAAAGGCTTGTAAGTTAGCCTCATGATCAAAGCCTACATCCATGTAGGAGAAATAGTGGAAGGAGAAGCTGGTAGTATAGTTATTTGAGGGAATGATGAAGGCATTCCATTAGTATAATTTTTATGAGAAAATTATAGACCGATTTTGATTAGAGTCATAAAGGTCCGATGAGAGTAAAACATTTTATGTGTTTAAAGGATTCTTCTCACTATGTTGTTAGAGTGGAGAGATTGGGTTGTAAAACTCATAAGTAGTCTTACAATACATAATCTAAAACTTTAGTACTAAGAACCTTTGGTGTTTGATGTTTTTTATTTAAAAGAGTTTAAGTGTTTTTCCCAAAGTTTAAAAGGTTTTGAATGATGGATTCACCAAAATATAGTCTATGAAATCTAAATCTTACAAAAGGAAGATCAATTTCCTTTGGGAGTAATTCCACACATTACATTAGGATCAATCATTAGTATTTTTTTAAGTAACACTTATTGTTTATATTTTTATGCTAGTAATAACTTCCTAAATCTAATATTAATCAAAAATGAAATTTTATTAAATTAAAATACTTGGAAGAAGTGAGCTGGTGACAATATATGTGAATAGAGAAACAAAAGTAAATTTTTGATAATAAAAATAGCAAATGTTGACTACAAGGAACTTGGGATAAAAATATTGAAGTCTCTGCCTAGGATGGACCAACATGGTGTGAGAACATACACGTGATGCACTTTTGTCTTGTATGAACATATAATAAAAAACATATTACAATTCAAAAATATCCTTACATGCACAAAAATCAAAGATTTTGAAAGTGACAAAATAATAAAGATTTTGAAACTTCATTTGGCAATATGAATCTAAAAGTAGAGTGTTATGTCAATGCATGAAGTGAAATCACCAATATTTCTAGAGATTTGGAAAGCATGAAGACTCCACAACAAGGTTTGTAGGTACAAACTAATATCATACTTTATTTTGTTAGGATTTTTTACATTCCACGGTGAAGTGATACTTGATAGGTGAGATGTCATGACTATCATAGTTAAGTAAAATCATGAAATTTATAGAAGGGAATCATAGTCATACAAGGGATTGTCAATTGCACTCCATAGGTAGTTGAGAAGGGACAATGAATTCTTAGTCCAAATATCCCTGCACAGTGACAAGAGATAAGTAAAATATATGATCAATTCATCACAGTATGTATTCTCATAATGTGAAAAGATTGAGTGAACTTTAACTAGGACATGGGTTACTAGAAAGAGATGGAACTAAGATCATGATAGTGAGAAAGTTGGAGATGATAGAACATAGAAGATATCAAATGTTCTGATTACTTGTGACTTTCTTGCTACCAAAGACAAAAGTGTCTTAGTGTATGATGGAGCATGACAGACTTGGTGATAGAATGATCATGGAGTTAAGAGATATTCTTACTATATTGAGTAAAGGGAAGAAGGTATAGAAAGTAATGGATAAATTTATGCATACAAACCCAAGACAAAATACACATTCCAAATGATTTCCAAAAAGGATATGCAAGTACTTGATTTAGCACTCTCCATTATGTGAGACTGGAGCATGAATGCGTTATCAACATATGAATATGGGCTATAGATTGACAAAGATACAATATTCTAACAATAATGATGATATTCAAAAGGAAAAATGACAAATAATGAAAATCCTAAATAAGTTATAGAGAATACAATGCAAAATGATGGGGAGGGTTGTCCAAGAAAGATGTTATGATAATAATGAGATCAAATAAGTGATAGTAGTAAGAAAGAATAAATTTTTAAGGATATAATTATTGAAGTCAAAAGAAATAGCATAAGCTATGTGTTGGTCACTATCATATGTGCCAATTATCTCTTATGCTTATAAACTATTTTATCATATTTGTATGTTATCAAGAAATAAAAACAATTTTGTAGCAGCAATCTGAGTGTCTTTTATTATGCTATAATACT